>CM045767.1:41032903-41547423 GCA_025200525.1 Camellia lanceoleosa | reverse complement strand
GACCTCGCCGGTCTGGAAGAACAACCTACATCTTTCCCTGCAACACCGGCATTCTTATGCGCGCGCGATCTAAACATCAATTTGGCCAGAGTTTTTCAACGCTATCTCAACCTTGAAGAAAGTCGGAAGGCCCGCAATATAGAACTGTGGGGCGCTTCTTGATATCTTCTATCTGGGTCAAGTCCAAAACTTGATCCACCCTCAGGGAGACTCCAACTAGCAGCGTCTTTTGGGCCTCCTTGCAAGACTTCTCATCATTTATGCTCTTCCATACTCGTCTTGACTGGGATTGATTCGAGCCTTCCTCAGGAGTCGACTTGGAGGAGGATGAAAATAACCAAGGAATAGATTCGGCCTTAGCGAGAGCTGATCAACGGAAAAGTCAAAAGCTTTTTGCTAGGACTGTCAACCAAGGAAAGCCCATGTTGCATGCAACAACTTGTAACCTTAGTCATACGATGACATATTGCATGTAGAATAAAGCCTTGTCCGAACCTTTAATTTGGTGGAAAAAACCGTGGCGAGAGACTACTTTAGGCTCAGCCTTCTCGGCTGGTATACTCCACAGGCTTCTTTCTTTTCTGCCTCGGCCAAACTGACTTTTGATGGCCGGCGACCCTCTGGCCTTTTCGTATTTCTTGTTGCTTTGAGTTGCGACAAGCTGATCTTGATCTTCATCTTCATTAAGACTTTTATTTATTTTTAAGAAAGCATATTCCTTCTTATATCGGTTCTTCTCCTTGAACTTTTCGATAGTGCATTGAAAAGGATGGGAAATCTTGAATACTTTGTGAAAATAAATGTTAGAAAAAAAAAAATTACCAATGTGAAACAAAAAGGGCGAAATGCTGAACGCTTACTTGGCTTGGGTGTTGGAGCATTAAGCGTAGTTCTCATATTCCTCTTTCGATGTTCGCTCAAATCACCGAGCTGAAGCCGGTCACGATCTTTGAGAGCCACGCCGACATTTATATAAATAAGCACTCTGTTGTGTCGTATTTTATCTTCCCAAAGTAAATTAGAGGCCCGAGGACATTTTGTATCTTGGACTTTGAAGTTGTTGTGAGGGAGGACCTCGGCTTCTTTGATTTGAAGAACTCAGGTAAAAGGCCTCGTGGACCACTGTTGAAGCAGAAGAAATATTCTTACTCTCTGATAGCAGAGATGGCAAAACATCCTCGACTACGCCTCGATGGTTTTGGTCTTTGGATTTGGACTTTCTTAGTTCTTTTTATGGTTTTGGCGGAGACATTATTTGGTACAGTATAGCATCAACATACGTCTTGAAGTCGACTAGGAGATCTTGAACAATGGGCTGGCCGGACCATTTAGTGAGTTTCCAACAAGGTCTTCGCGGCGTTTTCTTCTGATATTGGGACTAAGTATGAAATTTGGTGGATAGTTGATAATTTGGATCGGTGATCTTAGTGACCCGAGATCAATGACTCTGATTTGTCGATGGTAGCGAAGAACATTGAGCTTTCTTTCTTTTTTGGAGCGTGTTCGGGTGGAGTGGATTGCCGGAAGGATGAAGTTCAACACAGTGAGCCTTGCATCTGGATCGGGGTAAAGGGAGCTTTGGAAGTCTTTTCAGGAAATAGATGTGAAAGTCCTTGGGTAGCTTCTGAGCGTCTGCAAAAAAGACACAACATCATAATGAGATAAAATCTCTTGAGAACTTGAAAAAAGGAAACAACATTTTAAGTAATTGTTGTTGGCGCCTGCCCTCTTTATTTGTTAGGGAAAGGAAGAGATGAACCTTAATGGGCCCAGAACTCCAGTTTCAGGAAGCCATTGAGATAATCGTCTCTCCATTTTGTTATTTAGATGCAGGGTGCTTCTGTTTAAATTCAGTGAACCTCGAAACGGGGTAATATAAAACCCTTTTCTTTGATTAGGCGCATAGTATAATATTTGGATGTCGGGAAGTGATCCTAGCATTCCTGCGGGCTACATTATTATACCATTAGATGTTCTATAGGAGTTGATGGTAAGTTGCATAGGAGTTCCAAAGGGTGTAGTAATTAGAAAGACTACCCGAAAAGGGATTAAGTGGGAATGAAGTCACACTCAACAAAAGCTCTATTGAGGAAAGGCTGTGTAACAAATACTGTAGGCATAATGGAATCATCGTCCCAAACTAAGTATAAGGTAGTGAACGCCAATGAGGATAGAAAACTCTTTCTAAAGAAATTGAGGTTTTGGTTGGGGTATTTACCTATATCACATACCATGGTTTTTGATATAAAAATGCTATTTCTGACGATTATGTTCTTAAAGATTCTGGACAGCCAAACCTAGGTATAATATGTGTTGAAAGAAAGTAGAGTTTAGAGTTTTTCTAAGAAATTGAAGGTCTGTGGGCACAATCCCAGGCACAAACTCTGAGGAAAGACAAGATCAAAACGCAGTCTGGAAAAAAGCCCCATGAAAACAAAAGCAAGTTTGATTCAAGAACATAAAGGGTAGAAGACAAACGGTGATAAAATAGCACGATATTCGCGGCATGTGTAAAATCATGAAATAAAGCACGTGGGAGTGAATGAACAAAATTAAATACTTAGACTACAGCGATAAGCGGAAAATCCGAGGATAATAAAGAATTGAAGAAAAAGGCGATTTGCCGGACAAATCGAGGGCGGAATGAAATTCATGAGAATGACAACCAGGCAAGCGATGCTTAGCTTCAACGGTAGAAGGAAGACTAATACTGCGAGTCGGAAGCTCGAAACGTGGCGGGCTCAAGGAAAAACTTTGAAAATAAAGTAATCAAATGCAAAATGAAAGCAGATAGAGACTAGCGGTTTGTCAAAAGCGTGAAGCAATGGCAAAACGAAGCATTTAATCTTTGGGTTAACCACTCATTAGGATCGGCGCTCGAGGAAAATATGTTTTACAAACGCGTTGCGAGCCTGAGCCAATAGGAATGAGGCCAGCGTAAATAAAAGCAGTTGAAAAGTGATGCATGGCCCGGCTCATGCGTATAGGAAGTTCATTAAGATTCTTGCTCTTGAAGACATATAGAAGCAAGAGAATGATCTCATCCACAATTTTTGTGCCGACGTCTTTGAAAGAAGAACCTTCGCGGTGTAGGTTCCATCATCTCGAATCTTCGAGATAATAGAACACAAAGGGGCAATTATGGGGATATATTTTTGCGTGCCAACCACGTGGCATGGTGGCTGGCGGCATTAGCCGACCAAGGAATTCCGTATATCGTAATAATTATTCTGGCAAGGTGATCTGGGGTTGCGGAATTATCTCAAGAGATACCGGGAGGAATCGGGATAATGGATAAAAGAACAAAGTCCCGGGTGGGAGAGACTTGATTTGGATAATGATAAAACTCTTGAGAGTTAACGCCATAAACCCATTAGGAGTTCCAAGTTGTGATAGTGCAGGTCCTTTGGAGTTAGGCTCCTATTGGGACTCGATTGTAATAGCTATAAAAGCACCCCATGGGTCAAAATAGCCGTTTTAATACTCAGCTTGTGAGTTGAATGTGATTATCTTTGAGAGACTATCAGCTTGATGCCAGGTGCCGGGTGGAAGAACACTTTGAACCCTCTTTTTGTGTGCGAGGACAGCATGTTGCCATCTATTACTGCCTATATTCTACAATTTGAATCACACTAAAGGCGATTGTGATCAATCACTCTGCAGTTGGATATATATATTAGATATGAATATAATCATCTGTTAGGATAATGTCGAGGATCGTAAAGTATCTTAATTTTTTAATTTTTGAATTTTGGATCGTTTGGGATATCTTGAGGGATATACTTTGGGGATAAACAGGATACTTTTGGGGAGATAAATGAAGTAGAAAAATAATTTAAAAACATAATGGGGTCAAAAGCGTATTAAAATAACAAAAGTAATTTAAAATAAAATAAAATAATCAACCAAGCCCCTAATTTAGGGCTAAAAGAGCGATGACAGGTGGAAGTCGTCAAATCATTATCTATATAAATCTCTGTGCAAGGTTTTACTGCAGTGGCAACCCAAGGAGAGGAGGAGAAATCGATCAGGATTCTCCTTTCTCTCTCTCTCCTCTCTCCTCCTCGTAACCCTTTTCGATCTACTGCAATATCTTGCTCAAATCTCATTCTCTCTCTCTTTTCTCTCTCTCTCTCTCTCTCTCTCTCTCTCTCCACCCTCTCTTCTCGCTTGATCTCATTCTCTCTCTCTCTCTGTCTCTCTCTCTTCCCTTTTGCTCACAGTCTCTCTTTGTCTCTCTCTTGTCACTCTTCTGTCTCTTACTCTAAGCTCAATCTCACTCCCTTTCCTGGGTCTCTCTTGTATTTTGACTTTTCTTTTTTTTTTTTTTTGCAGCTAATTTGATCCTAATCAAAGTATGTTGCTCTATTCCGATCTTATTCATGACAATGAAAATTTACTCTTCAAATTTTTTCTTGTACCATCAATTGCATCTATTAGCAATGTTAATTTATGTTTTCCTTGATAACATTACAGTTATCTCTTAAAGATTTAAAGAGATTTAATTGAATTAGTGCTGAAATTTAATTGGTTTGTTGATTTTTTTTTTATATTTCATGCCAAAAATGCTTCATTAATGTTTGTCTTATTTCTTTACCAAATTTATAAATTTTGGTAAATGAGTTACGTCTGGAAGTTTAGGTTCAACAAGTGGAACAAAGACAAGGCTATTGACATGAAGACTCTTAAGCTTTATATCTAGGAATCTTTCTTTTTTATCAAGTTGTCTTTTGTTTTTAGGCTTTATTTTATACATACTACATTACAAAATTGTAAAAATAATATTTTCGAATGTATCTTTATAAATACCCATTATCCTAATTTTCCAAATTTTGTAAATATAAATAAATGTCTGTATAAATATTGTATCCATATATAGTAGCTTCCTGAGTTTTGGAAACAATAAATAAACATTAGGAATTGAGGATTTTTAATTACAATTTGTTATGTAAGTTTTTCTGATTAAGAACACAAACAAAAAGATGAAAGAGCAAATTGATCTTTCAAATATTTGATTTTATGTAACTGTTTTGTTTTTTAACTTCTCAACTATTATTATTTTGAAAAGGTTTCTATTAGATTTGATATATTTTCTTTGAGGTGCCAGATAGACAATTTGGCTATATTTGTTTGGCAGGAATAGAGTTGAATATGAGAATAATAAAAAAATAAAATAAAAATAAAATCAGAAAAGTAAAAATTGCTTTTTGGCCATCAATGGTATATCTCATGCTTCACAACGATCAAAAATAAAATTTAAATTTATTCCTTCTTTAATGACCCCTCTAACTAAACATAATATAATAATCAAATATTATTATACATACAAAGAGAACAGTAAATCATTATACCTCTCCTACTCATTTTAGCCGACAAATAAGATATCAAGGCGCCTCTTACATCAGTTTGTACGCAAAATTTTTGAAATATTTTCAGCTTTTAGTCAATTTAAAATTAGCGACATACCACACACATAATTTTGTATTTCCACAATAATTTGTTGCCATAGTAAAAAGCTAGGAAAACGTTGTTAGTGATTTGCTGGCCCTGGCTGTGATGTTCATAAAGATGTTTATGTGACTTCCTTATTCTATATTAAGAAATGTCATAGAGCCATTCATGACTGATTTTCTTTAGATGGTTGATGTCATTTCTTATTTTTACAATTGGTACAAGAAAAAATGAATGTGAAAGTTGTTTCTTCACGCAACAGTAAGATTCAAGTTAGATATCTGCAGTGAAAACTATCTCATCTACAACCGAACCTTCCGACCTCTGATTTTGATCCTTAGAATGACCTGAAAATATACAAACATACTTGATTGTGTGGATATGACAGAAAATAAAAAATGATTCAAGTGAGTAACCTAATAAATTTAAGGATTGTTTAGAATGTGCTAAGATTAGTATACTTTTTGTTTTATAAAAAAAAAAGCTTGCAGAAATATATGATTTGATGATGTGGCGAAGTGATATAACCCGTCAAAATGATTGTGATCTAAATAGAGATAATATATAACATTTTGCCTTAAATAAAATATAATCTTAGATTAGTATTGCCTTAACTGAATTAACTAGATTTTCAATTTGTCTTACAGTTAGGGTGGCTTGTGCTTTGGAAACTCCTATGTGGGCAGGCATGTGGGGCTCCTTCAATACCGCTTGGAACTCCAATTGACACTCTGCTATTTTCTCCCTAGTCATATTTGTCTTCCTCTCTCATATTCTGGATTTTGCTGGAAAAATTCTCTCATTTTTATAAATGACCTTTAATTTCTACATGATTGGTAAATTCATAACTTGGCTTGTTCCGCCCTATTGCTTGTCACGATTCTTCAACACATTGATACTTAGTGTAAGTTTGACACTTCCATGCTTATGGCTCATGTACCTCCCTGTTTCACATAGCCTCTTTGTTGGGTTCTAATCAACAATCCAGTTGGATAACCTTGAAGTGCGACAGCAATTGATATTTCAATTTGGTTGAGCGTGATCTTCTCATATTGTACATGAAGTATCTTTTTGCCTTGAAAAAACTAAAGATTTAATTTCATGGAATTATTAGAGTTGTGAGTTCTTAGATTTTTGCATTCATAACTGTTATGATTTAGTAATTTATTTTATTTGTTTTAATTATTTATTTTTTTTTTGTGAATTTGTTAAGCAATTGTAGGGTTTTCCTTTCCTAAATATAGTGAATCTGATCTTGAATGAGTGGTCATTTAAAAGTACTTATCTTTTGCTTAACACCAGAGCTGCAAATCCACGACGAAACCACCTTGTATTGTCTGCTATGGTATATTCTTTATTACAATACTAGTTCAACTAAAGATTAACTTGTTAGAGTAGACCAACCAAAGTTTATTATTAATATCCTCAACATTTCACAAGATATTCAAAAATATATAAATGGGAGAAAATGTTTGACACCCTCAAAAATTTCACACAATTATATATATATAATGATATGGAAATGCTATAATGTATATCGAATTTCTGATTTATTATATAACCAATGATGTAGGGGCCCAACTTCTTTTAACACGTCTATTATGAATGATTTTGTAAAATTAAAAGTATGGAGTCTCTAACCTTGCAGAATTGCGATAATGAGTTTGAATTGCAACAATTCCTAATAATTTATTTATTAACTATTTATTTTGGTTGTTTTTTTACAGAGCAATCTCAATACCATTGCAACACTCTATTCAACACCCTATATGGATTTGGTGCTGTAAATGAGGTTTGTTCATTTAATATATTTGCAAGTAATTGCTTTTCTTTTTTCTTTTTTTTTTTTGTTATACATGTAATATGTAATACAATTATGTCTGTCTACAAAACATGGATATAATCTGGATATGGACTTACAAATGTATAGATATGAAATCACGGCAATTTCCAAAAAGCGGGACATAAATGAGGATCTGACAATAAAATATGTTTTCATATATTTTTTATTTACATATCTAAAGTAATATTACATCCACAGGCAATCAATATAAGCAAAAATACTCTAATTCTATATCTTAATTTGTTTTATTTTTAAGAAAATAAATAAATTAACACTTATAGTTTATATATTTTATTGAATGATTTATTAAGTAGTTAAATCAGAGAAAATAATAATAAATATTCAATGTTCATCAAAACACCTAAACAAAATGAGGAAAAAGGATAAGTTGACATGTCTCTTCCTGGTGTATTCTTTAGAAATTATGTATACACAGCGTGTCTCTTAAAATAAATTAATTAAATAAGAGGATCGTCATACTTAGCATATCCCATACTTATCATACCGTGTGTCGTGTTCTAGAAGTGCCTATATATCCGACATAGATGCGAGACTTATTTTAAAGTGTAGGTGTTTCGCATAATATCTATATATTTGCTCTTTATTTCTTTGATTTTTTAGCACTAGAGTTTCAAATGAATTGGTGTAGGAATCCATGAGGGGCTTCCATCGCCAGGCTGTGTATTTTCCGTGATGATGTTCCTTACTTGGTCGCGAGGAGACTCTACGATGTTAGGTACAAAGTACCTCTTTTACTTTTGTAGAGCACGTCTTTAATACACCTTGACAATGAGAAAGAAAGTCGTGGATTATATCACGAGCCTGAAGCTCGCTTTGGTTTGTTGCTCAGTTATCATGGATAGTATACAAAAGGTCCTCTCGGTTACATTTTCCCCCCTATCAATGTTTGGTATATATTTGAAATTTTGAAAAAATGAAATCATGTCATATTTAAAAATTCTCGTCATGAGTTGAGCGAGCCTGTACATTTGTTATATAAGGCTCCAAGCGTTCAACTCAAAAATTCGCCAGACTCGAACTCATCTTAGTTAAAGGAAAATATATGATTCTCCACAAGTAAATCAATCAATAGGAATAAAAACTAATGCGGAAAAAATTAAATCAAAGACAACCTGCAAAATTTTTCGTGGTTTACTCAATGCTGAGAGAGTACGTCCATAGGATAAAGTCAGATTCTACTATCAAGCAAAAAGTTTCTAAGCAGATTACAAGCAGAGACATGAATGGTCTTACAAACCACCCTTATGGTGAATTCAAATAATCATAAATAAACAAGAGGAAGGAGCCTCACCAAATAGATGAACAAAATCTTACGCTAACAAAATTGTAGAAGATCCAAAAACTAGATCAAACTAGCACCAAATCGGAGAGACACTATAGCTTCCAAACAAACCCCACCAAAGTTAAGATTCCATAGCATCTAGATTTTCTCTCACCCAAAATATAGCTATATATGAATACTCCAGGCACTCTGTCCCATAAATCAATTAATTTGTTGTTTCACTAAAACAAATCCCACCAAATTGATTGATACACCAAAGCACTCTCTCCTGCGAAAAGGAATTGATCTTTCTTTGCTACTGCCCGAATTAGAAAGAATTCAAACAATATATTTATATATTATTAGAATTACAAGGTTTGTTTTTTAATCAAAACTGAATTGTTATCAAACTTCTGATAAGTCTCCCTTAAATTAGATATAATATATGAAACATATTATAGCTAAAACCAAACAAATTAGAATTCTTTTAACAAACAATTGGGTTTCCCAAGCTCCACTAAGAGATATACCCTAACAATTTTTCCCCTATTGACTTGGGTGGGAGACATCAACATATACCACGCCAATTCGATAGCCTTCAAATGTTTGTCCCTAGGCAAAGTCTTAGTCAACATATCGAGAAATCTTTATCATCAGATGTAGACAGCACCTTTTAGAGGTTACAACATTAACCCGAATCCTAACACAACAGCGAATCCCGATTAGTATCTCTCACATCAATGTGTTTAGATCTCAAATAGAAAGTAGAATTACCTCCAAGTGAATAAGCACTTTGACTATCACAATAAAACACATACTTTTCTTAGCTTCAGAGCCAACTCTTGCAAAAATTTCTTCAACTATAACTCCTTCTTTGCAAGCTTAAAACAATGGTAGTAAATTAAACCCAGGTAGTTGAAGAGAACAACACATTTTTGTAATTTAGATTGCCTTTACACGACATCTACCCTGCAAAGAATCATCAACCATAACTCTTCTTTGCAAGCTTCCGTAATGGCTGATAGAATTAAACCCGGTGATTGAGAGAACTGACACATTTTTATGATTTAGATTTCCTTACCACCGGCTTTCTCTTGCAAAAGTCATCAAATGAAATACTGAAGTAGATTTTCTAGAGTCAATATTCACTGGATATGTCACGGAATCTACGAACCCATCAAACATCGACTTACCATCCCCAAAAACACAAACATGTCACCTTGAAATCCTCGAAGATATCTTAGAATCCATTTTCTTGCTACCCAATGTTCTTTACACGGATTAAGAGAGGAAAAGCGACTCTCACCACACACCAACTTGATGTAAGCAATATCCCAGGTATTGGCCTACAAATCCTAAGCGTACATCAAAGGAATAGCTGCTTTGAAGTATAAGGAATTATAAACATCTCTTCCATGTCTTTCTCCATGTAGGACATTGATTCGAGACTAAGTTTGAAGTAACCCAGAAGTGGACAACCAAGCTGGCTTCCAACTTTATCCATGTTGAACCTCTCAAGAACTTTTTTCAATGTAGCTGGCTTGGAACAACTTAAATCAACCCCTCTTTGCGATCACAGACAATTTTTCATACTAAGTATTTAGCACACTAGGTCCCAAGTCTTTCACCAGCAAAAGGCTTATGACTCCATCGATTTCAACTTTGTTTTATCATGAGCAGAATCTTGACCCTGATTAGCGATATATCATCAACATAAAAGCGAAAAAGAATAATAAATTTACCATCCAAGGAAATTTTCTACAAACACTTTAATAGTCCAAAAGTAGTTTTAGAAAAACCATTATTCATCATGAAAAGAGTCAAATTTTTTATACCATCATGCATGAGAGGCTTGCATAAAGACTATCCTGAAACTTTTCTTCAATCTGCCAAAGACAAATTTCTCTTTCCCTTTTCCACAAAACCAACCGGATTTGCGCCATATAAATTTCTTGTGTGAAGGTCATCATGCAGAAGAAATGTGGTCTTCACATCAAGTTGGAAATTTCAACTTCCAAGTTCATACTTGCGACCATGCCGTGCAACTTTGAATAAGAAGACATCTTCTGGCTAGCCCGAAAAAAATCTCATCAAAGTCAATACGCTTTCTTTTGCCCAAAGCCTTTCCGCGACCTTAAGATGCTGGCATACATGAGTTCTTACCATCATTCTTTAATTTGAAGACCCATTTATTTTCAAAATTTTTTTTCTTCCCTTGACAACTTCACTAAAATCGCGATTGTGATTTTCAAGTAAGGGAGTTCATCTCCTCTTCCGTAGCTTTTCAATCACCTTTCTTTTGTATGCTCAATTGCTTCTTAGTAACTCTCCAGCTCCCTTGATCGAGGAAATCTTACATAAGATTGTCATTGCGAGATACTTTCTTGAAGGTTTAGCCGGTCATATGTAGATTTCTCAGACTCAAGTTGTGGTGGCGATTCTTGTGAGTTGGATGCTCTTTCTCAATTTACTGGTTCAACTTCATTTAGGATTAGCATCATCATAAAAGCTAACACAATGGGTGATTTGCATATCTACACATTTTTCACTCTATCGTAGAAGATGAGGGAGATAGATCCATGTCAATCAGAGATCACTAGTTTTTGGCCGATTGATCCGCGTTTGCCAAAAGTCTTCAAATGTTTGGTCTTCAAGAAACACAACATCCACGGCTTGAATGACTTTCTTGTCGTATTGGGATCCACAATCTATGCGAATTAAATGTCACACCCTGTTAGCCAAGAAAAATACATTGTCTTGACTTACTTGCTCAAGCTTGGACCTCTCATCCTTTGGGAATATGAACAAAAGCTATAAACAGCAAAGCAGCTCTCTCAAGTGCTCATAAGACACATCTTTGCCGGTCCAAACTCTTTCAGGAACATCACCATTCAAAGGGATAGGAAGGAGACAAATTGATCCGTCAACCCATTTAGTGTCTTCATTGCCTCACCCCCAAAAGGATCTTGGTAATTTAGCTTGTGAGCAAACACCTTGTTCTTTCCACAATGGTGCGGTTCATCCTCTAAATTGGCAGCTATTTTGTTGAGGTCTTCCTAAGCTGTCTTTTGGTGTAGGAATAACTTAGCTACGACAATACTCATCAAATGGCCCATTGTATTCACCACCATTAATACGATCGGATGCACTTCAATTTACACTTACTGTTTCTCTTTTCAACCTTGGCTGAAAATGGCTTAAATACTTCTAGAACTTGATCTTTAGTTTTAGTAGAAAAGTCAAACTTTTCATGAATAATCATCAATAGAAAGTAACAAAATCTAAAATGCACCACTATGATGTTCCTAACTTTCAAATGACTACAAACATCTGAATGAATCAACTCTAAAATATTTTCTTTTCTAGAAGCAACATTTTTTCACAGAAAAAACTCTATATTTATTTTACCCACCAAACAATGAACCTAAGTTTTAAGATGTGTACCCTTTCAATGGGTAGAAGCTCTTTCTTGAACAAAACTTGCAGCCCATTTTCACTCATGTGCCCCAAACCGCTTGTGCCATAATTGATGAAAGTATCATCTTTAAGTTCATTGACAACACCTTTACAAAATTTTTTCCTTGCATCGAATAAAGTGTATGAGTCTTCTTACATAGCCACCACAAAAAAAAAAACAAAAAGAATCACTGTGAGCTTCCATATTCCATCTCCAAATTTGTTTATTTGAAGCCTTCATCGTCTAATCTTCCCGGTAGAGATGGAAATTGAGGCAGAATGTCGGGGAACATGCCTCGCATCTTTAAAAGCAACAACTTGCATTACCCAAATTTGTTTCCAAGCAAACATCACTGAAGTCTTGGATAATCTTGGACAAGCCTTAAATTACCCATTGAGCGAGAATCATAATCTCTTTTGGTGTAGGTGATGAAGAAATCAACCGAGAAGTCACATGAAAGAAGCACGGAATCAACCACCTAATTGCTCTCTTGGCCTAAAATTGATACAATCATCTTTATAACGACATCACGATCATCGGTAGTAGCTAGCATCGTTGTGTCTTCTTAATCTTATCCACACTTTGTCACGTCTTTTCTTCTTATTCTTGAGCTTTCAGCGACATTTCGGCTTCATGTGCCATTTCTCCTAAGCGGCAATAATAATTACCTCAATGTCTTTCTTTGAAAAAGAACCATCTTTTGATTTATCACGGTTTGATCCACGACCATGAGAGTCTTACTCCTCTCCCTTGTTTTACTTGACCTCTACGCAGCAAATGTACAGACAGGAGAGGACACTGTTGATTTTCTTCCTGGTTTCTTCATTCCCAACGAACTCTTAGTGAGCTTAGCCCATTAGCGAGCAACTCCATGAAGTCTTGGATTACTAAGCTGACCTATGCAAAGTCTCCCAACTTTAGGCAAAGACAACTAATTCGTAGCATCAAGGCACCGCAGCTTCGCCATCAAAATAATTTTTCACTTAGAAACAAGTTGAGTTAACAATACTCTTTATTTTGTTAAAATGTTTTGGAATGGAAATTTGCCGTCTTTATATTTTAAATTAATCAACTTCACAAGAAACTTATAAAAGGCTTTATTTGTAGTGATTTTCTATCCCATAAAGACTCTCCCTAAATTTTACGATAAATCATGTGCCACTTAGTTTACGTTGGCAACATGATGAAAACACCTGTATCATTAATCCATTGACGGATAACACTAACTTGGCTTTTACCGAGTTAAACCTGTTCCATTCATCATCTTTCCTTTGCCTTCGGGTTGCCCTTTAACTATCACCCTCAAAATAAATCGCCTACAAATCTTTACCAAAATAATAGGTACTTTCAATTTTAGTTTTTGCAAGTTACCCAATTAGCTTCCATTGAAGCTGAACATACAACCACATTTCCCTCCATTGAGGATTTACACAAATAATTAAAATCCAAATAAATGCGTAAACTCACGTGCAGTTGTTATGAAAAATATGCTTGATTCCCCACAAAAGTAAATCAATCAATGGAAATAAAAACTAATACTGAAAAATTAAATCAAAAAGTAACACAAGAATTTTACTACATTGGTTTCACTCAATATGAGAATCGTCTACAGGATTCAAATCCGATTCTACTATCAACCAAAAAGTTTCCAAGCGATTACCAACCCCAGAGATTACGAATGGTCTCTGAAACCACCCATGCAGGTGAATTCCAAATAATCACAAATATATAAACAAGAAGAAAAGAGCCTCACCAAATGAATGAACAAAATCTTACGTAACAAAAATTATAGAAAGATCCAAAAAGCTGAATCAAACCTAGCGCCCAGAGGAATTAGAGACACTATCCAATAGCTGAACAAACCCTGAGAAGTTGAATTCCACAGCATCTAGAATTTTCTCTCACCAAAATATAGCTATATGAATGCAAGCCTCTGTTCATCCCATAAATCAATTAGGCTGTTGTTCCACAAAGCAAATCCCCACCAAATTGATTGATACACCAAGCACTCTCACCCAAGAAAAGAATTTAACATTATTTCTGTTACACTAATAATCTGAGGAACTAAACAATATATTTATATATTATTACAAATTTTGAGTTTGTTTATCCAAACCCCTAATTGTTACCAAACTAAATAGGGCCTCCACAAATTAGATATAATGTACTAAAATATATTGTGCCTAAACCAGAGCATAATTAAATTCTCTTTTAACAAATCAATTGGGTTCCCAAAACTCCACCTAAGGAGATATACCCCAACAATTCAACTCAAAGCTCCAATAATATATATATATTTTGCCTACTATTGACATCATTTAAATATATAAATAATATATTTTTTACATTATTTTATATATAAATAATATATTTCTTGATTATTTTAAATAAATACTATTTCCATTCCAAATTATTTGTTAAAGCACAAAAAAAAAAAAAAAAAAAAAAAAAAAAGCTTTTAAAATAATATATATTTTTGTGTGCATTTTTTCCACAAATTAAAAGTGCTAAATAAGATCTTTCAATTAGTGAAAAAAAAATTTAAAACTTTAAAATACAAAAGAATACATTATTTTATAAGTTCTAACTTTATTTGCTTGAACAAACAATTTGGAATGACGGAAGAGTAATTAACCATAATAGGAACTTGACCGAACTCAAGTTTGGGTCATTTATTAAACAAGCTTCTAAAGTTTTGACTCATATTTCATTTATTTACTTAACAAATTGAGGCAAAGAGATTGAACCAAACTTGTAAATAAGCTAAGTTCATTTCTAGTTATTATTTTTAAAAATATAGCGAGGTGTTGCTGTGAGGGATGTGGGTGGCAACATATAGGGGCATATGTCAGCACTTTGAGGGCATTCTATCTTTGTGGAATTCCCTATTGCTTTGCCATATAATATTGGCCTTTTAGGTACAATTAAGAGAAAAACGTGGATTCTGGAATACAAAGGTAGTGCTTTTTATTCAAACAATCATGCTTGCTATAATAACAAGAAGTACAAATTAGGATAAGCAGGTCCAAATTTCTCTCGCTTTTACCTCTTGAAGCTTTTTGTTTGCTCTAACACGAAAATCCATTTGAATCCTATCACACCATTGAAAGGAAAATTGAGAAATGATGATAGAAAATTTGGGGTGTGTTAAAATTTAATTTCTATTTGCGAGTTTCAATTTTTCTTACACTTTTCCTCTTTTCTTTTAGCAATGGAATGTATCGATTAGCTATTATGCCAATTTGATGGGAGGATGGGACTCCAAAAGACACTAACGATGTAACAACTCAAAAACTTAGACCGGGACATGAAGATAGAATTGACATGACAATTTAAAAAAAGAAAAAGAAAGAAAAGGACAAAACATCTGAAAACGAAGGACACACACAAAATGTATAATTTTATGTATTTATTTTCTTCCATTTATATGAAAATTTCATTTAAACATAATACAAAAAATACAAAATATGACTAATTTTTAGAGAAGTATAAAAGGAGGATTAATAAGTATGAACTTATTTTTGTTTTTTCTTTTCTATTTGATCTTAAGATTATTTTCTTTAAACTTGTAATGCATTTAGTGGGTGTGTAAGTGATGCACCATGCGTGTCTTGATATCCAAGTGTGTTTGGGATAATAATATAATAACAATAAACCCGTGTGCATAGAGATGGCCCACGAAATGGGGTTTGTTATTTCCCTCCTAAATCCTATTGTACGGGGTGGAAATGGGCCTCCAGGTTATTAATAAGAGGTAGAGGCGGGGAATGGAGACGCGAATTGAATTAATTTTTGTAACTTAAAAATAGAAATATTAATAATTTTTTTTAAAATAATATAATATGTTATAGATAGTGATTATAATAATGAAAGTCACTGAAGATGTAGATGAGAAAAAAATATGAGTGAAATAAGAAAACTAAGAGTAATATTTTGAGTTTTAATTTTATCATATACAAAAATCAAAATTAAATGATATATATAATAAATATATAAATATATTTAGTAAATATATAAAGCGAGGTAAAAATTAGAGGGGAAACAAATTACATCACTGACCCACTTCCTCATTAGCGGAGAAAATCCGTGTAGGGGTGGGGAGGGATCACGAGGCAGGCCGGTGCGAAAAAGGGAGAAAATGGCTATTGTAGATGTCACTGAGGCATACAGGAGGGATGAGTCCCCGTTCCGATTCGTTTGGGCTCACTACGATTCGAGACTCAAATTGTCACGGTTCAATCTGAACCAAAGAGTTCCAAATCCGGCAAATTGTTTTGAGAAAAGCAGTTTTTTGAAAGAAGTGTCAAACATGGGTACTTTGCGAGATCTGATGCCACCTAAATATTTTTATTTTGGGAAAATTTAGGAAACCACGACTCGTTGCCTAAGGCCACGTGTCGTCATCACCAAAGAGTTGCCTCAAGGAACTTAGGTATGATTGGGGAAAGATCGCCGTGAGCACCCATTACTTGAATCAAAGATAAGTATACTCCTCATGATATCTAGTTTTTGAAAACATTATGCGTTCTTATTACGGTTATTAACCTAGATTTTACTATGTGATCTTGACATACAAGTATAAATTGGATACTTTGAATTGGAACAAAACATTTCATGTTTGTTTTTGAAAGATGGTTTACTACTACCCAGAGTTTAAGTAGGCTTAAAATCAAGTTACCTACGAATTGGGCTTAGAAACATGGTTTGCCACTATCTAGTGGGCTTAAAACTCAAAGTCAATGCATTGTTCCAATCCAAATAACTCAACCTTCACCACGAGGCATTGATGATTTATATCACGTAAGCAAAATAGCCTCATGGTAAGCATGCTATCATGGCGATCCCTTTCATATACATGCAAGGATACTAAAGCATAATAAAACTTCACAAAATCTCGAGCCAAAAGCGAGCTAATTAGAAAATCATACATGATCCTAACTATCACGATGCCTAATACCTTACATGCAATAATGCAACTAAGATAGGCTAAACTATTCTAAACATGGCATATGGAATACTCTGACTAACAAGTCAATTGACTTGGAATTGAAATACAATCACAGCGAGTTATGATCGTCGAGGAGCTTGGTGCATGCAAAAGCAAGATGAATGAATGCAAACATGCTATCATCTTTGTATGCTAATTGAAACATGCCTATTCTAACCATCATAAATTTGGTAAATAAAAGGGAGAGAAAGGCATTGGGGTTGGAAGACATACATCACAACATACGCTGTATTACGATTGTGCCTCATCGGAAGGTCCAAATAAATAATATCTGATCCCAAATGAATAATCACAGTCGAATAAATACAAAATCCTAATTAATTAACAAATTAATCTAGAAATAATAAATATTACGAAATCCATACTGGTACCTCATTCTGTTCCCAAATGATGAATGATGCGTGCTCGGGTTGTGGCGCGAAAAATCCATCCGCGATACTTTCGCCCTCGATTAGCCTCATTTACAATTAAGCCGGAATATTGCCTTGGCCCAAAAGATTGTCGGTTTCGATTTCTTTACGCAGCAGAGGCGAGGAAGAACATGGCAATGTATTTTCACATGTCATCCTTAGCATTACCTCTTGAGGGCGTAGTCCTCGATCCTCATTACCCTACGTCCCACCAATCCGCATCTCGTGCATGTGATGGCCATAAGTCGATTGCCGCGACTTAATATAGAATGAATGCACACATAAATACGACAAGGCCGAGACTCTATCATGGATAATCAAGATTAACCGGTGGCCAGGGAATGAGACGGCGTTAATCACTCGAAGTCTGAAAGCGTCTCGTTTCCCATGCTCAAGACTAACTCTATCTATCCCAAACATAGTGCAATATGCATGACATGCATAGATACAACTAATATACAACCTCGCATACATAATGCTGAGATGGCATACCGCGATGCGCGATGTGGCGTGGCATCTGGCGATGCTCTAACATGTAACCTAGCATACAATGCTATGAATCGAAATGCCATCGCAATGCATGATGGACTTACGCCAATATGGGTGGACTGGTACACTCGCATCGGTGACATGAGATGAAAATGAGACACTCGAGATGTGTGCACACGTACATAAGCAAGGGAGAGCCGATCCTAAACACAAATGTCATTCTAACAAAGCATGGCAAGGCACAAAATATGGCATACAAACATGCAAATTTTGACCTTTGAAATGTGATGCAAAATGATCTAGAAGATGGAAACATAACTTTGATGCATGGAATGGTTGAGGAAACGAAAACTAGGCACATGCATTGGCCTATAGCTATAAAGCATGCATCATTTGATCATGAAGCATAAAGACAAAACCAAGAAGTCCCAAAACACAGAAAATTCTAGTTCAAAGCATGGCCAAAAGATGCTAGCAAGATGGACTAAAATAGCATGCGATTTGAATAGCAAACATGATTTACATGGCATGTATATGAAGCAAGTGTGAACTTATCAAACCAGCAAAAATGGGTGAACAAAACATGCCAAAATACACCCAAATAAATATGGAAAATGACCAATACATGCACAAATAAGGCTCCTTTGGAGGGCATACAAAGGGGTTATTAAGCACATGCATCAGGACACTTAGCATCAAAAAACTCTTAAAATAAAATATGATAACCCTAAAACTCACCAAATTAGCCACTGAAATTAGTCAAGAAGGCATGCAAAATAGGGCCTCTTTGGAAGGCCAAAATGACCATCAAACAAAACAAGGTGAGAGGGTCTCCCCCTCTGATTTTGAGCTCAAAAATGCATCAAAAGACATTGAAAATCACTACAGTTTGGTGACTAAGAAACCAAACAAAGCATGCAACAAGGGCTTAGTTGTAAGGCTCAAAATAAAGAGACAATCAAGCATACAAAGGGAGCATATGACCTCAAGCAGAGAATAGACCTTAATCAAACATGAATATGATGTTAAAAAAAGACTTTTTGATTTAGGTCGAGGTTCAAAAGAAGGCTCACAAGTAAGGCTAATGTATCATGCAAAAATAGCCCTAAAAGAGAGAATGAGAAAGCAGTAGGTACGACCTCAAGCGAGGAGAAAATAACTTCAACAAAGTTGAAGAGGGCAAAATAAGGCACTTTACAGTTTTTCTAAAGCCAAGAAATATGCTTATGAGGGCTAACATATCATGCAAGAAATAGGCCTAAAAGAGATAAAGGGAAAGGGAGTAACAAATGGCCTCAAGCGGAGAAAGTTCCTTGATTAAACGAAAATGAGCTCAAAATAAGACTATTTTCAGTTTGGGTCGGAGCCAAAAATGTAAGAAAATATGGCTTATAGATGAAGCAAGAAAAGACTAGAAATGGGAGAAAGAGGACTCATCCTTGAAGAGTAGCAAACCAGCAGCTTTTGGACCAAAATTTTGAGCTTCCAACCTCTGGAAATCAGCCTCAAAAATGCGGGAATGGAGGATGGAGGTGTGGTGCTATGGGGTGTAGTGCAAATGGTGCAAGAAGCTTAGGGTTTTGGAGCTTGGAAGAGGGATATGGAGGATGGGTGTAAGGCTCTCAGCAATTTTTGTAACCCTTAAGCATGGAGGAGGCTAGTTATATAGAGGAGAGGGTGGAGAAATGGAAACAAATTCAAATTTCCCTCCAAAGGCGAATCTAGGCGGTGGAGTCAAAACAAACTTCTGTTATGAGGAACAGAGGAAAGAAATTCGGCCAGGTTCGGGGAGGTTCAGGTGGCGCGGCCACCTCCTAGCCCGGCCGGTTCAAAGGTCACGGGTTGGCCGGCTGCCCATCTTTTACGGCCGACACTTGCTACTTTTCCTAGATTTTTCAGGGACAAAAAATGGATCTGCCGAGAAGAAAGGTAGCCGGCTAGTGATTGTGAGTCCAAATTGAAGCCCCGGAGTTAAGGCTTTCCAATGGGCATAAACCTTGCATTAAAATTCCTCCTATGCAAAAAGTTATACTGTTTTTGGTAAAGCCGAATTCGATTCAATCGGGTGATGCCCTACTAATCAACCATATCTCCCTCGTCGAATTGACTTTAGGAGATTCTTGAGTGCAAATGAAACCCAGTCTTCTTTCCAACGGTGGTGGCCTCATAGCTTGATTCAAGTATGCAAATGAATAGAGCCCGATTAAGCGAGGGTTGCTCGACTCTTTCTTAATGGTTCATGCCCATTTTCTCCCCAATGGATTTCTTCCCTCTTCTCCTCTTTTCTTCAACTTCAAACCCCTAAGTAAGGTGTTTTGAAATATTTTTAAAAGATTTCATCTCTCTTTCATTCATTTACCTTTGTCCTTGCTCGGTTTACGAAAAGCGCAACATTTAACAAAATCACGACGTTGGAACATCAGAGAAACTTTATTTCAAAAAGCGTTTTGAAGAGGGTTTTAAGGTCTAAAATATTTTGATCAAGATTGTTTTGGTCCAAAAGGTATCAAGTTGAGCTTTGACTCTCTCCTTGCCGAAAGAAATGAATCTTTTCCCTCGCAGTACCTTTCCACCATGTAAACCATCATTCGTATCCAAGTCTTAAGGCGGTCAAAAATGGGGTGTCTCACATTCATCCCTACATGTGGACATGTGTCTGAAATGCCTTGAAAAGTATTCAATAAGTGTCAATACCTATCACATTTTAGAGATGCATAAAATTTTTATCTGAGACATTTGGTAAAATTTTTTATAAATTTTAAGGTCTCTAACATTACTTTTTTACAAGTGTTTGTGCTTTTGAGCATAGCATTTTTATAGGATATTGGTTGGAGGATCAAGATCCATTTCATTACTAGTTTGAAATGGAAATCTTCATTTTACACAAGGTTGCAGATATAACCAAATTCAAAATTCACGATTTTTAATTATCATGAGTTTTAATATATATATATATATATATTTAGTTGTTTTAAGTTTAAAATATTAATTTGCTGAAATTGTTTTTTGCACAATTGTTGATTATGTGATGAAAGAGGATCGAATTGATTTAAATGTGTTTTTGCTTCTTCATCCATTTTAGTAAGGATTTCATTGGAGAAATTTTTTCATGTTGCGAGCAACTCAAGCAAAACGAGAGGATATTTGATGGAAAAATCTTCAGCAGATGATGGATTAAAGTGAATGTTGATGTAGTGCTATTGATGAATTAGTAGTCTTTTTTATACTATTAAATTAAAGGAACCATCATCAAATTAAGAAATGAGATTTATAGCCCAATTCTTCCACACAAAAAAAAAAAAAGAAAAATCCCTTTCAATATTTTGAACTTTGGGCGCATTTGTTGTTTACCTTGAATTGTATTTGTTATTTTGTAATTGGTATAGAGTTTGGAAAAGAGCTTTTTGAAAGCAAGATCAAAAGCTATGTAAGTATTTCTATCTATATGTAAATTTTAATACATATAAGTATGTATGATGTGCTTAATGATATAAAATAAAAAAAATTTAAACCGTAAAAAATATCATTAGTCCGATCTAGTTTTTTAATTGTGTATTCTTTTGTATTTTATATCTTCATAATTCTTAGATTTCATTTATAGTTGTTGTAAAACCTCTATGCTTAGTGTTTGTCAAAGCCCATATACTCATTAAGATCTTTTTGCCTATTGGTCAAATTAAGTCTTTAAGATCATAAAGAGAGGTTTTAGACACCGGATAAATACACTAGGATGGTCTTAGGTACTAACAACAATCTATAATGGCAATTAACTTGGAAGATATAATTTGTTTTGGAAACACAAAAATAATGTTAAAAATAAATATGACCATAGTTTGCATATTATTACTAATGTGTGTTCTAGTTTAAATAATATTCTGAGTATTATGTGTTTTTGGTTTTCTAAATTAGATAAAAATCAAAAAATAAATCAAAATTATCTAGAAACCAAAGTTGAGTCTGTGGAATCTAAAATAGACAATATAGGTTCTATAATAAATATTGACTTAAACAAAGAAGCAAAAAACCAAATCAACAATTTGGTGAAAATTAGAAACTATATCCTTCATAAATAATGATGGAATGAATAGTTCAGGAAATAACTCCATTCCTAGGCTATTTTATGGTACAGAAGATATTATGGTACTTCAAACCAATACCTATAATAGGACTGAATATGAAAATATTGTTGCAATATTGGATTATTAGAGAAAATTATATAAAGACCTCGATCTAGGTATTGATGAAAAAAACAAGCTACTAGATAAAATAAGAGAAACTTACCTAGAACATGAAGCCATTTTACAACACTTTAATTATGAAATTAATATGTCAACTAATGATGATGATAGGCAATCATCCTCATCTTAAGAAACAATAGATCAAGATGTTTCCAGAAATAAATAAGGAAAAAGAAAAGCGGAGAAGAACCAATTGATCTTGAATTATTTGGCTCATAGGGAGGTGGAGAAAATTTGACTTTATTCAAACAAATGAAGTTAAAAATGATACTAACACTGAAAGTACCTCTAATCCAACACCTAAGCCAATAATATCTAGAAAAAATAATAATCATAAGTATCCAATAGCTCAAAATGGTACTTATTTAGACTTGTCTCATGTTCCATTTAAGGATCAGCCACAAGCAATTGATGATTTGGCACAATCATTGTCCATTATTATTACCAATTATAAAATAGTTGGTCAAAGGAAAAATTCCTTGATTATATTGCAATAACTCTCCAGGGAGATGTATTGCAATGGTTAAGGCAGTGGAAAAAATCCAAAATTGGAAAAAGCCAAAAAACAACTTTATTGGAAAATTTTCTCACACTTGATACAATATTAGTTGAGTTTGCAAAAAAAAAAAAAAAAAAAAAATATGTGGTTTTGCGAGGAGATATTAGTGTTATAAGCGATGCAAATTATATTTTGATAAAATTAGAATTATATAATATTTGTCCTTTTAAAGACTATGTTCAAATTTTTAAAAAAATATTTTTATCTTATTGATCCACCAGCAAATCAACCTTGGTTAGATCAATTTTTCCATAAAGTCTTTAATCCATGGGATGAGTTATGTATTAAAACATATCTTGATTTTCTCAAAAAAAAAAATGGGGAATGAAGAATATGATAATTTTGATTTGCGCATTAATTATGTTCTAAGACTAATAGCAGATCAGTGTCTAGAAGCAAAGGGAAAAACAAGTAAAAATCAAAATTTTAACTCACAATATGGGTCAAAAATGATGTGATAAAATTTTGAAAGAAAATTAGAAAATTGGTTGTAATACATTTTCCTAAAAGCGAAAAGTTTTCCAAAAAGCAGAAAATATAAATGGAAACCTTGGAAAAAGAACAAAACTTTTTCAAAAAGAAAAAGTATATTTGAAAAAAGAAACCAACAAGTGTTTCAAAAATGAAAACTTGTAAATGTTACATTTATAATCGAAGAGAGTCACTATACCCGAATGCCCAAAAGGGAAAAAGTGCAAACAAAATGATCAAAGTTCTTGAATAACAAGATTTTGATATAATATATGCGAAGAAATTTTGATGAAGAAGAAATCTTATAGGAAATTTCTAATGATGAAGAAAATTCGGATGAAGAACTAATCTTCATGATGATTAATATTAATAGTAAAAAAAAAAAATCTTAGAAGCGGATAATATATCTCCAAAGAATTACAAGCCATTCGACTTGGAGATGTAATCGGAGAAAGAAAAAATTTTGCGAAGAAAAATTAACAAAATTGAAAAAATGCAAGAAGTTCTTTGTGCGAGAATTTACAAACTTTCAAAATTTAACTTTTTTGACAAGAGTGTTTGAATGTCTGATACGCTTACTCAAGCAAAATAATCAGAAGAAAAAAATATTGATATTCCTTTTTTTGATAAGCAAAAAGTTGCAAGATGGAAAAAGAAATATCCTGAAATTCAATATATTCATATTGAATTAATATAAGTAACTATAACAGTCTTAATACCTTGAGGATAGATACTCCTATTTTGGCGATAATTTTGATAAAAGATTTTCCGACCTAATGAAAGCAATCATTGGAGGAATCCAATCTAATTTGGCTAATAGAGTAATACGGTTTAATGTTAGACCAAATTTCTTTATTTCCATAAATGATCTTAATCTTAAAGACATAGTTAGAATAAGAATTAAAACACAAGGATTAGGAATAAAATCAAATTCTTATGATTTGGTTATTAGATTTGAAAACAATTCACGAATTAACCAAATTTCTGAAACAAAAACAAGATCAAACGATAATAAAATCGTTAAAATCTTTGAACCAAGACCGTTTGACACGGTAATCCAACCGCGTCTAATGAATTGGAGTGATTTAGAAGCCCCTCGACAATGGTTAATCCATGACCTAGTGGAACAAGGAGAATCTTCTAAAACAAAAAATCCTGCACAAATGCAACTACAAGCATCAGGAAAAAATTTATATATTCAAAATACAGTTCAACAAATTAAAAGATCAACCACGTATTTGAAAAAAATTCCTAACAAATCATTGTCAAAATTAAGCATTGGTGGATTGAGTAATAATTCTAATCAAGAATCTATTACTTTAAACAATATTCAAATTCCTATTTTCCTAGAACAAGAAGACAATTTGAACATATTAAGTCATATATGTATTATTTTCAAACAAAAAATGATGATATTATTTTTTCTCCTAGACAAGGAAAAAGAAGATACACATATGTATTAGGAACATTTAATTTTGTAGGTTATAAACCCTCTGACCTTAGTGTTCTTGTAAATACAAGAGCTACAATCATTCATGTAAATGGAATGTCATACCAAGAAGAAATGGATATTAATGAAACATCAAGTTTTGGTTCTTTTGGAATTGATAGCAATCATACTTCCATACAATTCAAAGCTAAAAATATAGCTATTTAGTTAAATGATAGTAAGTTTATTATACCAAAAATTCTATGTTTTCTTATATACATGGAGATTTCCTTCTTGAAATAATTTTATCTATAAATACCTTCAATGCAAATATAGGAAAAAGCCATTTCATTAAGCATAAATAATGGCTTAATTCATATTCCATTGTTAGAACAACATAAATATATTTGTGATAAAGAGTTTGTGCCGTTCGTGTGGTGATTTAACTCCCATAATCAAAACTATTGATGAATCACATTGGATTTATAAAATTCTAGAAGAAAATTTTAGTGAAAATCCATTAAAGCGATGGCAGCGTGATACGTGTTATTGTATTTTGAAATTAAAAGACCCCAATGTTATCATTAGAGTAAGACCAATGATCTATACTAAATAAGATATAGATGAATTTGATATTCAACAAGGAACTTTTAGATGAAAAGTTAATCGAAGAAACAGAAGCTCTCACTTTAGTCCGACTTTTATGGTAAGAAACCATGCTAAAATTAAAAAGAGAAAAGCCGAATGGTAGTCAACTATAAACGGACTAAATGAAAATTTAGAATTCGATGGATATTTTATTCGAGGAAAAGATGTTTTGATTAACAACCAAATGATCAAAAATCTTTAGCAAATTTGATTGTAAGAGTGGATTTTGGCAAATTCAATTGGTGAAGAGTCAAAAACTTGACAACTTCGGTACACCTAAAGGACATTACCAACTGGAATGTTATGTCTTTTGGGTTAAATATAACACCAGGTATTTCAACGATGGATGGATACAATTTTAAAGATCTTAAAGATTATTGTGTAGTTTATATTGATGACATATTTATCTTCTTTGAAACCGGAGGAGCATAAGAAATATTTAAAATTATTTTGTGAAAATTCCAAAAACATGGAATTATGTTATCACCAAAAAGATTGAACTAGAAAAAAGAATCGAGTTGAATTTTTAGGAATAATTTTAGACGAAATGTTTAAAATTACAAGAACATATTTTGTCCAAAGTACGAGATTTTTCTGATACTCTTAAAAAATATAACACAATTACAATTTATTAGGTATTTTAAATTATGGATGAAATTTTATCAAAAATCTTTCAAAATATAAATTCCTTGGTTAACCAAATTAAGGAAAAATGTTATTTTTGAATGGACGAAGATGTAAAACTTTAATTAAACAAATTAAGAAAATATTAAAACTTTACGGATGTTTATCTTCCTAAAAGATGTGATAAATTAATTTTAGAAGCAGATGCCTCGAAGTATCTTGAGGGATGTGTTCTTAAAAGCAATACCATGCAACTTATGGCATGATAAAGAGATACCTTTATTAGAAAATGGGATTAGACTAAGAAAAATCCAATACCCATAAAATTACAAAAAGAAGAACTAATTTGTGGATATAATTACGGAACATTTAAACCAAATAAAATGAAATATATTATTTTGAAAAAGAATTACTTACAATAAAATTGGCAATAAAATTTTTCATATTTATTTAACCCATAAAATTTTATTATGTATGATAATAAAAGCGTTAGAGATTTCTTGATTAATAAAAAAACCTATTGAGCTAGGAAGAAGATTAGCCTGGTATAATAAAATTTATGAATATACTTTTGAGGTAGAACACCTTAAAGGTACTAACAATTTTCTTAGTAGGAATTGTTTCAGAAAATTAAATTACCAAACAAGTAATTTTAATTTTTACAGATGACCTCTAGACCAAGAGGAAAAAATGGACAAGGGTAAGCAACCCGCTCAAGGAGATTGGGTGACAATTGCTACAAAAGCAATCCCCAGACAAGGAAAAGTTTATGTTGTGTTTGTAGGAAGACAACTTGGAATTTACACAGAATGGAATGAGTGCAATAAGCAAGTTCGGGGATTTCCAGGAGCAAACATTAAATCCTATGATAGCATGACCAAAGCTAAAAAGGCTTTTTCTGATTGCACCCATTTGTTTATCAAAATATTTTTTGTCAAATGAGAACTAACCTAGTTCAATTAATATTAGACATCTAAACTAGATGAATCTGAAATAAAATATTTTTTCAACCCTGGAATATCCAGAGAAATTTATACAAAACACAATGTGAGAGAGTTTAGAAAACTCACATTGTAGACAACAAAGTGAAATTTCGAAAACACATGGGTGTTCTGGCCAACAAATTAGCTGAGCAAACAACTGAGTTAAAAGATTTGCAAAATCTTTGTTTCAATATCCTTAAACAAATGAATTGAAATGAAGATTTCAATTTCAAAAAAATAAACAATTTTGTTCATCTATCAGACCTCATATCAAATGAGTTTTCTGATCTAGTTTTTGAACAAATAAAAAGAATTTGTCTTTTTGAAAAAGTAAGAACTTTATTTCCAAAAAGAGTTTTTCTGTTAATTAAAAATTGGGTTGAGAATCATTATAATAAGATTAGACAAATCTTAGAACGATCTTATGATAAATTAAATTTTAAAGATGGAATTCCCAAAATAACCATCATGGTGAACCATGACATGTGATTTTTTGAGGTTATAGTATGGGGAATAACTAGTCAAGTTATTTTCCAAATTTTAGATCCAGTCCAATGGATAAAATATCCAATGATCATAAAAGTAATGCTCTCATGGGTAGTAAAAGGTTTTCGATAGAGTAAATATTTTACTTTTAGGATCTCTAGCACAATTGGTTGGCAAGAACGAGAACATTTTTTCCAATCATACCGTTTTGGTATCTCAAAGAAAGTGAAGAAGATTTTGAATTTGAAGATGATTATTTGGATAAAGATCGCGAAGGGAGGCGATTGGAAAGTATTCAAAAACTTCCTTTCAGAATATTCAATATAGGCAGGTCTAATAAGCTGTTTCCGGTGATTTCTAATATCCATGGCTCAGCACAATTGCCATTCATGGTCATAGTTCGTAGAAAACAATTTGTCACTCATTTTCCCATAATATATCAAAGGTCTCCTACCCAAATTAATGAGGCTCTTGACATGTTATTAAATCTCAAAAGAGAAATAATTTGGATCTTTCATTGGAGCTAGCTACGACCGAGATGATATAGAAAAATTTCAGAATGAGCAGTATAACCAGGATCCTGATTTCCCTCCATCAAAGACTGATGAAGAATATCACAATCTCATAAACCGGATGGAAGCATAGTGGACCCCATCATCACATGTAGCAGTCTTCTGATCGACTCCAACCTTATCTAGGACACGTGGAGCAACTTGCATTATTAGGCAGAAAGTGATCAGACAAATCCTTTCAGCCGACGCTACACGACAAACCCGCTCAGCCAAATCTTATCTATAACAGTCTATCTCTTTGAACAACGGAGATGGTAGACAGTGTATATAATTGTAGACACTGTAGAGATTGTCAGAAAGTGGCAAATAATTGTAGTTTTTCATTTATGGTTCCAAGGTTTTCTTGTGTCTATATTTAATAGTTTGTAAACTTTTGGGCAAGTTTTGGCCATATTGGTATGGTAATTGTCAACAAAGTAGATATGTAATAATGTTAGGATAGATTAGGATGACTTATGGTTTTGTTTGTTTATGGAATTGTATCTTATAAATTGGCTTTCAAGCCAACACACTACATCAATGTAAATTCTCTCCATCCTTTGCCTACTTAGTCTCTAACTTCTCTTAACTCCATAAATCCACAATAAAAGCTTATGTTGCATGTAAACTATTTGGGTTATAGCAAATCCAATGTAATTATGTTCTTTTCAAAAGAATACTTAATAGTTTGCCTAATATACAATGTCCAATGCAGTATCACTTTATAAATTAAGTTTTATAATTATAGTTTTATAGATTATTGGTTTAAAAGATTTAAAATAAATATAATTCTATTTGGTGGAATTTTTCATAAGTAGTTTTAAAAAATGAACTGTATGGTTAAATAAGTTACCACATGATTTTTTGTTGGGTAAATATCCAAAATGCATTCAAAAGTTACAATTAAGTTATAATTAAGGCTAGTAGATTGTTTGCATACCAAATATACTAATTAAAAACTGAGTAATAACAACTACTATGAAGGATAGCGGTTGAGAATGGATGTCGAACCATAAAGATTAATTGCTTCTAATCTAGAGACTAATTTCTTTGTGGCTTGAGCGAAATGATGTGCAATAAAATGAGAAAATTATTAGGATTTTGAATCCACTACTAACCTTATAATTGGGAGTCATCATATTTAAATTGTAAAAAATCATTGAATTAGATACTAAGATGTACCTTGGTTGAGATACACCATTTAAAAATATTTGTGTTTTAAAACCCGAGAAGTTATGAATTATCTTAATTTAGCACGGATCATCACCACTAAGCTACCATTAAACTACGGTTGATGCACAACCCATCTTACTAAGTATGAACAAATCTAACAATTTTAACACACAAGTATTGAAAATAATTATATAACATGTATTCATGATCAGTGAACACATAATTTGATAAAAATATTATTTACATAAAAATCTAAAATTATATAATAGAATCCAAATCAATTAAGATTTTATAAAATTAAATACAAATTATTCTAATTATTTAATTAAAATTTCATCTCAATCCTTAAAAAAAATTTAAAATTTAAAATTTAAATCCACATAAGTATAAAACTACCGCTCCACAAACGAAACACTCTCCCACTCTTTCCTACTCTTCTGGGAGCTCCCCTCTTGGCTCTTTGCCTCCGCTTCTTTGAAGCCGGCGGCCTCAATTTATAGACAGGTTCTGTAAAGCAAAAACAAATAAAATAATATTTATATATATGTAATAATAATAATAATAATAATAATTAAAGTGGAAGAAGTGATGGATGGTGCTGATGGTGGTGTCACCAATTGCGGGCACTATCATTCTTTGTTATTATTTAATATTAATATAAAATAGGGGAATTAACCCATAAATCTCATAATGTCAAATTGTAATATGATCGATCGTGTATTTAATTTTGTACATGTAGAGGTCGTATTAGGTGAGAAAATACGGTTTTTCTCGTGTGAGTTGGGGATTAGCCGTGGGAAGTTTTGTTTAGTGTTTTCATGTGTCACATTTTGGAAAAGCGTACTATAATGTTTTTTGATTTTCGTTGTGTATTTTCGCCCCTCCCCCCCCCCCCCACATTTTTACATTTTTATACATTCTGGCTTGTTGACCGACAACCCCTCATTTCTGTTTGGGGATTCCGACCGACTACCCTGAATTGGTAATTTTGGCGAATAGGGTTTTGGAAGCTAGCATGTTGATTTGGTTGGCCACATTTATGAAGCCCCACGTTTGAAGTTTTGCTCGAAAAGTGCACACACCAAGTACCGTGGCTCCCGACTGGCAGGCTTGGTTAGGTCAATCTGACGCCTAGGGGTTTTGGTCGATAGTGTGCCATCGTTGTTACCTTTATTTTGTGGGAAAGTTATTTGTGATATTCTAGTTTCTGAAATTTGAGGCATATATGTAGGGGGTGTTTAGAGTTGTTGTGTGTCGTGTGTTTGGCATAATCGGATCCCAGATTTGTCGATGTAAATATGAAATTGAACCGTTAATGCGTCGTTGATGCACATCAAAAATCCCTCCCAACTCCATTAACTTTGCAACGAGAAGCATATCCCCAAATTGCAGTGGCAAGGGTTGTTTTTATTGGTAAGGCACATACGATTGTTCAACGATACGTTAGATATTAATGAAGCCGACTTCGATGATAACGCCGCGAAAGAGTAAGTTCCACGTTTGTACATTTGATTTTGAAATCTTTGTTATATGTGACCACGGTGTTGTGTAATATAGGGTTTCTACTTGATTACGAACTTGTTATGTGTCCATTAACTTATGAGTACGTTATTGGATTTTTATGTTTGTTTCTCATTTTGATATCCTATGATTATGGTGTGACATGCTGTGTTTGGTGTGCGTGTGTCCCAAATTTAGGAGTTCTGGTTTGATGTGGGTGTTGGTGTGGTGGTGGGGATTTGTGGAATGGGGGTATGAGGGGGTGGGAATTGTAGTTCTTTTGAATGTAGGGTATGTGTGTGTGATTGTGTGTAGGCGTAGGGTGCATAGTTATATCGTATGTGGTGTGACAATGTGACATGTGTGGTAGTTGATTCAATTCGTGATGAATTTGTCAAATTTTGAGTGAATGTGTATTGTGTCATGTATAGTAGGGCTTATGGCGTATGTTTACGTAAGTGTTTTCATTTGGTGTGTGAAATTAGTAATGTGGTTGTATACATTGTGATTGGAAATGTGATTGCTCATTATTTTTGTACTGCAGAAGGTGTGCGAACATCTAGCCCATGGACAAGATTAAAGAAGAGGACTCGACTGTGTGTTGTTGCTAGTTCACCATCAAAGAACATTGGGCCAAGGATTCAAGGTGGATAATGTCAGTAAAACTTCAAGGGATTGCTATTTAGAGGCTAACCTGTGCGTATGTGTTGGGTTTAGGTACTTGAATTTCCCTATGTGCCATAAATCGCACTGGACATTGGTGGTATACGATATTGAAGTTGGCACATGGAAACATTATAATTCGCTAAGGCTACAGCTCAGTTTGGAAGACGTACACTATAACGAAGCGTTGATCTTAGTAAGTTCTTTTCCAAATTATGAGTTTGTGATCGTGTGTTCTGTTTTTTTGGGGGCGTTTATCCCTCAAGAGGTGTTGGGTCGGTGGACTCTGGTAAGTACTGTTCACTCAACCCTACTGTTCACTCAAACACTGGGCAATGGGGAGTTTGGGGGTACTTCCGTAATTCCATGTGCTTCTGTGTAACCCTAATTCTATACTTATAAATAGATGAGGGGCGCCTCTTTTAGTTAAGAGAGTTGTAATTTTTCTAATCATAGTGAAACCATGAAGCCTTGGACAAAAACCTATTCTGGGGTGAACCACGTAAATCCTTGTGTTTTTGTGTGTGTGTCGAGTTTGATACGTCTATTTCTTTCTTGTTTGTTTTTTCACGTCTCACCGATCTTAGTTAAGAAGGGTCAATTCCTAACAACTGGTATTAGAGCATTGGTGCGAGACAGAGCAATAGTAACAGACTAGAAGGTTAGAATCGATAGATACAATAACACAGATTACGGATTTCGGAAGATGCAAATTGAAGACTATCTCAGTCGAAAAAAGCATATGAGCCTTTTATGGGCGAAACCAAAAAATAAAGGATGATGAATGGACTCTTCTTGATCGCCAAATGCTAGGTTTTATTCAGCTAACATTGTCTCATAACATTTCGTTTAACATAACGAAGGAGAAGACTACAACGGGTCTTATGACGGCACTCTCAAACATGTATGAAAAACCCTCTACCTCAAATAAAGTTTATTTGATGCGTAAATTGTTTAATCTGAGGATGACAGAAGGTGCTTCAGTGGTTGAGCATCTGAACGAATTCAATATTGTGGTAACACAATTGAGTTCTGTATCTATCAAATTTGATAATGAGGTTAGGGCTTTGATTCTTCTGTCTAGTTTGCCAGAAAGTTTGAATGGTACTATAATGGCAGTGAGTAATTCTTCGGGAAAAGAAAAGTTAAATTACAATGATATTCGAGATTTAATTCTGAGTGAAGAAATTCGCAGGAGGGAATTAGGGAAAACATCAAGTTTTGCCCTGAATATAGAAGTCAAAGGAAGATCGATGAAGAAAAACCCGAACACGCAGATCAAAATCAAACACGAAGCAAGTCAAGAAGCGAAGAGGAGCAGATTCTTTGGGCTGTGGAAAGAATGGACATCTAAAAGGAGATTTCTCGACATTGGATAAGAACAAAGATGATCCAAATCAAAAGTCTGCTAATGCTGCAACCGAGGAGATTTATGATGCTTTGATCTTAAGTATTGACAACCCTCTTGAATCTTGGATTTTAGATTCTTGGGCATCATTCCATTCTACTTCACAGAAGGAAATCATAGACAATTATATTGGTGGTGATTTCGGAAAGGTTTATTTGGCTGATGATGAACCTTTGAAGATTGTGGCTAAAGGGGATATAACAATTAAGTTGCCAAACGAATTTGTTTGGAAAATACAGAATGTCAGACATGTGCTTGGTTTGAAAAGAAACTTGATATCTGTTGGACAACTTGATGATGAAGGTCATGTTGTAACCTTCATGGGTGGTTTGTGGAAAATCACCAAAGGAACCATGGTTGTTGCTTGTGGTAAAAAAAAAAAAAAAAAAAAAAGGCACCCTTTACATGACTACGAACAACAGTGATGCAATAGCAATTGCTGGTGAGAAGGAAGACTCAAATCTTTGGCACCAAAGGCTCAGGCATATGAGTCAAAAAGGGATGAAGGTACTTGCATCTAAGAGGAAACTGTCAGATTTGAAATCGATGGACATTGATTTTTGTGAGGATTGTATCTTCAGCAAACAAAAGAGGGTCAGTTTTTCAAGGATGGCAGGAATTCAAAGTCAGAAAAGTTAGATTTGGCTCATACAGATGTATAGGGACCTGCACCAATTTCATCTCTTGAAGGATCATCATACTATGTTACCTTTATTGACGACTCAACGAGAAAGGTATGGATTTATTTTCTAAAACTTAAATCTGAAGTTTATACTACTTTTAAGAAGTGAAAAGCCATGGTGGAGACTCAAACAGGTCTGAAAATTAAGTGCTTGAGATCAGATAATGGAGGGGAATATGAGGACAATGAGTTCAAGAAATATTGTGTAAAAAGTGAAATTAGAATGGAGAAGACTGTTCGAAAGACACCTCAACAGAATGGCATTGCAGAACGCACGAATAGAACTCTGAATGAACATGCTAGAAGTATGAGGATACATGCTAGATTACGAAAGATGTTTTGGGCAGATGCAGTTAACACTGCAGCATATCTGATTAACTGTAGTCCATCTGTTTCCTTGGATGGAGAGCTACCAGAAGAAGCTTGGAGCGGTAAAGCGGTAAGTCTTTATCTTTTGAAGGTATTTGGTTGTGTTTCATATGTGCATACAGATTCTGCTGATATAAGCAAACTTGATCCAAAATCTGTTAAATATACTTTTATTGGACATGGCATTGATCAATTTGGTTATCAGTTTTTGGATGATAAAAATCAAAAAATAATTAGAATTAGAGATATCATATTTAATGAGAAAGTAATGTATAAGAATATGGATAAGTCTGCATTTGAATCTGTTACTTGTCATAAGCATGTTGAGTTAGAAGAGATTAGTGAGAATGATTTGAATAGTAAGATTCAGAATAATCCTGAAAATTTTATTCTACAAACTGAACCTCATACTCTTACTCCTAAGTTGAGACAATCAGAAAGAGAGTCTAAACCTACACAGCGTTGGTCTCCATCTTTATATTATTTGTTGTTGTCTGATGGGGGTGAACCTGAAAGTTATAATGAAGCTTTGTAAGTTGATGATTCAATTAAGTGGGAGTCAACTATGTCAGATGAAATGGATTCATTCATGGCAAACCAGACATGGGAGTTGACTGAATTACCAGTGGGTAAGAAAGGTTTGCACAACAAGTGGGTTTACAAGGTCAAATAGGAACATGATGGGAGTAAACGCTACAAGGCCAGATTGGTTGTAAATTTTAGCAAAAGGAAGGGGTTGACTACACTGAAAATTTCTCTCCAGTTGTGAAGTTGACCACTATCAGATTAATACTGGGAATTATGGCTGCCAAAGATTTGTATCTTGAGCAGATGGATGTGAAGATGGCTTTTCTCCATGGTGATTTAGAGGAAATTTACATGCAGCAACCACAAGGTTTCTTGGCACGTGGCAAAGAGGAGTTTGTATGCAAACTTCAAAAAAGCTTGTATGGTTTGAAACAGGCCCCAAGGCAGTGGTACAAGAAGTTTGATGGGTTTAAGTATAGCAGCGGTTTTACAAGATGTCAAGCAAATCATTGTTGTTATTTCAACTGATTTGACAAAAGTTATATTATTTCGCTCTTATATGTTGATGATATGTTTATCGCAGGATCTAGCATTGAAGAGATAAAAAGAATGAAGAAACTTTTGTCCAACCAATTTGAGATGAAGGATTTTGGAGTTGCAAACAAAATCCTTGGTATGAGGATTCACGAGGATAAGGCACTACAAGAAAAATGAGGCATAAATAACGGAAACATTTGCAACGGCACCACTTATCGTCGCAAAAAAGTGAGTTTTTGCGACGGCACCACTTGCCATTGCCAATAAATCAAGTTTCAGCGACGACACCACTTCCTATCACAAAAAGCAAGTTTTTGTGACGGCAACAACTACAGTCTCAAATAATGCGCGTTTTTTGCGACGGCAACCTCTGCTGTCACAAATAAATCTATTTTTTACGACGGCATGAACTGTAGTCGCAAATAAGAGAATTTTTTGTGACAATAATAGGTGCCATCGCAAACAAAAAAAAATTTAAAAAAATAGAAAAACGATACTGTTTTGATATAACATTTCTCTTTTCACCCATTTTTTCATTTCATGTCTCTCTCTTTCTTGCTCATCTCTCTTTCTCTTTCTCTCTCTCTCTCTCACTCATCCTTTGTTTTGTCATTTGTTTCTCTCTCTCTCTCTCTCTCTCTCTCTCTCTCTCTCTCTCTCTTTCCCTTTCCTACTGTGTTCGCGTTGCTCATTCTCTCCTCCCTCTTCTCGACTTACCAATCTCCTATCAATCTCTTCTCTCTCTCTCTCTCTCTCTCTCTCTCTCTCTCTCTCTTCTTTTCAATTGCTCATCTCTTATTTCTCTTAATCACTCATCTCTTTCTCTCAGCCCATTGTTATCGAAAGAGGAAAAAGTCAAAAAATGAAATAGGTCTCTCTCTTTCTCTTGTCTCTCTTTCTTTCTCTCTCTATCTCTCTCTCATCACTCTTCTCTCTGGTTGTCTCATCTCTCTTCGCTTTCTATCTCTATTGTTTATCTTTTATCTCTCTCTCTCTCTCCCTCTCTCTCTCGTTCATCTATTTTTGCTCTCTTTCTCTTTCTCTTTCTCTCTTTGTCTATCTCTCGCGCATCTCTTGTTCCTCTCTCTCTCTCTCTCTCTCTCTCTCTCTCAATCACTCATTTCTCTTAATTACACCCATCTCTTTCTCTTAGTCCATTGTTGTTGAAAGAGGAAAAAGTCAAAAAATGAAATGGGCCTCTCTCTCTCTCTCTCTGTGTGTTTCTCACTCATCTCTCTTCTCTCTTTCTTTCACTCATATATCTTATCTATCTCTCTCTCTCACTCACTCATCTATCTTCTCTATCTCTCTCATTCATCTCTCTTCTCTATCTCCCTCATCTCTCTTCTTTCACTCATCTTTTTTCGCTCTCTTTCTCTCTCTCTCTGTCTATCTCTCGCTAATCATCTCTTATTTCTCTCTCTTTTTCTATTTCTCTCTTTCCTTGGCTCTCATTGCGCAACAAAATGGACACGAAGGTTTTTGGCAAAAAAACGAGTTTTTTTTTTTCTTTTTTGTGATGGCAATCCCCCTGTCGCAACATCGTTTTATTGTTTAAATTTTCATTTGTGATGGGAAAACTTGATGTCGTAAAAAAATAAAAAATAAAAAATAAACCCAAAATCCAGAGCAATTTTTAATTTCTTCATTGTTTTGACCACCTAAAAAACATTAGAATCAAATAAACCTAGCGCATGCATATTCACCTTGCTCATGTTTGATTTGATTTGTAATAGTTTGTTTCAATTTTTTTATCTAAAAATTAATTTGGTGAATAAATTTAAAAAAATCAAAAATTCTTATCATTTTTACATAATTTTATCTTTTGGGAGGTCAAAATTAAATTTTATAAAAATATTTTTTGATATTTATTTTTATGAAATTAAGTTCCATTTTTTAATAAAATTTTTTATTTTTTTCCTAGAAACAAGCCAAACCATCCGTTGTTTTTTTTTTACAAAATATCTCAATTAAAAAACAAGTATCTAGACAAACGTGCACTGAACAATGGTAACTATGGTAGAAAGACATGGTGGCTTTTGGTTGGCTAAGCGAACATGTATACTCAACATAGGTGGCTAAATTCCAAAAAAGCAAACAAGTAATTTCTCTTATGAACATATTTACAAACACAAACATATTCAATTGTTACAAATCTATAACTCATATATAAATCACAACAAAAACACTACGAAGCAAACAAATCAAAGATACGCAATCTTAGACACAAAGTAGTCATATAAGTTATTGTTTAATTGTTAACTAACCTTGTCTTCACCCAAGGCTCTTCTTTAACTTCATGGTCATTAGGAATAGAGCTAACCACAATATAAAATCTTTTGCTCACCCGAACATGACCATCTCGATAGTAAACACTGTTTGAAAGAGGAAATTGAAAACAAACATTGTCGTCCAAACTATGTCCGGCAATCACATGATATAATAGGTGTCAACTTTTAATTTATTACACATTCAATGATAAATGGTCTAATTCTTGCTATATCATTATAACAAACTATAGGTCTCTTCACATTTTTCAAAAAATTATTATATATTATAGGAACAAAACAATGCTATAAAACCCAAACTTATGAACCAACAAATTAGTTAAGTTAAAAATGGCAAAATTTTAACTTATGTTCCAATTGGTGAAAATCTGAATCAAACGAAATCGTTTTAACTTATGCTATAGCTTCCTAAATTTGGCAAAAAATTCATGCACAACATCGTTTTAAATAAATATTTGGTGAAAATCTGGTCAAGCGACATCGTTTTATCATGCACAACAGGATTCTCTACCAAAAAATTCTTTATTTAGATCCTCCTAAACGAGTTTTCAAAACTTTAGTATTTTAAAAAAAATTAAAACAATTAAGAATTAAAAGTTAATTTGATAAAAATAAACATTAAATAAATATTTTTAATATTTTGAAATTATTTTTTTTTTAAAAATACATAGAATAATGAATGTTTTTATTTTTTTCACAAAATTAATCAGTGTGTTTAGTTTGAATTTTTTGAATTAAGTTTTTTAAAAATTGAATTTTTTAGTTTTCGTATTTTCTTGTTTTTAGTAAATATTTCTAAAATTTTAAACAATTTTTTTATTTTTTAGATATACCTTACTTAGATGTATGTAAAAGATAAAAAACTTGTGAAAATTAAAAAGTGTTTTTAAAAAATTCTAACCAGGTGAATTTTTTTAAAAAATAATTTTCAGAAAAGCTAAAAAAAAAAAAAAAAATCCTAACTTTTTTACACAAATTTCGACAAGTGTGTGCAGGCACATCATTCACCTAAAGTGTGTCGCGCCATTCATGTTACACGCGTCAACTCCACAACACATCCACGACGAACACGGTCACATGAATTTTATTTTTTTACTTTTTTTTTTTTAAAAAAAAAATTTATTGAGTTTTTGCAAAAAGAGAAAATTGTAGAAATTGGTAATTGATTTTCTTCATGAAAAATGCTTGGTAGTTCAATTTGTATGGTCCAAATGGCTAATGTATTAAAAGTTTTGATACATTTGAATCATTGAGACAATGAAAATTCAGACTATCAAATATTGTTGTTTCTTCATACACTTAAAAGAGTTTGTAAATAATCGTATATTTTGATTGGTTGAGAATTGTAAGACCTACCATTTTGGAGTTGAGATCCTCGTGCCTTCTCCTGGCCCTTCTGCGGCCCCAAAAGCGGCGTCGTTTTGGGCCAAATTCAATTAAAAATAAAAAATGAGAACATAAGCAACCTAGAGAGGAGAAGAAGAAAGAATGGAGAAGAAGAAAGGTAGAGAGAGGAGGAGGAGGAGGAAGAAGAAGAGGAGAGGAGGAGGATTGAAACTCTTTTTCCCTTTAACAATGGAGTTAGATTTACCCAAACCGGTACCAATTTCGACTCGGGTCCTTGAAATCAATCTCAATGAGGCCCTTCCAACTCCATCAATCTCAATGGAGTTAAATAGATTTTGGTGTGTGGTAGTTGCGGGCTATAGGTTTGTCCCATTCTCTCTCTCTCTCTCTCTCTCTCTCTCTCTCTCTCTCTCTTCTTTTGAATTTGAGAACCCTGGTTTATGTTTTACATTCCTTTGTGTTTGGATGTGGAGCAAACCAAGTCAAATGAAAGGAAACTTTGTAGTAAATGTTTCTTATTTTGGTCTCTCAAAATTAAGACACTAAGATGTAAACAAACCAAGTCAAATGTTTCTCTGTGATTGGGAGTTTGATTTGTTTGAGAATTCGAAGCGTTGATGAGGATTGCTCCGGTTTGGGGCTCTCTGAGATCTGAGATTTACAATTTCCATGATTGATTGTATGTTTATGATAATAATAATATTATGCCTATATCTATGTATGTGTATAGTGAATTTCACTTCTGAACTCCCTCTTTAGGTTGCTTCTGTTCTTTTCTTTTTCTTTTTTAAATTGAAATTTGGCCCTAAAACGACGTCATTTTGAGGCACCGCAGGAAGGACAATAGAAGAAGGCGAACGACGATTCGGACTCCCATTTTGGGTGTGATCCTTAAACTTCTTAGGGACAAGATTCATTTATTTAGACCAATCACATTTATATTGTTTATCTATTAAAAAAAGTGCCTTAACAAATTTATTTCTTAGTTTTAGTGTTAGCAATATGTCAACACTATGTTATTCTCATGATAAATTCTGTAATAATTTGGATAAATTACACTTTATCCCATTATGTTTGGCCACTTTTCGACTTTGGCCCTTAAAATTTGATTTTTTCACTTTGACCTTTCATATTTTAAGTTTTTTTCAATTTGCTTTTAAAGTTCATTAATGTTCAAACTTAAGCGAAAGTGCCACAATAATTGTCATAACATAAAAATATATTATTATATTGAAATTTGAGTTTGTGTTAGATGTGTGAATTATATATAATATTTTTATATCATATGACTATCAATGTATCATTTTTTGTCTAATTTTTAATAGAAGTTAATTCTAGGAGTAAATTGAGAAAAATTTGAAATATATATGAAGGGTCAAAGTGAGAAAAATAAATTTTAAGGGCCAAAGTGAGTGACCAAACATAAAAGAGGTCAAATGTGATTTACCCTAATAATTTTCATGTGATACTAACATTTTTTGAATAATAATGCCTATAATTTACTATTATATATATGTACATATATATAAATTTGGTCTTTATCATTTTATTGCATTAATTTTACACTATGTCAATTGATTTTCTTCATGAAAAATGCTTGGTAGTTTGAATTTATGTGATCCGAATAACTCGAATGTATCAAACGTTTTGATACATTTGAGTCATTCGGATCATGAAAATCCATACTATCAAATATTGTTGTTTCTTCCTACACTTAAAAGAGTTTGTAAATAATACGCATATTTTGATTGGTTGAGAATTGTAAGACCTACCATTTTGGCTGTGATCATTTAACTTCTTAGGTATGAGATTCATTTATTTAGACCAATCACATTTATATATTGTTTATCTATTAAAAAAAGTGCCTTAACAAATTCATTTCTTAGTTTTAGTGTTAGAAATATGTCGACACTATGTTATTCTCATGATAAATTCTGTAATAATTTGGATAAATTACACTTTATCCTTTTATGCACTTTTAGACTTTGGCCCTTAAAATTTGATTTTTTACTTTGACCTTTCATATTTTAAGATTTTTTCAGTTCTTGTAAAACTAATTAATGTTCAAACTTAAACTAAAAGTGCCAAAATGATTGTCATAACATAAAAAATATGTTGTTATATTGAAATTTGAGTTTGTGTTAGATGTGTGAATTATATATAATATTTTTATATCATATATTTGTCAATGTATCACTTTTTCTAATTTTTAATAGAAGTTAATTTTAGGAGTAAATTGAGAAAAATTTGAAATATATATGAAGGGTCAAAGTGAGAAAAATAAATTTTAAGGGCCAAAGTGAGTGACCAAACATAAAAGAGGTAAAATGTAATTTACCCTAATAACTTTCATGTGATACTAACATTTTTTTGAATAATAATTCCTATAATTTACTATTATATATATATATATATTTGGTCTTTGTCATTTTAATTGCACTAATTTTACACTATGTCAATTTAATTTAATTTTTTTGAACACAAGTTGCACTTTTTTTTTTTTTTTTATCATATGAAAACAAGCAGGGACCACAAACAAAACAAAGTGGATTGGGCCAGCCTTAATAAAGCAAAAAGAGACAAAGGGGGGAAAGATATCCAGTCTAGAGGGAGGGCATTCCTAAGAGAAGCCTGGGCCACCCAATGCACTGCTCTGTTTGCTATTCTAGGACTCCAAGAAAGCTTCAGATTTAAATGATAAGCAATTTGTTTGATGTCGAAAAAAATAGCACCACAGTCCCATGGAGGATCAAGTTCAGAGACACTAAGGTGAATGACTGATTTGTTATCTCCTTCAATTTCTACCTCTGCTAGATTTCGAGCAAGAGCTAGTTGACATGCTAACCGACACGCGAGGGCCTCACCTTGAAGAGAAGAAGAGCACACAATCTTTTTAACCATACCATCCAGCAACCTACCATTCGAATCCCGAAGAATGGCAGCGATTGAAGCACGATCAGAGCCTTTTTAGATAGCCACATCACAATTTATCTTAAATTTTCCAAAGGGCGTCTCAATTATCTTCCTTTCTTTGATGGCCGAAATCTGTTGTGATCGGTCCCTTGCGAGATGTTCTGGCATCAAATTCTGTTTAAACCTTGCACGAAGCAATGTGGAGAGCGGATCAACTGGTTTTTGAGAGAAAACAAAATCATTGCGTTCTTTCCAAACAAACCACCCAATCCAGGCAATTGAGCTGAAAAGAAGATTACACTCCTTGCTATCAGTGAAATACTCCATCATCTTGCAAGACCACCTCAAAATTGATTGACTCTCTAACCAAGAAACTTTGTAACCAAACTGCCACCCGAACCACACCGGTCTTACCCAATCACACTCAAATAGGAGATGCTCAACAGATTCCAGCTGCTGGTTGCAAATAGGGCAATAACCGGACTCAGCACAATTCCGTTTGAACAAATTTTCTTTCGTAGCTAGCCCATTCTTACACACTCTCCACCAAAAATGACGGATTTTCGGAGGAATAGAAAGAGACCAAATGAATTTCCAAAAGTTCTTAGGAAGCTGGAAAGAGGAAGACGGTCTATGAATTAGCTCCCTTTTTTTCTCTTTTAAAGCAACATGATAACCCGACTTCACCGAATAAGAGCCCTTAGACTCGAACTGCCAAACCAAAGTATCCTCCATATTTTCTTCCGAAATTGGAATAGTACAGATGGCTTCAACTTCCTTTGCCGAAACTAAATTGTTTAGGGAATCAACTTTCCAGCTCTTGTGTACTGGATCAATCACATCCACCACTCTAGATACTTCGCAATTCGCTGGTCTTGGAGAACAAAGTTTAAACCCAGGAATAGACGGAATCCACTTGTCATCCCAAAATGAGACAGAAGCCCCATTGTTGACTTGCCATCTAACTCCTTCAAGCAGAATACTCCTTCCTTGAATAAGGCTAGTCCATGCCCAAGAGGCTCGCCTTCCTCGCGAAGCATTAATGAAATTTGAATGAGGAAAGTAAATGCCTTTTAACATCCTGGCACAGTATGAGTTAGGGAACTTCAATAACCTCCAACCTTGGCGAGCAAGGAGGGCCATGTTAAACGCATGAAAATCTCGAAAACCCAAGCCTCCATGGATTTTAGATAAAGCCAGCTGCCCCCAACTCACCCAATGAATTCCTTTCCCTTCCGGGTCGCCCCTCCACCAAAATTTACTAATGTATGAATTTAATTTCTCACAAAATTTCTTGGGGAAAGCAAAACAAGCCATCGCATAAGTTGGAATAGCTTGGACAACAGCTTTAATTAAAACTTCCCGCCTAGCCGGAGACAGGAACTTCAATTTCCAGCCTTGCAATTTTGCCAAAACTTTCTCAATGATGAAATCGTAAGCTTCCACCTTCGACTTCCCCCAGAACGAAGGTAATCCAAGATATTTCGCAGTAGCCAATGATAAGCTTAGGCTTGAGAGCCTGCAGATGCTGCTTTGAATATCCGGCAAAACATTAGGCGAAAATTGAACACAGGACTTATCAAAATTAACAACCTGACCTGAAGCTCCACAATACATTCGCAACACATCCAGAATATTTGTGCACTCTTCGACATTTGCTCTGAGGAATAAAAGCACATCATCCGCAAACAGCAAATGGGAAAGGGTAGGGCAATGTGGGGTTATCTTTAATCCAGAAATTATATTATCACGGAGGCTGTTTGTTAACAATTTGGAGAGAATGTCAGCGACCAAGATAAAAAGATAAGGAGAAAGAGGGTCTCCTTGCCGTAACCCCCTAGACGGAATAAAAAAAGCCTTCTTCTCCCCAGTTGAGACCACAGAAAAACTAACAGTTGAGACACATTGCATTACCCATTGAATCCACATAGGGTGAAAACCTATCTTCCTCATCATTGCCTGTAGAAAGTCCCACTCAATTCGATCATATGCTTTATTAAAGTCCAACTTAACTGCCATATACCCATCTGCCCCCCTTTTCTTTAATTTCAAAAAATGAAAAGCTTCGTGGGCCACCAAAATATTGTCCTGTATCATCCTTCCGGGCACAAAAGCCGACTAATTTGGTGTGATCACACTCCTCAAAATTTTCTTCAATCGGTTTGCCAAAACTTTTGTAATAATCTTTAGGATAAAGTTGCATAGGCTGATAGGGCGGAATTGAGATAATTTCACTGGATTACTAACCTTCGGAATTAAAACCAGATTAGTGTGATTGATTTCTTTTAGGAGAAAACCACTGTGTAAAAAACTCTGGACCGCTTTACACACTTGAGCACCAACATCAACCCAATATTGTTGATAAAAAAACCCCGGGAATCCATCGGGCCCAGGTGATTTAGTAGGTCCCAATTGAAATACAGCAGTGCGAATTTCAGCCTCTCCAACTGGCAGAATCAAAGTTCTATTCATCTCATCTGTAATTGAGGGTTCAACAACCGAAAGGGCTTCCGCAAAATCTCTCTCATCAACACTTGTAAATAACTCCGAAAAGAACCCATACATATGCTGTTTTATATCCTGATCCGAATTCAGCCATAACCCATCCTCAGTTTGTAATCTCAAAATCTGGTTTCGTTGTTGCCGTTGGATCATAGAAGCATGAAAAAAAGCTGAATTTTTATCCCCATAATTGAGCCACCGAATTTGCGACCGTTGGTGGAGATACATCTCTTCTCTTGCTAAAACACATTCCAACTCAGTTTTTAGCTGTCCCTGTACTCGTAAATTTTCATCAGTTGGGCTTTGGGCTTGGAGCTAGGACAACTCAAATTTCAGCTGGGCAATACAAATTTTATTATTTCCGAAGGTCAGCTTACTCCACTCTTGCAGTCCAGACCTACACTCCTTGAGTTTGTGAACTAGTTGAAACATGTTAGATCCATTCACATCGGAAGCCCACTTAGAGCGAATAATTTCCGCACAATCCGGACTAGTAGACCACATAGTCTCAAACTTAAAGAGTCTAGGAATTTTCTTGAGAGGTAAAGCAATGATTAGAATTATAGGACAATGATCGAACCAACTTGAACTTCATGAAAAATTTGGGCACAAGAGTAGAAGCTCTCCAATCAAGCTGTAGCCACGCTCGGTCGAATTGGTTGGTTGGGAAATAGGCTATTTTTTGAACAATTACATCAATAATTCCTATAATTTACTATTATGTATATATATATATATATGGTCTTTATCATTTTAGTTGCATTAATTTTACACTATGTCAATTTAATTTAATTAATAACACCTCTTTAGAAATTAGATTGAATCAAAAGGCAAATGATACGAATTGGTTGGTTGGGAAATAGGCTATTTTTGTAATTTTTTGATTTTTTGACTAAAATATGAGGTGAAAAAAATTAGTATGTTTGTGACAATTTTTTGATTTTTTATAAAAAAAAAAAGTGCAAAAAGTAAAGACGAGGAAATCTTTGATTTTTTTAATAATTTTTTGCCATTTTAACATGTTTTACTGATTTTTTTAACTTTCTATTTTTTATAATTCTTTCCAAAATAAGCCCTAAAAATGTTTGAGAGGTGGGTGATTTTATTTACAAATAACAAATACCTCACTATCCTAATATACAAGTATTATAATGCATATAATTTTTTCCCTTAATATACAAGAATTATAATGCATATTATGTGTATAAGAAGAAATTTATTACTTGTAAATAGAAGTTTATTCAAGAGGTAGAGGTCTAATTTGAAAAGTTTTATTTTCTTTAAATAAATTATTGCCTTCAATTTCAGGGGACTTAGTCAAAGCATTCTTATAATAAAATTTTAATGTATTAAGGACGAATACAAAAAAAAAAAAAATTTTAAAAGTGCAACATACATTATTATTACCAAAATATTATTAGTGACTAATTTAATACTTCAAAATTTAAAATGATAAAACTTTTGAATTAGATGTCAATTTTAATAAAATTAATATTTTAAAATTTTCTCATCAAGATCTATCAAATAGGATCTAGGTTGACTATGAAATTCTTATAAAAAAAATACCGTCATAATTAATGTATACAATAAAATTTTATTTTGTTTCAACAGTAAAATTTAAATTTAATTCACATTAAAAATATACTCTTGAAGTTAGTTTCAATAGGAAAAAAAAATAACAATATTTTGAAAAGAATTTTGTAGTCAACATGGATCTTATTGTATAGATTTTGACAAAATGACTCTAAAACTACTACTTTTATTAAAAATCGGTATATAGATAAAAAATTATATTATTTTAAAATTTAAAATATAAAAATAGTTATTAAGGGTAAGATTGTCTATAAAAAAATGAAAACAAATTTATTTGTTCCTAATGAAAGATGTGCTTCATCTCGAGGACTTATAAATTAAAAAAGTTCAGACGGTAATGAGGGACTTTTGGCGGAATATTCTTTAATTGGAACCCATAATTTATTAACAATAGTTACCAAGTGAACTAAATTAACAGAATGTAAAAAATTAAAGAGTAAAATTAAAATTATAGGGGGCTAAATTGATACAATAGGTAAAGAATTGAGTTTATCTCTAGTTAGGTCTATTTTGGAAACATGGTTGAAAGTAGTTTTTTGATTTTTTTTTTTGACTTTTTTGAGTTACGTCTCCTCTACTTTTTTGTACATTAAAAAAAAAAAAAAAAATTAATCTACTTTCCAAAATAAGCCTTAGTCCAAAAACTCAGAAAGATTGTAAGCCCCACAGTTCTTCTCCCAGCCTTTGAACTACAGAAGGTCTATAATCTCAAACAATTAACCAGAATAATACTCAGAATATTGTATCAATGGAGTATATTTAGAGTATATATAAGATGATCTATATAAATATATTTTTTAATTTTTTTATAAAAGATGTGTAAAAAATAGAGAGATAATGTAATTTAAAAAATATATAAATATAAAAAAAATGTGCTAATATAGGGGATGCCAAATAGTGCCTTAAAATTGTTGTGGATCCATATTATAAGTAAATCTTGACTTTTGATTAAAAATTTTAAGTGATTTTCTAATTTTATTTTATTTTATTTTATTTATTTTTTTAAGTTTGTAAACTGGTCACGGGTTGTTTGGGGTGTCTTAAATAAGTGTACTTTTTGTCTTTTTTAACTAAAAAATTGAGAAAAAAATATGGATGTTTTGGTTAACTTTTTGACTTTTTACGAAAAAATGTGTATTAAAAAATTATATAAATAAGTGTGTAGGAGAAGTTAGTGGATTCGGCCATACATGTTGGGCAGGGTAGTCGGTTGGTTATGAGATGGAAATGATTGCCTCCTTTTCAAGCTTGAATTAGATAGTATTGTTGGCCCGTGGGGCCCCACCACAGGTCCCGTTTTTCTAATCGGAACTGTCAATGTATAGAACTCGTCGAGTACTATATGCTTGTAAAAAATCACGTTGATTGGATATCGATAGTTATCTGATTGTGTTAGTTTTTCTTGTCAACTGTTAACTATAACACCATTCATTTTTTATACAAAACTTATTTGATCATGTAGATAGCGATTTCTAATCAACGTGATTTTTTACAGACATATAGTGCTGGACGAGTTCTAACGATTCGGATTATCAAAACGGGACCCGTGATGGGCCCCCACGGGCCCAACATTTCCGTCCAACTTAGTGATTTTATATATGTAATTCTTTTTTTTTTTTCCTTCTCACGATACTAAAGGGTCAATTCAGTCCCCGAAAATTGTGTAAAGTTTGTTTGATTAAAATATTATGCATATTAAATTTTTAATATTTTTAATTTGTGAATAGTAATAACTTTTTATATTTTTTTTATAACTTTTTAACTTTTTGACTTTTTTTAAATACCACATAAGGCGAACTCATAAATAAATTAGAAGACCAATCAAGACTATAATTTGCCTTAGTTTTTTAAAATTAAGAGGTATCTTTATCTTTAGGAGTGTTTTGTTATAGAATGAATGCTTACAAAACGAAAGAAAATTTTAGGTTTAACTTATATTTTTTGGTAAATTACGAATACATTTTTTGAAATTTGTTTAAATTATAGATTGTCTCTTGTAGTTTAAAAAATTACAAATATTTTTTTATTAGAATTTTTTATTTAACAGAATTAACTAAAAAAATAAAATTTATAATTGCACTCCTATATATGAATAAAATTATTTAAATTATTAATTGAAACTTATTTTTAATGTCATTAAAAACTGTTAATTGACTTGATGATTTATTAATAAAATGAGCGATTTGTTATGAAATTAGAAATCTCAAGGGGTGAAATGTAATTTCTAGAATCACAAAGGACAATTTGTATTTTAATCAAATTTCTAGAGATATATTTATAATTTACCCTATATTTTTCTACACCATTAGTCATTTTTGAGTAGACCATAACAACCAGGGAGATGCTATAATATACACTTTAAAAAATGTGTGCATGTGGTTTGTTTTTGATAATTTTTTGTATAAAATTTCATAATTTAAATACAAAATGACATAAATTTTTTTATTATAAAAATCATAATTTTTTTTTTCATTGTAAAATGTCATAATAAAAATTACAAAATATCATATTATTCATAACTTTAAAGTGCACTTGGTAAATTTCCTACTCATAACTTTACTAAAAAATATCATAATACACATTACAAAAAAATCATAATTTTCTTATAATTCGTATGCTTGTAAAAGGTGCGGGTCGTAGATTTCCCATAAACAATTAACAATAGAGACATCCTACACTATTATGTACCTTTTTGTCAAGGAATCCACACTACTATTCTATCTATTTATTTTATGGGTAAAAATTAGTGATTAATTGTTAAATTAAGGGAAATTTATTAGAAAATCCCTTTTCAAAAGTGTTGATATTCCAATTAGTCTATAAGATATTTTTATATTCTAATAAACCTTATTATTGGGACATTTGATCTAGCAAATGCTAATTCTCATAGTTAAGATATTTTATAGACATTTTTACCCTTGCAAATATTTTTTAAACGATTAGCAATTTAGTGATGTGAATATTTATATTTTACAATGTGAATATTCACACTGACATGTTAACATTTACATTAATGATGTGAACATTTATATTGATGATGTGAATATTCACATTGATGATATGAACATTCACATCACCGAACATTCACAATGTAAATGTGAATATTATTATGGGTATTTTGGTAACTATGTCACCCATAGGAGTTATTGGAATATAACAAAATAATGTAAACTAAATTAAATATAAGTAAATGAAAAGAGATTTATGAAAAAGTGTCCCATAAATTAATACTTTAGAGGAGTTGAAACTTACACTCATACACTTTGTAACAAAATCTTATCCTCCAATCTTGCCGTCAAATTCCTTTCTTAAGAGTAGAACTGAAGACCTCTCGTTAGGAGTTGTTTGGGGTATTTTAAATAAGTGCACTTTTTGAATTTTTGAATAAAAAAGTAGAGAAAAAAAAGATAATTGTTTGGGATAATTTTTTGACTTTTTATAAAAAAAAAATGTGTTAAAATATTGTATAAATAACAAAATTATCATATTACTCCTAAATATATAATTGCCTACTGACAATGATGGTACCGTCATGCATACGGTTGGCAGCAAGATGTATATGACCAAATTGCCTACGGTGCTGTTCAGACTGGATGGTGTTGTTCGGCCCTTGGGGGCCTATCACATGTCCCATTTTGATAATCGGAACTGTTCAATGTGTAGAACTCGTCGAGTACTATATGCATGTAAAAAATCACGTTGATCGAATATTGATAGCTATCTGATCAGATTAGTTTTTTGTCAACCATTACTTTGTGTATCGTCCATTTTTTTGTACAAAACTGATTTGATCATATAGTTATCGATATCCGATTAACGTGCTTTTTTACAAGCATATAGTACTCGATAAGTTCTACCCAATAACAGTTCAGATTATCAAAACAGAACCCATGATGGGCCTCCACGGGCCGAACAACATTGTCCTGTGTATCATGAGAAGTGCATCCGGCTATCTAATGTGTACCAGCAGCATTGCAGACAGCACATCACTTCAATACACTTTTGACTTGTACTTTTTTTTGTAAATTTATTTTTTTATATATTTTTTTGTGAATAGTGATAACTTTTTGATTTTTTGTCTTTTTTTATGGATGCCAAACCAACCCTAGTTGGTGGCTAAAGAACCAAAGAACTAGTCGACCAGATTAGAACCCATTAGAGCATCTCCAATGATGGTTGCTATATTGCTATTACTATTGCTATAATTTGTATGCAAGCGACAATGAAGAAAATGGATTATGAAATCAAATATGAACTTATGAAATCAAATATGAACAAAACATAGAGAATGGAATAATCTGCACACAACGGAATAATCTATACACAAAATATTTAAAATAACATTAATATCATTAATTTAAATTAACTTACAATTGCAATTTGTAGCCAACTGTAAGGATCTTAATTGGATTACAAACAGGGTAACTCAGAGCTCTCTGTTTTTTCATTTTTTGAAAATTGAGAGATGCCTTATGAATACAATTTGATTACAATTTATAGAAAATAAAGTGGCATGTGACTGATGAAGGCAACTGGCAGTGCATGAAGTAAAGCAGATGCTGTCGGGTGCTTTCGGTGGAGTGATTGCACGGATGAGTAGCTTTAGTAATAGTTGATTGAGTGAATAGTGACAATGAACAATAACTTTTACTATTCATCACTTTCGGTGGAACATGTGAATATAGGAATCAATATAGATACAAATTAGCAGCTTTTCTCAGAAGATTATTGATTGAAGCTAATTTGTATTTATAGGGAATCCTATATTGATCGGGCATATGGGTCCTGAGCATCTTGGAACTCAAATCTTCCATATGAGATAGGTTGAGTAGTTGAACCTTCAGAAGATTGTGACTGTTCTGAACTGTCTTCTGAATTTTCTGAGCTGGTTGACTGGGCTTCACCTTGATCCATAATTTTGCAGACTAACTAAAGCACTTCATCTTTGGATAATTTGGACTTGCTTTTGGATTTGATTTTGGGCTGAGCAGAAGGTGAACTGGGCTTTGACTGAGCCTTGGATTTGGATTTTGATTTGGGCTTTGATTGAGTCTTGGGCTGAGCCGACACTGCAGGAGCTTTGGACTTAGCCTTGGACTTTGATTTATCAGTATTGGGTTGAATCTGAATCTTTGATTTGGATGACTTGGGCTTGGAACCACTAGATGAGGGGCTTCCAAGTTTGATTGGAGGAAGGCTAGGCTGACTTCCTTGGCTAATTGCAGCAGTTGGGTTCTGCTGAGCTTTAACCATTGTAGAAGTAAGAGCACATTAATCAGCTGGGAATTCTTCTTGAACAATTTCAAATATACGAGTCAAATTGTACTTAGCCCACCACTTGACTGAGTGATGTCGGATGATTATGTTACCATCAATTCCATAATGCCATTTAAATATCCAAGGGATTTTATATTTGGATATAAAAATTGACAATAATGGAAATGATCTTTGATGAGTAGTAAATGGATAAACAGTAGCAAAATAGTTGATTAATTCAAGCAGATCATCAGGAAGAATATCTGAAATGGCACCATAATGAGTCCACCATCGCAGAAACCAGGAAGGTAATTCTGACTTGAATTTTTTATCAAAAGAAATGAACCAGGAGTGACTGAAAGTTTCATTTTGGTACAAGAAGATCTTGAACCAGGCATCAATGTAATCATGGCAATTATATTGAATAGAGTGACCAGGTAAATCACGAAGATGATAAGGAGGACCCCATTCAGCTAAGGAAACAATGTTGTGAATGTAAATAGAATGATACAAAACCTTGCTAACATAGGTTCGATCATAAATGGGTTTGATCAAAACTGATTGGTGCTGAATCAGGATATCCTTGTAATATGTGAGTGTTTTCTCTGGATATGAAAGAATGAAATGGCATCCAGAACCAAAATAGAATTGAGCAATTTCATGAATAGTTTAACTCTTGGGGTGACTGGGTTCTTTGAAGAACAGATTGGTGGTATGTGATTTAACATAATCAGATCGAGAAGACCTGATTGGATTAGCAGGGAATTGAGTAACTGAAACTGTATGGCTAGAAGAAGCAAAAGGATCAAAGGCTAAAGCAGAAGAGTAATTGGGTCTAGGAATGTTACCAAGAGCTTGATAACGATTGACCATTTCAATTGGGTGGTACTGGGTAACTAACTCCAAAGGAGGAGGAATAATTTGTTGATTAGGTTTATTAGATAGAACCAAAACCTTGGAAGGAGGCCTTGGGCGAGACATCTGTAGAAGGGAAACAGTAATTAGTAACAGAGATTAACAACCAGATAAAATATCAAGACAATTTTGATGACGATGTAAGCAATTGTAATTGTGGGCAAGTAAATTGCGACGAGCTTGCAGCTGATGGTAAATGATGTACTGGGCTTGTTTAGTAGTTGGTCGGGCTAATTTGAGGCAGTGAATACGGTAGATCAATGGTTTGATTAGGGCTTTGAAATGTGTAATTCGCGATTTATGGTAAGGAATAAATGGTATAGCATGTGCAGTCATCCCTTACCCCCCTATAAAAATTCCCGGGTAAGAAAATCAGGCAGGGAATTTTGACTACCAGGTATGTAATCAATATCGAAATCAAAAATACTTAAAATAGATTGCCAACGAGCAAAAATTTGCTTACTAGCAAGACTTTGAACATCTTTTTGTAAAACATATTTAGCAGATTTGCAATGAACACGAAGTAAAAATTTTTGATTTAAAATATCATCTTGAAATTTACTAATACATAAAACAGTAGATAAAATTTCTTCTTTAATAGTACTATAATTTAATTGTGTTTTATTCCAAACACTAGAATGATAGCGAACAATTTGTTCAGGTGAATGAGGAGTGACTTTCTGAAGAAGAATGCCACCATAACCAATATCAGAAGCATCAGTTTGAATAATTTTGAATGAGTTCTCAATAGGAATACTAAGACAAGGAAGAGTTTTGACATAGGACTTGACTTGTTGAACAATAGCAATATGAACAGAAGACCAAGGAGGAGGATTATCTTTTAACCTATCAAAGAGAGGTTGACAGACTTTCCTAAGGTCTTTGTAGAACTCAACAATATAATTAAGGGATCCTAGAAATCATTGTAATTGGGTTTTATCAAGAATTTCATCAGGAAATTTAGACGCAAATTCGATAGAGCGACTAATTGAGATAATAGTATTATGGTGGATGTCGTATCCTAAAAATCTAACTTTAGTTTGAAATAATTTAATTTTAAGGGCAGATATGACTAAACCATGACTTTTGATTGTATAAAAGAATGTAGTTAAATGTTTCCAATGTGCACTAATGGACTTTGAGAAAATTAATATGTCATCAATATAAACAATAGAGAAATGACTAAATGGGTTGAATATGTCATTCATAATATTCTGAAATTCACTAGGAGCATTTTTTAAGCCAAATGGCATAACATTCCATTCATATTGACCAAAAGGTGTATTAAAAGCAGTTTTATATCTATCTTTTAGGTGAATTTGAATTTGCCAAAAATCACTTTTTAAATCAAATTTACTAAAAATAATAGCTTGACTAAGTCTTTTAATTAAATCTTTTTTATTAGAAATAGGATATCGAATCCATTCTAAAACAGCATTTAATGGTTTGTAATTAATAACTAAGCGAGGGACACCTTGTTCTAATTCAACATTTTTATTAACATAAAAAGTAATGCAAGACCATGGTAATTTACTAGGACTAATAATACGATTCTTTAATAATTCATTAATTTTTTTTTTACACATTTCAAGTAGTTCATGATTCATTTGAATGAGTCTAGATTTAGTAGGTATTTCTGTTTCATTAAAATTTTTGATATATGACAAAGTAACTGTATGCTTTTTCCTATGCCAAAATGCAGTAGGTAAAGATAAACAAACAGTTGATTCAAGTTTTAATTTAAAATCATTGATGTGAGAAATGATAACAGGATCAGTTAATTGTTGATCAATTCTTTTATAATTAGTTTCTTCTTTAAGAAAATTGATTTGTCGAGTTAATCTAGTAATAGTATGGGAAATAGAACAATCTTTTAATTGATTTAATTCTAACATTTCTGGTGGAGATAAAAACTTAAATGTAACAGGTTGGCCTAAAACATGAGTAGTAATGTCTGTACTAGATGTAGTAAATGTGTAGAGTAAATATATAAATGGGGTACTTAAAATGATTTTATCAGTCATATTTTTAACTAAAACAAAGGAGATTTTAAAACATATATTATCTTAACAAATATGTACTTTAGGTAACTTATATTTAATATGCATTTGACTACCATTAGCAGAGGTTAATTTCTCATGGCATTTTTCATAATATTTAGTAGGTAGCAAACCTTCTTGTACACAGTTTAAATCAACACCAGTATCAATTAGAGCAATTAATTCTAATTCAAAATCATCAATGACTAGTTTAATTTGGGAATACCATTTTTGCATATAAATTTTATTAATTAGATTGATTCTCTTATTATCAAGGTTATCAGTTTGAGAGCGATTATCAAAAACTAAATTGTCAGGATTAGTTGGATCAGAATCATGATCAGAATTATGTGCAGATTCATGGGGAGATTCTTTATTAGTTTGGAAATTGTCTAGGCTTTTATTAAGTTTTAGGGTAACGATTTCATCTTCTAATTTGCGATCTTTATTTTGTAATTCTTTAATAGTTTGTTTAATGTGATGGATTTCGTGTTGTAAATCTTGAAGAGTAATTTCTTTGTGTTTATGTTTAGATCGATCTAGAGTTTTGGATAAACCAATGATAGGTTTATCAATTTTAGGTTGGGTGTCAGAATAAAGTAATAGAGATTCTAATTTATCAATATATTTTTGTTTTAATTCTGAATCATCTAATTTACTGATTAACTCAATAAGAGCATATTCTTCTTGGCTTTGTTTAGTAAGAACAGAGATTTGTTTAATGGGTTTACAACAAACATCATTACATCCTAATTTAATATTACTATCAGAATCATTACTGGAGGAAGGAACATCAGAGGAAGGAGTTGGATGATCAGAAGAGAAATCACTAATAGATTGATTTAATTGAAAATTTTCATATAATTGATTTTTAGAGTTATTATTAATTTGAAGTTGGTTGATTCGATCTTTTAATTTTCTTTTTCTTTACACTTATTAGAATAATGTCCTTTTTGGCCACAATTATAACAGGTAATATCTTTATTAGATTTAGATTTTGGATGTAATTTAGATTTGTAATGTTTCTTTTTGGGTTTAGTATAAAATTTATCATTTGATTTAGAGGGTGAATAATCTTTGCAATATTTAGTAGAATACTTGGATTTATGTTTATGTTTGGAATATTTGTGGGATTTCCTTCGAGAGGGTGCAACAGGAGGTAAACCATATTGTTCACAGAAATTTCCTAATTCATATTTAGCTTTATATTTATCTTTAGTAGCTTTTTGACTAAGTTTAAGATCAATACACATTTTTAATCCTTCTTTTTGAATAGTGCTAATTATATCACCATATGTTAAATTATCATATTCAATAACACCAGTAGGTTGACTAAGAACATCTCTAATTTTATGGGCAAATAAACTAGGTAAGCCATTAATAAATTTTTCTTTCCAAAATGATTTTGTACAGTCTTCTCTTAACATAACTCTAGAGGTAAAAACATCTTTATACCATCTAAAATCACTTAAGGTTGGACAAGTAAGATTACTAAGTAGATCATGTATGCGAGAATAAATATTAGTAGGGGTTCCTATGAAATGTCTAACAATTGTGTAGATTAATGTATTAATACCATCAGGGTGACAACAGCCAATAGTTTCATCAAAAATAGGTAGATCATTTTCATCAACTTGGTTAGCATAAATAATAGAGTTCCGTTGATCATTAGTAAGATATTTTTCCTACCAAGATTTGAGTATACCAGTGAAACCAGAAGTAATAAGAGTAACAATTTCAGGTTGTGAATATTGGGGATAATTCGAAAGATAATTATTTGAGACCATAGATAAATGATTTAATTTTTGGAGAATTTGGTCCTCACTAAGACCATCAATATTCCACTCATATAATCATTTAGCAGAAACAGAGAATTGATTACTAATATTAGTTTCTTCAAATTGGAGATCAGGTGGAGTAGGTTTTGTAGACCAATTTTTGGTAATTTGAGGATTAACTTTGGGATAATGGATTTTATTAAGATTAGAGGATTGAAACTATTGAACTAATTGATTTATTTCGTTATCAGTATTATCAGTGTCAGATTGAAAAGGAGTAGTATCAGTAGGAGTTTGTTAATTTAAAACAGTAAGACCTTTATCCTTAGAAGGGGAGGCTGTATCAACAGTAGATAATTTACTGAAAAGTTGTTCAATAGCTTTGACAGTAGTTTGATCATTGGTGACTAGACTAGTTCTTTTAGTACGATTACTAGGGGAGATTAAGCAAAGGTTGATCTAAAGGTTGCTTAGTAGATCTAATAGTGGTGAAATCTAAAGTTGTTTCTATTTTATCTAATTGTTTACCAATTGTCTTTAAGCATTGATTAATGTAATTATTTTGTTCAATGACTTTTTTAATTTTAGGGTCAGAACTAGGTAATTTAAAGGGAGAGGCTGGAATGTCAGATCCTTGATGTTCAATAATTATATTTTCTAACGGAGGATGATTAGAGCTATCTGAAGTTGTAGCGGAAGTTTTCCATTTATGTTTTGTGATTGTATTTACTCTTTTGTAATGTTTTTCAACATATTCAAATAGAGGTAATTCAAAACCATATTCAACCATAAAATGATACCATTGTGTGGTGATTTTGGATTGTTGAATTGCATCATATTTGGCACAGTAAGCTTGTCGTAATGTTTTATTTTCTATAGGTCGAAAATCAATTAATAATTTATCTAAATTAGGAGTAAATGCTTTTTTGATTGTCATAAGTTGAGGATTGATTGGATGTGTAACTTCGAAATCAGTTTGAGTAGGAGAATTTTGAGATTCTGTATCATCATCTGGTAAATGTGTGTGAGCTGAATAAACAGGTTTACTAATTTGGGAAGTTGTAGAATTATCAATTCCTTTTAATTTGCTTTGATTGGTCGGACCAAGATGTAGTTGACTATTTTTCCGAAATAGAGGAGTATTAAATATTTCATCTTTAGTTTCAATTTCAGTAGGGACACTGGATGTACTATGTCTAGAGGATTGACTGTGATTGAATTTAATACGAACAGAACCATCATTGTATTGTTGAATATCTTGGATATCTTGGATTGAAGATTGTTGTTGATTATGTTTGTAATTTTCGTTAACAGTAATCCATTGATCTGCGAGATCAATATTTTTCCATTCAATCATTTGGGGAACATTGATATGCATATCAGTACTACTACTTTGAATTAACAGTGTTTTATCTTTAGGACTTTTATGTAAAGCCTGAACATTTAAATTGGTTTTTATACATTTATAATGAACATGATAAATTAAAGCAATATTATGAACTTTTTTTTTTTCATATTAGTAAATGAACCATTTAATTGGATATTTAGAGTTAATGCATCTAAAATATGTGGATCACGTAAGCTTAAAGTGAAGTCAGGAAAACAATTAAAATGTACTGGACCTTTGTGAAGACCAGTTTCCATCATACCCATTAAGCTATCATTGTAATTAAGAAAACGAGCATCACGTAAACATAATAAAACATAAGTATTTTTCCCTACCATAGTCAAAGGATTAATACCAACTTGAATTAAACCAATATGAATAAAATTGTAACCATTTTTAAAATGTCTTTTGATTAAATTAGCATCAAATAATTGGCAAGTTTCTCTAGGTTTTTCTAAAGTATAAACTTGTTCAATTGTTTTAACATACAAGGTAACTTTGAAAGTATTCTGTATAAAAGTTGTTTTATAAATTTCTTTAATTGGCAATTTTGGTATATTCCATCTGGGATTAATTTTATCATTTTGTATTTCGACATCTTCTTCATTAATTACTAATCCGTGGTTAGGTATTGAGGGCAACGTTGTTAACCTAGAACTGACTGATGAGTTACTTCTAAATAATCGATTCATTGTTCTGTTTAATTAATCAGTTTTATAGATATCTTAATTCATACCCTATTCTTGTTAGTTTTATCACATACCTAGTATACATACATACCCTATCTAGGACCCCAAAGTCTGTAACTGCCTAATCCGAAGGACTTACTCGAGATTGGAAAGAAGTGGGTGACTTAAACTAGGTGGATAAAGACAGACTGATCTTGTGGGTGATTAAGATGAACTAAAAACTAGATTAAGAAAATAAACAATGGTATTGATTAAGTAGAAGAAACTGAGCAGTTAGAAACAGGAAACAACAGAACATGGCCAAATTATAGCAATGGTGCTCCAATGGTCATTTGCTATTTTTGGCAAATCTCAACCAACTTTCCCTCCAAGTTTGTAAGTGTTGTTTGGATATACGTTTTTTGTGATTTTATTTTTCTTTATTTTTATCTTTTGTGACATTTTTTTACCTGTTTGTTAAAAAAATTATATATTTATATTATTCCTAACTAGACAAATATAAAAAAAAATTAAAAAAAAACGAAAAATTGGAAAAATTGAAAAAAAATTATATATTTATATTATCATGTCTTTTTTATTATAATAAAATTATCTTCATTTAATGTCAGCTAATGTATTTTTATCTTTTTATTGCCTTCATTTGAAAAAATATATTTATTTTTTTGCATTATACTTTATTGAAAATATTAAATTATAATACAAATTAGTGAACATTATACATTGAAAAAATAATATTACATTGTGAAGTATAAAATACTCAAAAAAAAAAAAAAAAAAAATGAAATTTCATTACAAAATAAAAATTACATTGCAAATAAAGACTAACAATTACATCAAAAAATAAATAATATTGCAAATTTGAAAAATACATTATCCCGTAATTATTCATCAGGAGGTAGGGGAAAATAAAAATTTGGGCTGCTCACATTTGAGGACCACTTGGCGAAAATCTCATTTTTTCGCATTGTGTAATACGCTTTCATCTGAGGGTCCAAATGAGAAATGTCCGTAGTCATTATTTGGTGTTCTTCCTTTCTCATCTCAAACTCATGTTTTTTCATCTCAAGTTCTTCCATCTCCTGTAGTACTTGAATCTTTTTTTCTTCTCTTTCCTCTTTTTTCTTTTCTTTCTCAGTAAGGTGTTGGTTAAATGTGTCTAATTATGTACTCATTTTTTAGACTTCAGTTTCAATGACTTGATTTCTCCGAAATAATTCTTTTGCGGATTTCCTACCCATCAACCTTTTACCCCTTGCAAAGACACTGCCCTCCGAGAGTTCCATCATTCGCGCCTTGCGGTGCATCCGGGGGGTATTAAGATGTATCGAGATTTGGGTCGCCAATTTTAGTGGCGGGGTATGAAGAAAGACGTGGCAGTTTTCGTGTCTAAGTGCCTTACTTGTCAGCAAGTGAAGGCCGAGCATCAAAAGCCAGCGGGTTTGTTGCAACCCTTGCCTATTGCCGAGTGGAAGTGGGAGCATGTCACTATGGACTTTGTTGTAGGTCTTCCGAGGACTCAGCGGGGTAGTGATACTATTTGGGTGGTTGTAGACCGGTTGACTAAGTCAGCGCACTTCGTTTCTATGCGCGTGAGAGATTCGGTAGATCATCTTGCCGACTTGTATATTCAGGACATAGCGAGGTTACACAGGGTCCCAGTGACGATCGTCTCAGATAGAGATCCTCGTTTTATTGCTAGGTTGTGGTAGAGTTTGCAGAGTGCCTTGGGTACTAAGTTGACTTTTAGTACGGTTTATCATCCGCAGACTGACGGGCAGTCCGAGCGTACTATTCAGATCCTTGAGGATATGCTTCAAGGTTGTGTCCTTGACTTTAGTGGGACGTGGGAGAGGCATTTACCATTGGTGGAGTTTGCCTACAACAACAGCTTTCAGTCTAGTATCGGTATGGCACCGTTTGAGGCCTTGTATGGCCGACCTTGTAGGTCTCCAGTTTGTTGGGCCGAGGTGGGTGACGCACCTTTGTTGGGTCCGAAGTTGGTTAGAGAGACGACGGAGAAAGTTGACCTTATCCGTAGGAGGCTTGTTACAGTCCAAAGTCGTCAGAAATCGTATGCTGACCGTAGGAGGAGACCGTTGGTGTTTGAGATGGGTGATCATGTCTTTTTGAAGATATCACCCAGACGGGGATTGATGAGGTTCGGGAAGAGTGGAAAGTTGTCCCCTCGGTTTATTGGCCCTTTTGAGATCCTTGAGAGGATTGGCGAGGTCGCTTATCGTTTAGCTTTGCCGCCACAGTTATTCGGAGTTCATGACGTGTTTCATGTGAGTATGCTTCGGAAGTATGAGCCGGATCCATCACATGTATTGGATTGGACCGACTTGGAGGTAGATGAGGATGCCTCGTATGAGGAGAGACCGGTTCGGGTCTTGGATAGACGGGATCAAGTCCTGCGTAGCAAGACCATTCCTTTGGTAAAGGTTTTGTGGAAACATCATGGAGTGGAGGAGGCCACTTGGAAACGTGAGTTGGAGGTCCGAGAGAAATATCTGGACCTATTTGTGGATGTTTGAACAGATGTTATATATTGTTGAACTTTAAGATCATTAAATATGTCTTAAGTTGTAAAACATTGTGAATGTTTTGGTTATAGAAATATTGTGGAACTTGCCTTGATATGGAAGTTGATTGTAATATTGCATATATTGGCTATATTATAGAACTGGAGATGTATCATGAAAATTGATTATGATATGAAATTGTGAACCTTGTGTGTTGAAAATGGTTGAAAAGGAAGGGGAATACATGTTGAAACGTAATTGTTGTGAGATGCCCCTTGATAAGAGATGAAATGGCCAGTAATGGGTCAAGTTGTTTAATGATGAATTGTAACATTTGTTTAAAATGGAGAAAAAATCGGTTTTCGAAAACTTGTTCTTAATTTCGGGGACGAAATTCTTTAAGGGAGGGAGGTTATAGCGATCCTGGTATCCCCTTTGCTTTTCAGTTGTACTCCGGACTTGGTTCCGTGGAGTTGGTAGTTGTGCCTACTTTGTTGTTGTCCTTAAATTCCATTTGTTTGAGTCTTGAGTTGTGTTGGGCAGGTTTGAAACAGGTTGGTTGAGCTTAGGAACCAAGTCTAGTTGCCCAGATTTTGGCTTGTCCGCTTGAGCGGGGATTTGGGCGCTCGAGCGGAGAATACAACCATCCAGTATTTCCTGTGTAGTGTTGGACGCTCGAGCGGGGAATTGGCCGCTCGAGTGGGGAATTGGCCGCTCGAGCGGGAGTTTGTGTGTGCCGCTCGAGCGGGGAACCTGTCTGCAAAAGTACTGGGAGTGTGCATCCAACACTCGAGCGGGAGATTGGCCGCTCGAGCGGGAGTCTGTGAGTACCGCTCAAGCGGGGGTTTGGCCGCTCGAGCGGGGTGACTAGGTTAAAACTCCGTGTTTTGGCATTTTAAATCACTTTTTCACATTCTCTTCTCTCTCCTACTTTTCCAAAAACACCATTGTTGAGCTTCTCACTCTAGAACTCTACCTTCTCTCTAGGTATTGATCTAGTAGGAGTGATTTGCTCATCTTTGGCCTTTACAAAAAAGTTGTTGATCGTCGAGGGCTACCTTTTGATCCGTAAAACGTGTGATTTGGAGCAACTTGGTTTTCGTCATCTTCTCCCTTGGGTGTCATCTCTTGAGGTAGGGATTCCTATTCACTCTTATGGATTTTAATATAGATTTCGAGTCTACTGCTTAAATAGTTTGATTTGGAACTTAGGGTTTCAAAAAGCATGAACGAGGGTTTTGTGATTTTGATTCTTAAAGATGTATTTTGGGTTTCAAAATGATGTTCTAGTGGTTGGTTGTTAATTATTGAACCTTTGAGTGAATAATAAGGAATGAGGGAGAAAGCCCTAATTTGTTATATAAGTTAATTGGCATAATTAATGTAGGAAAGTTGTTGTTATTTGGAATTGAGTTGTAAATAATGAAATTGGCTCATTATATTGTGAAATGGTGGAGTTGGATTTATTAATCGCTCATTTTTGAAAACATTGATATTTTATTTGTTGGAGCTTTTATTATCTGTTTAGAAATAATTGCTTGGGCTACCGGTGAAGGGTAGTTTTGATTGTTGTAGACAATGCATGATGATTAGGCAAACTAAAACTAATCAGTTGGGTGCGTTATGGGGTATGGCGGTTGATTGAATGCATTAACCTTATGTATTGATTGATTGCATATATGACCTTTGTGTATATACATAGTGTGTGTGGGAGGAGATAGGGGATGTACTCCACGGTTTAGGGGAAGATAGGGGATGGACCTCTAAACCGGATGTTGTTTGGGAGGAGATAGGGGATGGACTCCACTGATACAGCTCATATGCTTGTCAGTTAATGTGTTGATATAGCTCATATGCATATCTATGGAAGTGTGATATAGCTCATATGCTTAGCTGTTGAAATGTGGATACAGCTCGTATGCTTATCTGTTGGGATGTTAATATAGCTAGTATGCTTATCTAATGTAGAACAGGAAATGTTTAATATGAGTTACTGTCTCATGTAAGTTATTGGCCAGGTTCTGAGCCGCTGTTGTAAATTGAGAATTGTATAAGAAATGGAAGATGAAATGAAACATAGATACGGTTGTCATGTAATGGAAATGGAGTCATAAATTGATCTTTGTGAGTTAAACATTTGTCAATTGCTGATGTCTTAATTATTGCTCATATATTGTGTTTAGCATATCTCTACTGGGCGTTGGCTCACCCTATATGGGACACCATTTTCAAATACAGGTAGCATGCCACCTCCAAGGACATAGCTTGGGTGGATGTGGAAGTTGAACACTCTTTGTTTTTGATTATTTTGTTGTATTACATGTACATCAAGCCTCGGGCTTATTTTGTATAGAGTTAATACTCTTCTTTTTGTAAAACCAAGTATTAACTTGGAAAGCTGTAAGCCTACAAGGCACTTGCTTTTGTTGTTAACATGTAATACTGTTGTAAGAATTACTCTGATGAATGAAAAGGTGTTGATTTCTTTATACCATTGCATGTCTAACATAATGAGATTTATGTATTATTTTGAGGGCGTTACAGTTACCAACACTTGGACTAGTGTCATCTTCAAGAGAAATGCAGTTATCCATAGGGGAATCGGGGGCTAAATTAGGGGAAAACGGTGTATGCATTCTTGACTTCACCGTATTCGTAAGAGTTACATCTTGCCACCTGATATTATTTTGCAAGATTGGCTAACAATATTGAAAAACAAAATATTTGTTTTCATCTTGATGGTATAACAGTTTTGCTTGAAGCATCTATATCAATAAAATATTAAATTAGTTAATTTTTATGTAAGAAAAAATAAAAAAAACAAACATAATAAATGAAAATGAAAATGAAATCTTACTCTATCAACTTGTGACACCCCACTTGGATGTAGATTTTCGACTTGCACTAGACACCCACGAAATTTGTTATAACATTTCATGATTACATCCCATCGAGATGAGATAGACACTTGTGTTCTTGATTGATCATTCTATAACGAGCAATAATTTTCAAAAATTCTTTCCCAAAAGTGAGCATGCGATTGCGAATTTCCAACAATTGGGTCTTCAGTAATGTGACACCAAGCTCTAAAAATTGACACATCTTCTTGAGTAGTAAATGATTTTCCTTTCTTTGTTTTTAATGAACTTTCCATACTGATTGTGTAAAAAATAAAAGAAAAAAATATAATTAAAAGAAAAATTGTTGAAGTGAACTCAAATTGGTAAAACAAGGTATGTTGATTTATACTGCTCAAATTGAAAGAAAAATAGCCGTTTAAAAATTATATGTTCATTTTTTTACTTTCAGATTCAAATAGAGCCGTTGTACTCATATTACACATTCAAATAGAGCCGTTTAAAAATATCTCTCGTTTTAAACGGCTGAGATTTTATCTCACATTTCCAACGGCTGAGATATTTGTCTAGAATCATCTTCATCTCTTCTCTACAACTCTCTAACTCTCTTCTCTCTGTGTATCTCTTCTCTACATACTTCTCTCTCTGTTCTCCATCTCTATCTTCGATCGGCTATCCAACCATTTCCTCTCCCTCCCTCCCTATCACTCACTCTCTCTCTTACAATAGAAGAGACGATCACCCTCACTGTCTCTTTTGGTCTTTGTTCTATTCTCGTTTACTGTCACTGTATCTCTCTTCGATCGACGACGGTATAAGATCGAAGAGACAATCAGTGACCGTTTACCCCCACCCCTTTCTCCTTCTCTCTCTCTCTCTCTCTCTGAATAGAAGAGGCAATCACCAAATCTACCTGTCTCTTACTGTCACTCTATCTCTCATCTCTCAATCTTCAATCGGCGACCGTTTACCAGAGCTCTGTCTTCGATCTCTCATCTCTGTCTTTTATCTCTCATCTCTCTGTCTTCTATCCACCAGATCTACTTTAGACTACCAAAACCAAGTATTTCTCCTTTTCAGTTTGTTCATTATTTTCAATTTTATTCTGTGAATCTGTTTGAATTTGTTTTGTGAATCTGTTTCAATTTTCTAGAAATTATTATTATTTTTTTCTGTGAATCTGTTTGAATTTGATGAATCATTTGCATTTGTTTGAATGTGCTGATTTTGGGTAAAATGGGGAATTCTGAAACATGGAAAAATGGTGAATTCTAATTTCGGGTAAAATTGTAAAATTTTGCATTATTCAAAAAAAAAAATTGGTGAATTCTGAAACACTAAAAATGGTGAAACAGTTGCTGGGAAAGGGAGGGAGGGAATGAAGGAAGGAGGGAATCAGTTGGTTTTGGATGAGTTGGCACAAATGGTAGCTGCCAAAGCTTGTATCAAATTTGACACAAGTTTTGGTATTTCTCAAATTTGACAGCTGCTATATTTTGCCATTGGAGCATCAAAATTCAACACACCTACTATATTATAGCAATGGCAACTCCAATGGCAAACCATTGGAACTGCTCTTTGTTATATCTATCTATCTTTTATTATTAAAAAAACAAAAAAAAAAAAAGGACGTTTAGAATCGATGTTTGTGTTTCATTTTTTTTTTAATTTTTTAAAAATACTCTAATAATAGTTGTAATGTACATTTTTTCCTTCGCTAGTTATATGGGTAGTTATGAATTTAATTTTTTTTTTTAAATCTCTCAATTGTTGATATTTTCTATTCATAAAATGTTTTAATTTTCATATTTGGAATTTAATTATATATTTCAAAATCTTATTATTCTGATATATGTGCATGTATCATTTCTAATATATATATTTATACTATTATATAAAGAGAACATATTTATTAGCGTAGAAAAAAAAAGATTTGAACATATAAGACTTTAGAGTCTATAAAAAAACACTCTTACAACTTTAATAATACATAATATATTATTATTATTTTATATATATTTATGTTTATTTAAAGGGCAAATTACATATGCCCCTCGAAGTTTGGCTAAATTACAGATACCCCCTGAGGTTTGAGAAATTACAAATTTCTCCCTGAATGCTATATTTGCATAACAAATTATGGAGTAATTTGTTATGAAATATAAACATCAGAGAACAAATTGTTATGAAAATACAAACCTCAGGGGGCGAGATGTAATTTTTAAAATCTCAGAAAATATCTGTAATTTAACTAAACCTTAAGAAAGGTATATGTAATTTGCCCTTATTTTAAATTACACACGTATGTCAACCTTTAATACATATCATATTTGTCCACCCTTTTGTTTATAAAATATAAATTTTAATTTTAATATGAAATATATATATTTTAAATAGATTAAAATGATATTTTTCAAAATTAAAATATGACCTCATTTTAACACCATCTCAAGTCGTAGATATATATATATATATATATAGACATAAATGAGAGGAGTCCATCTATGCCAGACTGTCTCTTTCTCTGTTGATAATTCCCATTCCAAAAGGGGCTGAGAGGAGAGAGATGGAAGAGGGATTGTTGTTATTGAAAGAGCAGAGAGAAGAGAGGAGAAGATGGGAATGGGGTGAGGTGGGGGAAGAGGTGAAGAGGTTGGGGTGGATAGCAGCACCGATGGTGGTGGTGACTTTATTACAGTACTTGTTGCAAGTTGTTTGTACCATGATGGTTGGCCACCTCAGCGAGCTTTCTCTCTCTAGCTCTGCTATCGCCCTCTCTCTCGCCAGCGTCTCCGGCTTCAGCCTTCTCGTAAGCTCCTCTCTGTCTCTCTCTCTCTCTCTCTCTCTCTCTCTCTCTTACGTGCTGCTTGTTCTTGTTCATATAATGGGATGTGCTAATTAAGCTCACACTAGGAGACATGGAAGCACTTTGGTTCCATGTTTCCCATTTTTACTCCCCATTATACTGTAACAGTACTATCATGATCGGTGAACGAATTAAAAAAAGGAATTTGTTCACCGGTTCAACCGCTGAGTTGAAACGGTCAAATCGTGATATCATAATTACATTATAAATATATTACAAAATATATATATTAAAAATATAAGTGTAAAAATGAAAAAAAAAATTTAATTTAACAAAATATCACTCACAATGAAATTGTAATTAGCAATAATAATGTGATATACTTTATTTTTAGTTGTTGAAGACTTTTTTCTAAATGAGTTGCGCAACACTTTTGATAAGCAAAAATTATTGCACAATTTACACATATATCAAAGTTAGAAAATAGAACATATTATAAGTATAATCATAATAATGAAATTAATAAAAAACATTATACTAAAAGCAATTAATATTATATATTTATCAAATAAAAATACAAACGTAGTTCAACAAACCTGGTTGGTTCATAATAACTCAATTTCGGTCGCCGATTTTGCAGTTCAACAGGCAATCCATCCGGTTTTTACATTTTACACCAATTTTTATCTTAGTTTGGGTTTAGAGGTTTTTCCGAACTGAAGCAAGGCCCGATTACCTATTCAACTAGTTCGATTGGCCGGGCTGGTCCGAGTTTGTTAACATTGCTACCAATCAAAACTTAATTATTCAAATTATGATGCAGAGGCACAGAGAGGTCATGTGCCCCTCTCAATTTTATATTAGCATTATGGGTAAATTACAAATACATCTCCTGATATTTACTTAAAATACGAATTGACTCATGTGATTTGGAAAATTATAAATACTTCCTTGTCAAAAATTTTTATTTAACAAAATCAATTGAAAAAGTAAAATTTCTAACTGTTCACTTATACAATAATAAAATTATCTGAATTATTAATTGAAATAAAATTTTAACATTATTAAAAACTGTTAATTAATTTGATGATTTATTAATGAAAAGACTTATTTGTTATAAAATTAGAAACCTTAGGGGGCATTATTGTAATTTCTAAAATCACAGGGGATAATTTGTAATGTAAGTAAACCTCAAGGGGTGTGTTTGCAATTTGCCCTAGAATTATATTAAAATTTTATATCAGAGAAATGTTATAAATAATTATATTAAAATTCTTATAAATTTTATATTATTAGAGAAATATTATATGTCACTGATTTTTTATCACATCTTATATGAATACTCATAATTAATTCAGTTGTTTATAAATAATTATTATGTAATTAATAACAAGTAATAATATATTGTTATGTGATTTAGTGATTCAAAGCAGTGAAAAAAAATATTATAGCAACCCCTATATATTATTTATTCACATTTTCTTTATTTATTTTTCTATCACTCTCTATATCTCCTTTTATGTGTGTATCTTTATATAATTTAATTAGTTAATTTGAGCTTATAATTAAATATATTTTTTACATCACACTAATTTTTAGTTTTACTATCAAATAAAAATTAAGTTAAGTTGGATTGTGAATTTTGTTAAGATTTTAATTCAGTTGTTAAAATTTTTGGCTCTATCACTGATTTTGTGATTCAAATTTATTCTACTTGTACACTTCACACTACACAAACTTAATCTCTACTACACAAACACCAACCCATAAAAATCTGGGTTGGTAATGGTGGAGATTCCTATATTAGTTAATTTCACTTTTCACTAATATAATTTGATTTAAATTTTATTTTAGTTTTTATAGTTTCAAATTGAATATAATTTAGTTCATATATTTTAAATATAATTTTAATTCAATCCTTCAGTTCAAATTAGAGGTTAAAAATTAATAATTTTGAGACACTTATCAATTTTTGCTAAAGTGTACATGTAGACAAAATTAACAAAAATTTAGATGAAATAACTAAATTAAAACTGGACTTAAAGTGTAGAGACAAAATTATTCAAATTAAAACAATAGAAACTGAATTGAAATTTTAATCGAACTATAAGAATGGAAAGTGTTTAAGTGTAAGGGTAAATTACACTGCACCTCCTAAGATTTGGTCCGATTATATCTCACCCCTAACGTTTTGGAAATTACATTCTCACCCTTGTAGTTAATAGTCTTATTTCACAAACCCTCTTACTTATATAAAAAGTAACAACTCCTACTAGAAAAAAAAAAAAAAAAAAAAAAAAAAAATTACTTTGGAAAAAAAAAGTAAAGCAAAGGAAAAAAAAAAAAAAAAAAAAAAAAAAAAAAAAAAAAAAACAAGTAAAGTAGAGCAAGAAAAGAGAGAGTGTATGAATTCAATATTTTCATTCCGTCTAAATAATTACAATGACAAGGGGGTTAGTGTAATTTCCCAAGCATCAGAGAGTGATATGTATTAAATCTAAACTTTAGGGGGTGTAAGTGTAATTTAACCAAAGTGTAATTAACCCAAAATATAATTCTAGGCCTTTTTTGTTTTTACCCCTATTTTATGCGATTGGATTAATAATCTCCTGGGCTCTACAACCTCGTTTGAGGACTTAAGATTTTAGTTAAAATATCAAAAAATTATTATAAATTATGACATCATGCTTTTTACTTTTTATATATTTTTTCATAAAAAATTTAAAAACCAACTAAATTAGTCAATTCTCAAACTAGACATGAATATCTTCTATTTAAAAAAACTAGTTCTATGTGATAATTTTTTTTTCACATGAGTATAATAAACAGACATGTAACAGTATATGTATGATATTTTAGCGTCTTATGCATTTTCAATATATATATATATGTTTTTAAAAAAATGTTTGATTAATGTAAGTTTGGAATTCCGCAAACCCATTTTATTCCCTAAAATGAAAAAAAACTTTAATGTTGAAGGAAACTTCGGTAGCAAACGAAAACAAGTTCAGATGTAGGCACTGTTTGTTATAGTTTATTAATGTGGTTTGCAGTTTTTATTTATTTTATATTAATTATTTAAAAAATATGTGTCAGGGGTCTATTTTTTTATAACTAATGAGTAAGTTAAAAACAACTAATTAAATTAATAATAAATTTTTCTAATTAAGAACTTCAAACTTATAATAAAATACATCAACCATAACCAAATTTTTATTCTAATAAAAAAAGCGAACAATGCTTACGTAGAAGTTTGTTTTACTTAGTTTATTAATGTCTATTATTGAGACAATTATTAGATACTTTCGTTTTACTTATTTTATTAATGTCTATTATTGAGACAATTATTAGATACTTTCGTTTTACTTATTTTATTAATGTCTATTATTGAGACAATTATTAGATACTTTCAAAGAATTATGTAATATTGTTTGCATAATATTCTCCGCCGATCAAAAACATATATATATACGCTAAGTTAGTCATCATTTATTTTCAAACGAACGCGATTTAATATATTTCACCTGTAAAATTTTCAAACGAACCTGATTTAATATATTTCACCTGTAAAATTTTGAATTGATTAAAACATCATTATATGATAGTGGTTGCATGGAGTTTTCATGTGGTTTTCGAGGACTTGATAAGATGGAGTAGGGGATGTCTTAGATATTCTATTTCTATGTGTAGTATGCATTAAAACAATTCTAACATTTTAAATTCAGACATGGAAAAAATTTTAATGAGTAAAATTATATGTAAAAAATGAAGTGATTTCATGGTATTATTTAGGGATGGAAACTCGTCGAGGATTTTTGAGTGTTACATGTGAATTTGTAATTTTAAATTTAATTATTTTTGATGATATAATTTCAAAATTTTTAACCCAAAATCTTGGCAATTTTGACTTGTATATTTTTATAATTGGCCCTATTCTACTACTAGTACCCTTCCAAACTTTTTTTTTTTTTAATTAAAAACAATTTTTGTCAAATACAATTGGGTCCAGAAATTTTGCCATCCCTATTACTTAACAGTAGAATTGATATTATTAATCATACAAGTAAACCACTACTGTTATGGATGGATTTATTTGAGAAATTTTATTAGTTGTTCTCGGATCAATACTCTGTACCACATCTTTAAAACACCAACAAAAAGTGGTGAACCAAATTCAAGCACCATATAAATTTGTTTAAGAAACATTGAATGATTTATCTTGATAGGGTTGTTTAGAATAATTTAAATAAGTATAATTTTTAAGCTTTTATGAAAAGATGTGCAGAAAAGTAAAAAGATAATATTACTAAAAAAAGATAAAAACGTAAAAAATAATGCTAATATCCAACATGCCAAACAAGCTCTCAGACAGTCCAACTACTAACATGGAAACAAAACACACACACAAAAGACCCATAGTTGTTTTGGGAAGTACCAAATAAGTTAGTTTTTTTACTTGTTACAAAACGACGTTAAAGTTAATAAGCTAGTTTACAAGCTACTTTCCAAAAGAGCGCTTCATATAAATGGATATAATTTTACACGATTTATTAATATAGCCCATTTTCTAAAATTCCACGTCCAAATTTACATTTTGTACAAGTGTTCCTAAAGTTAATTGTTTTTAGTAAACCTTGTGACGGAATGACCATTTTTCCTGTCATGCCTTGCACAGGTTTTTCCTCCCTCAATAAGAGAGTAGAGTAAGGATGGGTTTTACTCCTCCCGTCTTGGCTCCATTTATATTTACCAAATGTATGTACATGTATATAATATATATTTATTTATTTTTTTCCAATGTGGTTAAACTAAAATCTAAAATATTACATTTAACATTCATTTTTACTCAATTATTTCTTATCTTACATTTTTTAGTTTTCATTAATTATAAATCACTATCTATAATATACTATTATTATAATTTTTATTTTTTAAATTATAAAATTAATCAACCCCTTATCCTACTCCCGATGTGATACAAACTAAGAATAGAGAATACAAACTCACCCGTGGCCATCCCTTGCCTTGTGCAAGCCTCAATGTCTAGATGAGAGATTCCATTTCATAAGAGACATAGCAAAGGACAATTATTTTCAAAAATTTTATGTGACACTTTTCCTTTTTAAAAGCAGTCGACATTAATTGTTAATCTATCAACTTGCAAACAAATCTTCATGGTCATCACAAATATATATATAATTTTTTTCGTTTTGTCTTTTATGACCAAGAAGTTAAAAAATCTTGACTAATCAAGCATCTAAATAAACAAGAGCCAAACATCACTTAACGTTTTAGCTGAAATCAAATTTCAATTAAACTTTCTAGATGATTCTAAAAATTATGTTGATCACAAATATTTAATCGGTTTTGTTTTCTGACACCTCTAAAGTCCTCAATTTTCCGTTTAAAGCTATAATTTCAACCGATCTTTTTTTCCCCAATCAATAGATATAACTTAAAATTTATAATTCTCATCCTTAGACATGCAATTTCACATCAACAACATAATTAAACTAATCATGACTAATCACAAGTCTCACAAAATTTCATTAACCTAATTTGATTTCCATTAGAGCCCAATTAATTATATTTAAATTATTAGTCTGAATCAGATTTTTAATCAAACTCCCAAAAGTCTCCAAATATTAAAATTAAACTTATTTCCATCATCAATTGTGATTTCTCCCATCAGTAAGGCCCTCAATTTCAGGTCAAATTCAAGGTCTACGTCAATAAATTACATACTCAAATTGAATACCTTATAAATAAATTTAATTCGCAATAATCGTAGTTTCTACTCATCATAGTGTAATTAACTCCAATTCGGACCCAAGTAATCAAATCTCACTTTTACAAATTTGAATCGAATATTTAATTAAACTCTCATATGTTCCGATATTTGAAATTAAAATAATTCGACTCACTACTTATTCTTTCTTGAGCAGGCTTTCAATTTCTACTTTCAAATAAATCTTCGATAAAATCGTATACGAATCAGTCTCCATAATTTTTATAATTCCCAAATTAAATCAAAATAGTGAGCAATTAAAATTCAAATCTTCGTCATTAATTAAATATAAAGTCTTAAACGATGGGGTTATTACATTCTTCCCCCCTTTAGGAAGTTTGGTCCTCCAAACTTGTGCCACTTGTATTGCAAATAATTCACCAACTTTGCCTCATTCCATTTCTGTTCTCAAGTAACTTCCTTATCATTTTGATTTTCTCAGGACAGGAGTTTAATCATTTATTTATAAGTTAGTAACCCAAATTGGTTTAGTCACCAAAAATTATTTTACAATGTGCAATGTAATGATGGGTCTCAAAGTCAACTTCATAGCATCAAAAACAAAACACATCGTCCGTAGCACTCATATATTATTGTTTTACTATCCACACGTCTCCAAATAATTCACATGTTTCCTAAATAATCAAAGCTCAATCTCAAATGATATTCATGATTACACTTCCTTGTTTCCAATGAATCAAAATATTCTGTTATTGACATCCATGAGCCTTCATCGTAGGCTAAGTATCTAATATAACCTTAATATTGAAATCAAATCTTGGTTCACAAGTTCCTTAACCCCAATATTTTCCCATACAGCTTACATGCCTTATTGATACATCACATAGGAGGGTCATTTACGTTCGGAAGCCACAAAGAACTTGCTTAGACATGTTAACAACATTTACTTATCACACATTCTAAGAATCTATATGGAGGGCATTAAATTATATCTATTGTATAACATTTCCAATAAAATAGATCCTTCGGATAACAAGGAAATTCCTAATACATAATATTAGCCTCAAACAATCATTTCAGTTTATAACGAAATGATTCCGACAAACGAATGGTTTCCTACCTAAGCATACAAACAATTTGCTCGCAATTAGCTTAAACATCGGATGTAACGGTCTTAATACATTGAAGTGTCCCTATTCTAATTATCTTAGCATTTCAAATCAAGTTCCAATTACCCCCACAAAAGAATTCTAACTCTCCAATAATCGTTCGAGCATACGTAGGAACATTAATTCCAACTTAACACTTCTTGCATTCATTCCTTGACCCTTTTTCCCACAAACTTCCCAACATATTCTTTGATTCTACAGCTCATACATTATGTCCTTCACTACATCAACCTTATGCATATTAAACAATTTTCTAACTCTCAGCCTCCGTTTGGGAAGTGGGTTAGCTTTTGACTTTTTGACTTTTTTGGCTATTTTAGCCTGGGCTAAAAAGCTTGGTTTAGGAAGGACTTTTTGGCTTTTTGACTTTTTTGACTTTTTTTGTGAGAGAATAATGTAATGATTATGGATTGAATGTGATGTTTTGTTTGTTGTGACTAAAATAGCCTATTTTGTCTTTTGTGACTATTTTAATCACAAACCAACTTGTCAAACAACTCCTCAATCACTATAATTCCATACGCTATCGATCACGAAATATCTCAATCACTATTGTCCCACATACCTCATTGAGATATTTAAATGGCTCAATTTCCCAAATATTCTCATAATCTAATGTAACATGCAACCCATATAATTTCATGGCTTCAAGCAAAGATCGAAATCTCTTATCCTATCGTGTTTTCACAAATTAACATGCGTGTACGCACCATTATTCTAGTCGAAACACCAAAATTCCCTACTGTCACATTTAGAGCAGTTGGTCTATATTTTTCTAAGTGCCTAGAAAGTCACTCTTTCAATCTTTTGTGCCATTTTAATCTTTATTCTTTTTAATGAGATTTTCACAATAGGGTGTTGTGCAATTTGTTTGGTCTGCCGGATAATTTATTTTAATAATATGAAGTACATAATGCCACAAAGATAATTTATGTAAAAAAATTAAATTGATAAGTATTGATAATTATATGATCAAATCATATTTACTTTCAAAAATATGAATAGTAAATATGATTTTGAGAATAAATTATTTATTCTTTAAAAGAAAAATATAATTAGTAATTTTAATTAATATTACTTTTTATATAGATAATCTTGTAGATAGATCTTTCTTCCCAAATACAGATTGCACCCAAATATTATAAATAAGCGGAAAGAAGTGAAAATAATTAGAGAAAGGGTAAATTACACTGACAACCCTTGATATTCGGTCCAATTACATCTTATTTCTTGATGTTCAGAAAATTATATTTTCACTCCTATAGTTAATAGTTTCATTTCACAAACTCCGCTACTCATATAAAAGGTAACAATTCCTAGTAGAAAAACGGAGGAAATTATATTTAAAAAAAAAAAAAAAAAGTAAAGCAAAGCAAAGGAAAGGAAAAAAAAATTAGAGGAAGTAAAGTAAAGTAAGAAAAGAGAGAGTACATGAGTTCAATGTTTTCATTCTGTCTAAATAATTACAATGACAGGAGAATTAATGTAATTTTTCAAACGTTAAGGGGTAATATGTATTAAACTCAAAATGTTAAGGAGTGTAAGTGTAATTTATCTTTTGAGAAATATAGATGATGTGTAAGTGAAATGCGTTGTGCCATTCATCTTACATGTGTCTGATCCACGACACATCCAAGATGAACACTGTGAACATTGTTTTTCTTTTTTATTTTTTTTAATTTTAACACACAATATATATATATATATATATATTTAAACGTGGTAAGTTATTTTAGTGTTAAAATTATGTCATCACTGTGTTATTCTGTAAATTACATCCGTAGTTTGTATTATCTACCATTTTAGTTTTTGTAATTCTAATTGTATTAATTTTATTATAAATTTGTTTTTCCTTTTGTAATTTGAATTGTATTAATTTTATTACAAATTTACTTACTCTTTCTCTTGAAAAATGTTAGGGACTCCAAATATTTTGCCAACATTTATACCAAATGTCTCACATCCCACACCTATGTGAGACAATTAATAAAAATATTGATAAAATATTTAGAATTCCTAATATTACTCTTTCCCTTTTATATGCGGACTACCTGTACACAATTTTATACGCGGACTACCTGTACACAGTTAAGAGTCTCCATGGAATTGATGTTAGACACATAAATTATAATGAAGAAGTTAAAATTCTTGGTTAATGATTAAAATAAACAAATTTATCATTCAAAACCTTAGAACCCGAGAAAACACACACTTTTTAAAACTATTGTCAAAGCAATTGGGCACATTTTCTCCAAACATAGTCACTCTTTCAGTCATTTGTCATGTAGAGTGCCCTTTTTTAAAAATGAGAGAGCCAAACATACATTGCACCCAAATGGTTTTAAGATTGTCAATAAGGTGGGGTTTGAGAATTACGCTTTTAATAATATTTTATTTTTTTTAATTTTAAAAGTTAATACATTTAGTAATTGTTAAATATTAATTTTGTTATGAAGAAAGTTTTTAATTATTTTTTTGTTATGAAGAAAGTATTGTGAGTATTTTTTTAAATTTTTTTTATAGAAAAATTATCGTATTATCTTTATAGTGTTTTGGAACTCTCATTACATCATCAAAGGTTATCAAAGTACATATGGTAAATTGTCTTTAAACGATATTGTTAACATTTTCAACAAAAAAAAAAAAAAAAAGGTTACTTTTCAAAAAAGTTTAGGGTAGAAAAAATAATTTTAAAATGATGATAGTACAAATTTTTTTTTGCATAATTTATGTATGAACTACTTATAATTCCATTATTTTAAAATGATTTTGTCTACACACCAATTTTTTGAAATTCTTCCTAAATTTTTTACCTTTGACTTTTTAAAATAAAAAGCTAGTTATTTAGAGATTCTCAAATAAGACTATAGGAAGTGAAAGTAATTACAAAAATATAAAGATGTAAATAAGGTCTCTGTTTTGGTGCAAGTGAGTATAATTATAATTTTCATTTGTACCAGAGCACAGACTTACTTGATGCCTATATTCTACAATGATTTTCTCTACTACTCAATTTAAAATTTCTATAATTTTTAAATGAATAGGCAGCATCCACAGTGACCTCATCTAATTGACACCTGTCCATGGATGAGTACATTTTGGTCAAGTGAACCAAGTATACCTTACTTCACAAAATGAAATACTACACAAAGAAAACGGTGCAGTTTTCAGCTAGCATCGTTCAGGGGAAACAATAAATAAGTGGGAACTGAGGATTTTAATTACAATTTGGTGGCAAGTTTTTTAAAGTTGAAACACGAACAAAAAGATGAAAGGAGCAAATTGATCTTTCAAATATCTGATTTTATGTGTTTGTAATTTTTTTTTTTTTTCTTTTAACTTCTCAACTTTTTTATAATTTTGAAAAGGTTTCTATTAGTTTGTAATTATTTTACCTAGTTTCCATTTAAATGTAATTTGTCCTTTTTTAAGCAAAGACTATAGTAAAGCTTCTTTTTTCTTTTTTTTTAAAAAATGTATTTTCTTGGGGTGTCTTGAATGGACAATTTGACTATGTTTGTTTGACGGGAATAGAGACTTGAATATGAAAAAAAAAAAAAAAAAAAAAATTGCTTTTTGGCATTAAGTGGTATCTCTCACACTTCATACAACGATCAAAAATAAAATTTTAAATTTATTCACATTTTTTACTTTCCTCTAACTAAACATACTATAATAGTCAAATATTGTATACCATACAAGAAAACAAGCGAGTTCCGCATTATTACCTCTCCAGCTCCCATTTTGAAAGACAAACAAGACCTCAAAATACTTATCTTACATTGGTTGTACATATTTTTTGAAATATTTTCATTTTTTTAGTCAATTTGAAATTACTTGACATACAACACAAACATAATTGTTACTTCATACTTTCACACATACAATAATTTGTTGCCATAGTAAAAGCTAGGAAAACTGATTCCTGGCCTGGCTGTGATGTTCATAAAAGATGTTTATGAACTCCTTATTCTATATTGAAAATGTCATAGGCCAACTTCATTTTACATGACTGAAGTTTTCTTTAGATTGTTATTAGTCCATTTTTTATTTTTACAATTGGTAGGAGGAAAACAAAGTAAGGAAAAGTTGTACCTCGCGCAACCATCAAACACTTAGGCCTCTAGATTAGTCCTTAGAACGACCACAAAAATATACAAACATACACAACAGATTTATGTGGATATGACAAGAAAAGAAACAAATGATTCAAATTGAGCAACCTAATAGAGATTTAGGGATTGTTTGGAATGTACTTTTTTTTCATAAAAATAAAAATAAAAAACAATGTGAAATATGAATTGGGTTTAAACTGATGTAACTCAAATAAAATGATTGTGATCTATATAGGATAATGTGCTAAAATAGCATATGCTATTTTAGCACATGCCAAACAAAGCCTTAATCTTGAATTGATATTGTAACTAATTAACTAGATTTTCAATTTGTCTTACAGTTAGGGATGGCTTGTGCTTTGGAAACTCTATGTGGGCAGGCATGTGGAGCTCAACAATACCAAAAACTTGGAACTCAAACTTACACTGCTATATTCTCCCTAGTCATATTTTGTCTTCCTCTCTCCATATTATGGATTTTTATGGGAAAAATACTCATTTTCATAGGCCAAGACCCTTTAATTTCATATGAAGTTGGTAAATTCATAACTTGGCTTGTTCCCGCCCTCTTTGCTTATGCGATTCTTCAACCGCTTGTCCGATACTTCCAAATGCAAAGTTTGACACTTCCCATGCTTATAAGCTCATGTGCCACTCTTGCTTTACACATGCCTCTTTGTTGGGTTCTAGTTTTTAAGTCCGGATTGGATAACCTTGGAGGTGCATTAGCAATTGATATTTCGATTTGGTTGAACGTGATCTTCCTCATATTGTACATGAAGTACTCTTCTTCTTGTGAAAAAACTCGGGTCCCAATTTCCATAGAGGTGTTATGGGGAGTTGGCGAGTTCTTCAGTTTTGCCATTCCTTCCGCTGTTATGATTTGGTAATTTTATTTTGTTTTATTTTTTTATTATTTAACTTATTTGTTTTTGTGAATTTGTTAAACAGAGTTATGAGGTTTTTCCTTTCCTAAATGGTGATGAATGCAGTCTTGAATGGTGGTCATTTGAGTTGCTTATCTTGCTTTCTGGGCTTTTACCAAATCCACAGCTTGAAACTTCTGTATTGTCTGTATGGTATGTTCTTTATCACAATACTAGTTCAACTAAAAGATTAAACTGTTAAGAGAGAATGACAAAGTTTGTTATTAATATCCTCAACATTTCTGAATATTCAAAAATATAAATAAGAAGAAAAATGTTTAAGACTCTTAAAAAATTTCGCACAATTATATCCATAATGATGTGATATATGATATGTGTCAATTTTTGATTTGTTACACAATCAATGAAGTAGAGCCTAACTCCCTTACCAAATCATTCTGAATGAATTTGTAAATTTAAAAGTGTGGGTTTCAAGCATTACGGAATTGTGATATTGAGTTTGGTATAACAACTCCAACAATTTATTTGTTTACTATTTATTTTGGTTGTTTTTATGAGCAGTCTCAATACCATTTCAACACTCTATGCAATACCCTATGGATTTGGTGCTGCCGCAAGGTTTGTACATTTAATATGTTGCAAGTGACTGCTTTTTTTTTTTTTTTTTTTGTTATACATGTAATTATGTACAATTATGTCTACCTACGAAACACGGATATGATATAGACACCGACATAGATACGGACACAGATGTAGATATGAGATACGATAATTTCGAAAAAATGGGGACATGGTAAGGACACGGCAATAAAATATATTTTCATATATTTTTATTTACTATATAGAGTAATTAACAAAAACTGACTCTAATTTTATATTTTATTTTATTTTATTTTTAAAAATAAATAAATTAACACTTATAGTTTATATATTTTATTATAAATGATTTATTAAGTAGTTAAATCTAAGAAAATAAAAATAAACATTTAATATTCATCAAAAACACTAAAGAAAATAGAAAAAAATACAAGTTGATGTATGTCCCTAGTGTATCTCCAAACTGTCTCTGGTGTGTCCTCTAAAAATAAATTAATTAAATAAGAGGATACACCATGTGACGTGTCCCATACTTGTCCTCACTGTGTACACGTGTTCCCGAAATATCTATGTATCCGACACGAATACGGCACTTATTTTGAAATGTCGATGTTTCATAAATGTCTCTGTAACTGCTCTTTATTTCTTTAATTTTTTTAGCACTAGAGTTTCAAATGAATTAGGAGCTGGGAATCCGCAAGGGGCACGTGTAGCTGTATTTGCCGTGATGTTCCTTACAGTCGCAGAAACTACAGTAGTGAGTGCAACCCTCTTTGCTTGTAGGCGCGTCTTTGCCTATACCTTCAGCAACGAGAAAGAAGTCGTGGATTATGTCACAGCCATGGCTCCTCTGGTTTGCTTATCAGTTATCGTGGATAGCATACATGGAGTCCTCTCAGGTTACATTTTTTCCCCCTATCAATGTTTGGTATATATTTGAAATTTTGAAAAATGAAATCATGTCATATTTAAGAGTATAAATGAGTTGAGCCGAACCTCTCGATTGCATTTGTTTATCAAACTCGAACGTTCAACTCAAAAATTCATCGAGCTTGAGCTCAGCTCAAAGCTCAATAACAATTTTTTGCCTACTATTTACATCATTTAAATATATAAATAATATATTTGCATTATTTTATATATAAATAATTACTTGATTATTTAAATAAATCATATCTTCATCCCAAATTGTTTGTTTGGCAAAAAAAACAACAACTTAAAAATAATATATTTTTGTGTCAATTTTTTTTTTCCCATAAATTAAAAGTACTAAATGAGATTTTTCAATTAGTGAAAAAAAAAAAAAAATTTAACTTTCGATACAAGAATACATTATTTGTAAGTTCTAATTTTATTTGGGACAGTGGGAGTAATAAATAAGCCAAGCTTATTGGAACTCAAACTTGGATCATTTATTAAACGAGTCTAAAAATTTGACTCATGCTCATTTATTTACTTAACAAATTGAGTAGAGTTGAGCCAAGCTTGTAAATAGCTCAGTTTATTTCTAATTGTTATGTTTTTTAAAATATTTTTTTAAGCAGGTGTTGCTAGGGGATGTGGGCGGCAACATATAGGGGCATATATCAACCTTGGGGCATACTATCTTTGTGGAATTCCTATTGCTGCCATATTGGCTTTTTGGGTACAGTTAAGAGGAAAAGGCTTGTGGATTGGAATACAAGCTGGTGCATTTGTTCAATCAATCATGCTTGCTGTGATAACAATAAGTACAAATTGGGATAAACAGGTCAAATTTCTCTCTTTTATCTCCTGAAGCTTTTTATTTGCTCTAACCTGAAAATCCATTTGAATCTATCACACCATTAGGGGTATAAATCTGTCTCGGCCCGACCCAGTTTATGTCGGAACTCGCGGGCTCCCGTCAAAATTCAGGCCGAGCTGGGCCACTGGTCAAAAATTAGACCCATGCCTAAGCCCAAGGGTATTCGGGCCTTGGGCGGGACCTCGGGCCGGCCCAATGGGCCTAGGTCTGGCCTCAGGCTTGAGTGGTCCCGAGGCCTGACCATTTTGTTTAATTTTTTAAATTTTATTCTATCAAAATTTTATTATTTTCCACTAAAAAATATACTGGGTTTCGGACGGGTCAAGCCTTGAGTGGGCCTATGGGTTGGCCCAAGCGGGCCGAGCCCACGGACTCGGCTAGCCTTCAAATGATGGCCCAGGCCCAAGCTCAAGGGCTCGAGCTAGGTTAGGGCCCGAGCTCACCCTGGGCCGCGGGCTATTTTTACACTCCTACACACCATTGAAAGGAAAATTGAGGAAATGATGATAGAAAATTTGGGGTGTTAAAATTTAATTTCTATTTGCAGAGTTTCAAATTTTCTTTCCCTTTCATCTTTTCTTTTAGCAATGGAATGTATCAGTTGCTAGTGTGAATTGGATGGGAGGATTGGACCCAAAACCCATAACAATAACAACTCAAAAACTTAGACACGGGATATGAGGATACATTGACATGACAATTTAAAAAAATAAAAGAATAAGGACAAAACATATCAGGACACACAAAATGTATAACTTTTTGTGTTTATTTACACCATTTATATGAAAATTTCATTTAAACATAATACAAAAATACAAAATAAGACTAATTTTTAAAGTATAGAGGAAGGATTAACAAGTACGAACTTATTTTGTTTTTCTTTTACTATTGATCTTAAGTTATTTTCTTTAAATTTGTAATGTATTTGGTGCCTGTGTAAGTGTTGCAGACGTGTACACTATCCAAAGTGTATTGGGGATAATAATAATAGTAAAGCATGTGTGAATAGAGATGGCAACGGGACAGGTTTGTCATCTCCCTCGCTCGTCCTATATCGTACTAGATGCAGGGCAAATCGGGTTGGTAATGGGGTTAGGGCAGGAGGGTTAATTTTGTAACTTAAAAAAGAGAAATATTAATAATTTTTTTAAATAATACAGTATGTCATAGATAATGATTTATAATTAATGAAAGTCACAAGATGCAAGATGGGAAAAAAGGAGTGAAAATGAAAACTAAGCGTAATATTTAGAGTTTTAAGTTTATCATATACAAAAACAAAATTAAATGATATATATAATTGATATATATAATAAACATATAAAAATATTTAGTAAATATAAATGAGGCAGGGGTGGGGGAAACAAAATCTATCCCCGCCCCACTTCCTCATTGAGACGGAGAAAATCTGTGTAGGGCAGGGAGGGATATACATGGGCAGAGTGAGACGGGAGAAAATGGCCATCCCTACGTGTGGACATGTGTCTGAAATATCTTGAAAAGTATTCAACAAGTCAATACCTATTACATTTTAGAAGTGTTAGTACTTTTGATCATAACATCTTTTATAGGATCTTGGTTGGAGGATCAAGATACTAGTACGAAATGGAAATCTTCATTTTAACGCACGAGATTGCCGGCATAATCGAATTCAAAATTCAAGGTTTTTTAAATTATCATGAGTTTTAATATATATATATATAGCTGTTTTAAATTTAAAATATTAATTTGCTGAAATTGTTTTTTTCACAATTGTTGATTATGTAATGAAGAGGATCGGAATCCAATTTTGAATGTTTTTGCTTCTTCATCCATTTTAGTAAGATTTCATTGGAGAAATTTTTCATGTTGCAGGCAACTCAAGCAAGAGAGAGGATATTTGATGGAAAATCTTCAACAGATGATGGATTAAAGTGAATGTTGATATACTGCTATTGATGAATTAGTAGCCTTTTATATCATTAAATTAAAGGAACCATCACCAAATTAAGAAATGAGATTTATAGCCCAATTCCCCCACACACACACACACACACACACACACACACAAAAAGAAAAAGAAAATCCCTTTCGATATTTTGAACTAGGAGCTGCATTTATTGTTTACTACCAAATCCAATGCTTAATTATGTTATTTTCCAAAGAATCTGCTTAATAGTTTGCCTAATATACAATGTCCGTTTGGTATCACTTTATAAATTAACTTTTATAATTATAGTTTTTATAGATTATTAGTTTAAAAGATTTAAAATAAATTATAATTCTGTTGGTGCAATTTTTCATAATTGGTTTTAAAAAAAATGAACCTGTGGTTATAAGTTATCACATAGTTTTTTTGGTTGTATAAATATCCAAAATGCATTCAAAAGTTACAATTAACTTATAATTAAGGGCGTATGTCGTTTGCATACCAAAATATACTAATTAAAATTTGAATAATAACCACTGCTCTGAAGTATAGCGGTTGACAATGGATGTCACATCACAGAGATTATGATAAGTTGCTTCTAATTTTGTTTGTGGCTTGAACAGGAAATGATGTGCAATAAAAGGAGAAATTTTATAAGATTTTGAATTCACTACTAACCTTATAATTGGGAGTTATTATATTTAAATTGTAGAAAATCATTAAATTAGATACTAAGATATACCTTGGTCGAGATATACCATTTAAAAGGATTTGTGTTTTAAAACCAAAAAGCTGTGAATTATCTAAGTTTAGCGCGGACCATCACCACTAAATTAACATTAAATTATGGTAGATGCACAACCCGTTTTATTAGGTATGACTCGTCTAATAATTTTAATACACAAGCATTGAAAATAATTATATAACATGTATTTGAACACATAATTTGATAAAAATATTATTTGCATAAAAATCTAAAATTATATAACAATACACAAATCAATTAAAATTCTATAAAATTAAATATAAATTATTCGAATTATTTGATTAAAAATTCATCTCAATCCTAAAAGCCACAAAAAATAAATAAATAAATAAATAAAATTAATTCCACATAAATATAAAACTACCGCTCCCTAAACGAAACGCTCTTCCACCCTTTCCTGCTATTCTTGGAGCTCCGCTCTTAGCTCTCTGCCTCCGCCTCTTTGAAGCCTTGCGGGCACTATCATTCTTTTTTATTATTATTTTATTATTTAATATTAATATAAAATATCTAAAAATATTATTTATAATAATTTATATATAAACACACAAAATTAAATAAAATTATAAAATAATATAAATAAATAGACTAATAAAATGTATATTAACAAGTTAAATGTCTAACATTTAGGCATGAATCAAAGACGAAAGAGATTGACGTATTTTCTCCATACATATTTTGAAGTTTCAAATAAGCTAAAAAAATTAAAAATTTTAACTCAAGAAAATTTCATTTTTTTAAAGCTAAAGAAGCTGAAAAGGTCAAACGAGCTATAATTTAAAATTGCAACCAAATACCCAATGAGTTAATTTTTTTTAACAAATAAATTAAATAAGTTGACTTATATGCTATCAAATTTTCTCAAATTATTGCACTACTCTACTAGCCTTGACAACTATTCCTCCTTGATAATTTAATTTATTTTTTTGGGTTCGTTAGAGGTTGTAGCATGGGTAAGAGATGACATATAAGTTGACTTTTTTTTATTATGAAAAGTAAAGAGTGATATAATTTAAATAAGTCAATAAACAATTTATAAACGGGGTACTTATCAATTAGTCCTATTCACTAGACTTATTTACCTACAGGTCCTAACTAATAAATTTAACACTATAAAAATAAGAGAGTGATAAATTTATCACTAAAAAATTATTCATAAAAAAAGAGACTGATAAATTTATCACTATAAAATTATTCATAAAAAAAAGACTGATAAAATTTGTCTTTATCACTTAATAAATTATATCAAATAGGACTTAATGGGTAATAAGTCTCAAAGTAGGACCTATTGGGTAATAAGTCTCCCAAGTAGGACCTATTGGTAGTTTACCCTTTATAAACCATGTTCCCAAATAAGCTCAAATTGAACTATTTATAGGACCTATTTGGTAGAACTTATTTCAGCTTTTAACTTAATTTAAGTTATTTTAATATGTTTGGTTCAACTTAACAATACAGCTTATAGCTTTGTGTAAGTTAAAAATCAACTTATGTTCACAATTATAAGCTATAAGCTGTTAAGGTATAAGTTATAATCACTTTCCCACAATTCTACCAAACAGGGCCATAGTTGGTTGATAACTTAAAATTTCGAGCTTTGGGAAGGATTAAAAATTAATTAGTAAATGGAAAAATTAAAAATTAAAAATTAAAAAAAAAAGAAAAAAAGAGAAGTGTTCAAAAAAGTGTCTAGAACGATATAGATTAAAATTTGGTAAGGTGTGAACCAAATCCAAATGAATTCAATTCATATATTTCAATTTTTAGGTGTTTTTTTAAAATATATCTGCATACATTTGTTTATTATAATACTTTCTATTACGAAAATGGATGAAACTAAAGAAAATGAAAAGAAAATAGATGAAACTAGGATTTAAAATTAGAGGAGGTGAACATATATATTAATAATTTTTTGGAAGAAAAAAAAAAAGAATGAATCAAGCTCACATATTTCATTTTCTAGGTATTTTTTTATATACGTTTTTTTGCATACGTGGTTGATTATAATACTTTCTATTACGAAAATGGACGAAATTAGGATTTTAATTTAGGGGGGAGTGAACATATATATTAGAATTATTTTTGAAAAACATGGATTATAAAATCAATTTCTACTAGTATACAGAAATAAAAAATCAAAATCAAAACAAATATAAATATAAATAACTATATTTTCTTGTATCCACATTGAGTAAATGTATTTTTTCTTATATTAAAGACATCTATGTGTTTTTTACACAATTTAATTAAAACATTATTATTTTCTTTTTTCTTTTTATCAATCTGTATGATATTAATTATAAATATAATGGTCTTATTTGGAAAGTTAGTTATTTGGTTATTTTAACCTAATTAGAATAGTTGTATTTGGAAAGTTAGTTGACTTTTTTTATAATTGATTTGATAATTGTAAGAGAAAATAATAATAATAATAATAATAATAACAATAATAATGAGTTAAATGTAATATTTTGTCTTATTAATTATTTTAACCTATTTTATCTCCTAATAAGCTATTTTAGTCCCACTCTTTTCCAAACAAAGCCATGTTACATTGGACAACTATAGTCCAACAATGCAGATCTGAAGTTCAAAATCAACTATCACTAAACCCAACTATCACTGGACGGTACTGTTAAACCGCGGCGGACCCGATTTTGGGCCTAAATAATCAAAATTGTTCAATGCGTAAATATCATCGAACACATTATTTTTGTAAAAAATTACGTTAATTGGATATCGATAACCACTTGATCAGCTTGTATTTGTGTTTGTGATTTATTTTTCAAATCATAATCTATATTATATATTAAGCAAAAAGGGGTTTTTAACCCCCAAGGCCAGTGAGAGTTTCAATATCCCAATCTGAATTTTCTAAATTTCTTATAAAAATAAAAAAAAAAAACTCAGCATTTATTGATTTAGTCAAAATTCCTGATAAGCATTTATTAACTTTTTTCAATCCACATGTCTTTCCATTTATTGATTTGGTCAAAATTCCTGATCAACATTTAAATCCCCATACAAATAATTATAAACATAGCTCGTGCACAGTTACTGCAGTAACATTTTTAATTTCTCCTATACACTATGGTTAGTGATAAGATTGTTAAATTATTTTTATAAAATATCTTAAAAAATATAATTTATATATTAAATTTTTTTAAAACAAATATAAATATCTATAATTATCCCGTGCATAACACGGGTGATAGGTTAGTTGCTATTAAAACAAATGCAAGTTGATCAAATGGCTATCCATATCCGATAACTGTAATTTTTTTGTAGAGATGATGTATTCAACAAGAACTACACATTGGACGATTTGAATCATCGAGATGGGTTCAGAATCGGGCCTTCCATGGCACACAGCACTGTCCAATCTGATTTTAAACTAAAGAGAAGTTGTGGCCTAATTAAATAACTCAATGCAACTCTAATGATGGAGAAATAAAAGGCTGCTATTAACGCTTATCTCTTTACTTTAGACTCCTCAATTCTTTCAACCCCTACCAACAAAATGAGTTCTCGCCTTTTTTTATTTTTTGGAATCCCCACCTTAATACCAACTATACCCTTTAACCCCAAATCCAAACCCAAATCCAAACCTTAGCCCCTACTCCTAACCACCACCTCCGGTACCACTACCGTTGTCTCCAGCAGCCCACATTCTTTTTCTTTTTCTTAACTGAAATCGGAAAAGTCAGCTTCCCAGAAACCTCAGGAGTCCCTACAATCTTCTTTACAATCTGCTTCCAATTCTGGCAAACTCCGACACAACCAACTACATTCCTCCTCACTGGTCAACTACTCTCAGCCGCTTCTATCCTCATCAACACCTTCCTCATTAGTTTTGCAAAGTCCAGCTATCCCTTTTCAACCCCCCCTCTCTCCCTCTATAAATATTTGTCTCTCTCTCGTCCCCTTTCTCTCAAAATCATAATGACCGGTCAGCGACTGCGGTCAGCGCTGCCACCGCCATAGCGTAAGGACCATCGAGTAGGGGAATTGGCAGAGCGGACCATGACAGAGTTCGCAACGTTGTGTTGCTACTACCCATGCACGGTCACGAATCTAGTGGTTCTGGCTATGTATAAGGTTCCCACTAATTTGTGTTGAAAAGCTTTGAAGAAGAAGAATAAGAAAAATAAGAGAGAGAGAGAGAGAGAGAGAGAGAGAGAGAGAAAGAGAGAGAGAGAGGGGGGCTGATCAAGCAAAAGAATGCTATGTTTCCACAGCCCAAGATTGTGCACAATCCTGGATTCAATGATGATGGTGATGGTGATAGTGATGATGATGATGATGATGATGATGATGATTGGGGTCACGATCGATTTCAATCGGACAGTCAGGAGGTTTCCGGTTAAGGATCCCACGATGGTCATCGATTTTGAGATAAAGATGGCTACCGAAGGTGATGGAATTAGGGTTAGGGTTTGAAAAATTAGAGATGGTGGGTTAAGGATGAGGATATAAATGAAATTTTTATCTTTGAATAAAATTGGAATTAAATAAAGAAAAGTGAAAGAGTAGGGGGTCCAAATAAGTGATAGGTGCTAATAGCAACCCTCCGAGAAATAATAAACCTTGGCCTTTGGAAAGGATTGACCCCTGACCTCTTGATAAAAGTGTACAAATATGGCCAACTAAATTAAGTTAGTTGGTTAAATAATTGATGTTATTGTTTATGCATCAACATATTTTATTTTAAACTAAATAATAATTACTACTCTGAAATATTGTAGTTAAGTTTAAATGTCGATTCTCATAGACAAATTGAGTTGTGTTGTTTTAAAAATAATAATTAAAGTAATTTAAAGAGTTTGATTTTGAAAATAATAAAACTAAAACTAAATAAAACCTAAAAGAAATAAAATCAAATAAGAAAAATTATCAGAGTTTTAAATCCACCATTAACTTTATAATCAAGGAATTTTTGTATTAGTTTTCAAAAAATTATTAATTTGGATAATATGATATATCTTAATCAGAAATGGAAAAAGATTGGTAGCTCGAGAAATTGGCTTGAAAAATGGCTCGAAAGAGAAGAGAGGGGAAGAGGAGGAGAGAGGGAGAAAGAGAGAGGAGAGGTTGTCGCAGCTCCCGCCGTCGTCGCAGCTCCCCTCCAGTCCTTCTTCTTCCTCCTCCGTCGCAGCCCCACCGCAGCTCGTCGCAACCCCGCCTCCGGCCCCGCCTCCTCCTCTAGCCTGATTTTTATGGCCCCCTTTCCTCCACTTCTCTTTCTTCCTCCTCCTTCACCCTTCTACCGATCTGCAGACCCACCATTCTTCTTCTTCTCCACCCTTCTTCTTCTTCCTTTTGCAACAAAAACACAGGAAAAAAAAAAGACACCAAAACGACACCGTTTTGGTGTCGAGCCAAATTTGGGCCACCGAGTTTCGAGCTATGTAGCGAGGTCGAATCAGAAATATGTCGTCAAAAGGATTTGTATATTAAAATCTAAAAGCACGAATCGTCACTACTAAATTATATTAAACTACTATTGATGCTCAATCTAAAAAATAAAAAATAAACTATTATTGATACACGACCCGTCTTACTAGGTATGACTCATTTAATAATTTTAATACACGGTAGTGAAAACAATTGTATAACATAATTTGAATAAAATATTTATTTGCACAAAAGATCTGACAGTTATACAATTTATCAAAATCAAATCAAAACTAAAAACACTAAATACAATAAAATTTCACTTAATTGGTCAAAATTTTATCTTTACCCCAAAAAGAAAATATTAATTCCACATAATTATAGACACACTAACATATCAAAAAGACACTATGATTTTTATCACTTTGCGTTGTTCCTTATTGGAGCTCTCGAGTTCTACCTCCCTTTTTTTTTCGTCATTTGCTCTGAACTCTTACTTTATAGAGGCCTTGAAAGAAAGTCCACAGAGAGAGAGAGAGAGAGAGAGAGAGAGAGAGAGAGAGAGAGAGAGAGAGAGCAGAACCTCTCTTTCTAGGTGATTTTCGACAGTGCTTCGGCGGTGCTCCAACGACTTTTTGGCAATCCATTTTACATTTTTAAAATGTAGATCTACATTCCTAAAGTATAGATCTATAGTTTTAGAGTGTAGATCTAGACTTTTTATGTCCAAAATAGGAATTTTGAAAGTTTTCTCCTCCAATTTCAACATGAATTTTTGGTTTTTCGGCACCTATAATAGTTCTCTCCTCTCTCGAGCCTTCTCTCATACCATTGTAAGTATACTTCCTTTTTCAGCGGCGGCGACGACGGCGGAGTTAGACAACAGTGACGGGGACGACGTCAGTGAGAACGGCAATTTTACTTTCCAAACCACATCTTTGAGTAGATCGGTGAGTTTTCCTAGATCATAGCTGTATTTTTGGTAGATTTTTTTTGTTGTTTTTTTGTTTTGTTTTTTGATTGGGATAACTCTTTGGGTCTTGTTTATGTACTGTTGTTGGTTTATTAATATAATATTTCCCATGTTCTAATAAATAAATGAATTATATATATAAGTATTTACCGGGGTGTCTCCTCAATTTGTTGCTTTTGTTGTTGTTTTTTTTTTTACTTTTTTTTATTTATTTTTCCTTTTATTATTATTATTATTATTATTATTATTATTATTATTATTATTATTATTATTACTATTATATATATACAATTCTGATGTCGGGGATAAAACCATTGACACGTTTTCTTATCTTTTTTATATTTATTATTTATATAGTATTATTAATATAATATATATACATCATTTACCAGTCTACAATTCCTCACCGTCGCCTCCCCCAACCACCTTTTTCATTCCCATTCGCAGCCCCCAACCCGCCACAAGGTGAGAGAGAGAGAGAGAGAGAGAGAGAGAGAGATCTCACAGGGCAGCGCCACCACAGCCCGACAGTGACCCACTCTCACCTATTTTTAGTGCCGCCAACAATGAAGTTGCGATTTAGAAAGATAGAGATCGCAGATTGCAATCACAATCATGATCGTGAAAGAGAGAAGCAATGATAATAGCTGGTGAGGATAATGGTAGCAGTAGTTGTGACAACATCAATGGCTAGGGTTTGTGGTTGTGGAAGATGAGGGTTTTGTATTAATAGATAGGCAAATGAGGGGCGATGAGGGTCATCAAAGAAGAAGAAGAAAAATGAGGCTAGGAAGAGGGCAACGATGAGAAATGTGGCAACCGGCGATGATGGACGATTGAAGGAAGGAAAGGTTGGGTAAAGGGTTGGCCAACGGTTACAGTGGATGTAGTTAAGGTTAGGGTTTAGTAGGGATGATAAGGGTAATTTGGTATTATTTCAACATTAGTGGTGTGTGATCGGTCGTTTTTCAATCAAAAATAAATAATTAAACAAAGCACTAATTCAATAAAATAGTAGATTGTCCAAATATAGTACCACGAGAACTTTGGGTTGAGTTCACTACAACAAAACTGACTTTTTACGGCACCACATCAACGACATACAATAAATGCACGCTGCAGTTTCTCACTTTTACGATTTGTTTTTTTTTGCATGTTGTAAATACGTTTCCAACCACGGCGTGTCTATTGTTTAGGCCGTGAAAGATAATAATGATGATTTTTTTACGGCTTGCAATGCGCACCGTAAATAATAAAACTTTCTACGACGTGCATATGGTGTACCGTTAATACATCAATTATACATGACACACATATGCCAGCCGTGAATACTTTTCACGGCACACACAACGCTCGCCGTTAAAAATATTATACTTTTTACGACGCACATATCGTTTGTCATTAAAAATATTACATTTTTACGACGCACAATACATGTTGTGAATTGTATATGAAAAAAAAAGAAACGGCAAAATGAAATTTGGGGCTCCAAAATTTTTTTCCCCCAAAAAGAACTATTTTGCCTTATTCTAATCAAAATGAAACATGGGTTTCAATCTCTCTCTCTCTCTCTCTGATTTCAATCTCTCTCTCTCTCTCTCTCTCTCTCTCTCTCTGATGATGATGATAATGATGAAGGCCGAATCCAGATCCTATACTCCCCTCAACTGTTTTAAAACCTTTGTCTATAAAGGACTACCATCGGACCCGTCAGAACGGCGATCTCGAACGGGTTGATTGCGTAATTTGAGATATCTCTTCTTTGTGGTTCTGCAAAGTTGATTCTCTATCACTTCTTTCTAAATCCATGCGAAAATTAACAGAAGCATGAAGTCCTCCTCCAGATATTCTTTTTTGTGCTGAATTTATAGGTACTATATCAGTTTTAGTGCTCCTAAATTTACATCTTGATGAGTTGTTGAACAGTCACCTTCGACAAGAGCCATATTGGTTTGCAACTCACTCACAAGCCTTTCCATGTGCAGCTTTGTTGCTAAAAACACTAGGATGTATGCATATTCCTGTGGATGCATCCATATTAGATCTAAAGGGAGAAATTCCCACTCCAACTTGATCGTGCTCTTCATCATGCCTTATAACCCGGTCCTGACTTTGCATGCCCTCTTGCAGAGGTATTAAATTATCCCAATCATCTTCAAGAATATTACTTTTCTTTAAACAAAAAGTAGATTTCTGATTGTTTTCCTTAAACCGAGTCCTCTTATTTTTTTTCTTGCTCCGAATTACCTTTCCATCACCAGTCCTATTTTCATTGCATTGAATTTTGAAATCACTATGTAAACCCTCTCAACCAAACACATCTTTTACTGATTTAGAATTAGCAATTTCAGATGCTGAGTCAAAGCAATTGTGCGTTAGGTAAGACCTTTTAAAGTCTACGCAATTGTTCTCTTGATCTCTCTCATAAATTCGAATTTTTTCAGACACACTCTTCAACCATCTCATTTGTGAAGGAGGTTCTTGGTCTTTGGCTTGAAGTGTTTTCCTCCTTTTGCTCTTAGCCTTGGCATCCTTTTCAACATTTTCTTGAACAGAGACCTGACACAGTTCATCTTTGCCCTAATTTTTCTCTCCATTTTTGTTCAAATGTAAGTATGATATAGTCATCTTCAATGTGGGTTTCTTGGGTTACTGGTACTAGTCTTAACTGTGCACTTTATGTGTTTGTTTCATTGACTGAATGGTGTGTTTGTTGGAATTACAAAATAAATTTTTCATGTAGTGGTTTAAATGTATTATAATAGATATTTAGCAAGAAATGGTTGCTTAACTGTGTACTTTCGTTTGATGCTACCATCTTATCTATATCCATAGAACTGAATCATCTTAGTTACCCTGGTGTCCTTTGATTTTAATTTTTTTTTCCATCTAATTTAACTTGCAAAATTTTTGGGAAGATTGCAAATAAGGAGTATTGACATTTTTGCTAGTTTATATTATACGAAAGTGAGGTTTTAACAATAAAGGTTGAGCTCTAAAGTGTTAACTAAATTTCTTATTTTTTTGGGCTAATTGAATTGGGGAATATATGTTTGTAGACTTGGATAGCCTTCAACCACAGATAGAGAGAAAGAAATGACTAATTTTTCATGAAAAAAAAAAGAGAGGAAACATGTGGATATTATTATTAAAGTAGTTATGGAAGATGTTAGAGCCAGAATGAGTTCATGGAGAATGTAAAGAATGGCATTTGAAAACTGGCAAACTTGTATTCTTTTGACTGGAATGTATCTATGACCCATATATACTGAAACATTAATTAGCTACTTATGTGTGCTAATGATGATGCAGCCAAATTCTTGATGAGGAGAATGATTTTTCTACTATCTTGATTTGGGAGCTAAGGGATTGTGAATTCTTGAAAGATTTTCTAATTCATTGGTTGCTTAATTTTTGAATGAAGCTAATTTGATTGTTCGTATGTTGTTTGCTTGATGTTATCATATCAAGCTTGGTATTGAAAATCTCCTGAGCTTCTGGGGATGCCTGTAACATTTTATTTTCTTTTCTTTTTCATTTAAATTTGCATAATAATAGTAGTAATATGTGTATTAAATATAAAAGATAAAATAGAGGAAATAGGTTGGTGAAAGATGAGGCCCGTATGATAATAATTGTGATGCTGATGGAGCTACTGATTACATGATCATCTGACTATCCTTCAGTAATCATGATTGGTTTGCAAACTTTGCATACAATAAGCAATCATAAGGTGCATGTTAGTCTCTCTCTTCTTTTTTTTTAGACAAATTCCTTTTGGTTTGTGTAAAGTTCTTTAAAGGCATGCATGCTCCTAAATGCAGTACACTTCGCAAGAATGATATTTTCTTTATGCACATCTACTCAATACAGTCAATGATTAGTATGTGATTCAAGTGCTCTCTCTCTCTCTCTCTCTCTCTCTCTCTCTCTCTCTCTCTCATGTGTATAACAATGGATTGAATATGTTGATACAACTCAAAAAATAAGGTAATTAATAAAGATGCAAATGCTAATGACTAGTATTGATTCAATCGAGATTAGAATGAAAAGTGTTTTCAAATTGATGAAAAATATTCCTGAATACATACTGGCTGCAATATGAATGTGGTATTGATGTCTTCATTTTAAACCATCAGGTTTTATTATCCTCCTTGGTGTAATTTGGGTTCTGCAAGAAACAACAAAGATCCAAATTCTTCGGTACATTATTCTATTCATTGGCAATGCCTTCATTCTTTTCTTACAGTTTTCCCATTTTTGTCAAATCAAATGCATTGAAAGCTTATGCTTCAATTAAGGGATGACAGAACTGTCACTTATGTCTATCATTGGTTAAGTGCAGGTGTAATGAATAGTCTGTTTTCAGTATATAGTATGGTCTTGGAGTTAATAATTTATTATAATGTGTAGACAGGCCCGCGGGGGACCTCGCTACAGCTCGGACTCGATTTTTGTCACGGTTCTTAATCTTGAACCAAAGAGTCTAAATCCGGCAAATCGTTTTGAGAAAACAGATTTTTGAAAGAAGTGCCAAACATGGACTGCTTTGCCAGATACAGAGTCGCCACCTAAATATTTTATTTTGGAAAATTTAGGAAACCTTGACTCGTTGCCTAAGGCCACGTGTCCGTCATCACCAAAGTTGCCTCGGCTCGGGAACTTGGGTATGATTGGGGAAGGTCACTTCGTGAGCACCCCCGCTCGCTTGATCAAAGATCGGCCTCTACTAACCATGATATCTAGTTTTGAAAACATTGCGTGTTCTTATTCCGGTTATTAGCCTAGGTTTACTATGTGATGCGCACAGCATACAAGTATAGACTGAGTCGCCTGAATTGGAACAAAACACTTCATGTTTGTTTTTGAAAATAGTTTGATGGTGCTACTCGCAAGTAGGCTAAGACGTAGATTTGCCACCCTCGGGTGGGCTTAGAAAACATGATTTTGCCACTATCTAGTGGGCTTAAAACTCACAGTTGATGATTTGTCCCAATCCAAACAACCCAACTTGCACCCACAGGCATTCAAGGCAATTATATCACATAAGCACATAGCCTCATGGTAAGCATGCTATTCATGGCAGTCACTCACACGCGTGCAAGGATGCTAAAGCATAAAAACTTACCGAGTACTCCAAGCCAAAACAGAAGCTAATTAGAAATCCATGCATGATCCTAACTATACAGAAATGCCTAATGCAACACATGCAAAAATGCAACTATAGTAGGCTCGGCTATTCTAAACATGGCATATGGAATGCTACAGCTAACATGTATTCAACTCAGAATTGAAATACAAATGCAGTTAGTATGATGCGCCAAGCTCGGTGCATGCAAAACAGATGAATGAATGCAAACATGCTATCATACTGTATGCTAATTGAAACATGCCCTAATCTAACCATCATAAGCGGGTAAATAAAAGGGAAGAAAGACGTGGGGTTGGAAGACATACATCATACTCACGCACACTTATTACAACATTGCCCTCGCGCAGAGGGTCCAAATAAATAGTACAGTCCAAATATGTACAAATCCCTAATTAATTTACAAATCAACTAAGAAAAATAATAAACTGGTATGCAAGCCAGGGACTGTCTTGACTCTTCTTCAGATGATGAATGATGCATGTCCGGGTTGCCTTCGCACGGAAATCCACTGTGATGCCCCAATTAGCCTCTGTTTTGCAATGTTTTCTTGGAAAGCGCACCAAGCCCTGGAAGACTGCTGATTCTTAATTTGCTGCAACAGAGAGCAGGAAAGGGACATAGCAATGTATTTTCACAAATGTATGCATGCCTCGATCCTCGTGCCACCAATTACGCATCTCGATGCATGATGGCCGAGGAGTCGAATTGCACAACTCGATATGGAATGAATGCACATAAAAACTTAACAAAACCTAACTCCATCATGGGTAATTCGGAGTGTCGGTGACTGGGGAATTGAGACACGTTCCGTCACTCGGAGTACGAAACGCTCCTCGTTTCTCGTACTCGGGCTAACTCCTATCCCAAGCACAATGCAATATGCATGACATGCATAAATGCAAACTAAGATACTACCTAACATGCACAATGTTATGAAATGGCATACACGATGCACGAGGTAACATGGCATACACAATGCACTAATATACAACCTAACATACACAATGCTATGAAATGTAATGGCATACACAATGCATAATGGACTTACACCAACGTGAGTGGACCTCAGCCACACTCACATAGGAGGCCATTAGATGAAAATGAGACACTCGAAATGTGTGCACATATGCACGCAGATCGAGGACCGACCCTAAGGCATGAATGCCACTCTAACATGACATGGCAAAGCATAGAATATGGCATATTAGCATGAAATTTTTCAGAGGCAATAAATGATGCAAAACAGCCCCGAAAGATGACAAAATGACATCCGATGCATGAAATAGGTCCCGAAACATGAAATTAGGCATACTGAATGACCTATAACTATGCAATGCATGCATTATTTGAACATGGAATGTGAAGAAAGAATCAAGACAGCCCAAAAATAAGCATCTTTACAGTTCTAAGCAAGGCCAAACAGTGAACCCAAATGGGGCTAAACTAGCATGCAAAAACAGCCCTGAAAGCAAGATAATGAAGCAAGTGCAAGCTGCTGACCCTAAATAGAGAAGGGCCCTTCTACAATGTTGAAGAGAGGCCCAAAATATGATGTTTTACAGTTTATCACAAGCCACAAAAACAGACACAAATATGGAAAAACTCTCATGCAAAAAGTGGGCCTAAAAGAGGACAAAGAAGCAACTGATACATGATGGCCTCAAAAAGATGAAGGTCCTTCAACAAAGTTGAAGAGGTACCTAAAAAATGACTTTTTACAGTTTATGATCAGACCCAAAACAGTATACAAGTATGCTCAAAATGCTATGCAAAATAAGGCATAAAAAGAGGTTACAACACAAAGTATACAAAAGATGCTCCAAACAGTAATAGACCCTCAATGAAACATGAAGAGGGGGTCGAAATAAGACCCTTTTCAGTTCAGACCAAAGTCCAAAAACAGAAGCACAATAGGCTAATAAATCATGTAAAAATGGGACCAAAAGATGGATATCAAAGTAAGTGACACATGGAGGATTCAAACAGTGATGAGCCCTTTACAATGTTGAAGAAGGGCTCAAAATAAACCTATTTACAGTTTACATCATGCTTCAAAACATATTATATACAAGCCTAAAATGCTACACAAGAAATAGGCATACAAGAGGGATAATGAAGCAAGTGCAAAATGGGGGACTCAAACAGTGAGAGGCCCTTAAGGAAACATGAAATAGAGCTCAAAAGAATGCTATTTTCAGTTATGGCCGGAGCTCAAATATACAAGCAAGAGGGGCTAAGAAATGAATCAAGAATAAGACCAAAAAGAGGAGAGAAGGACTTACCCTTGAAGACTCAACTTTGACAGCCTCTTGGTCCGAAATGTAGCACTCCTAGCCTCTAAAAAAACAACTCCAGCTGCTGGAATGGAAGATGGAAGGGTGGGGCTATGGGTTGGTGAAGAACCAAGGGTTTTTTTAAGGCTTATAGTAGAGAGAGAGAGAGAGAGAGAGAGAGATTTAATGTGAGAGCTCCAAACTAAAATCTTCTAACCCTTAAAACACAGCTGGGGGTTCTGTTATATAGACACAAGAGGGTGGAAAAGAGGGGGAAAAATGGGGGGGAAATGAAATTCAAATTTCTCTCCAAAATTGGCCTAAAAGGGAGATAAAGGGGCAAGTGATAGTAGGAGATCTCAAACCGAATAGAGCCTTTCAACAAAGTCGAAGAGGGACTCAAAATAAGACACTTTGTAGTTTATGACAAGCCACGAAAATAAATACAAGTAGGCCTAAACTATCATGCAAGAAAAGGCCTAAAAGAGGGGTAAAGAAGCAAGTGGAACTAGGAGATCTCAAAAAGCAAAAGGTCCTGAATCAAACATGAAAAGGACCTCAAAATATGATTATCTCAAGTTTGGGTCGGAGCCCAAAAATACAGAATGAAGGTTTCAGAGCCAAAACACGCAGTTCGGGGCCTCGAAAGTGGGCTGTTAGGCACCGGAAGTGTTGTCCGACCACGAAGTTGGTCTCTCGGACCACAGTGTCCCTCAAAAGGGAGGAAATAAGATGTGTACCAAAAATCGGAGCAAACGGAGGTGGTTAAGCGGTCCCGAACCGAGGCACACGGCCGTCGGCTCCGAAAAACTAGAAACCGGGCTCTAAACGGGAAAAATGGCCTACGACCACGAAACGTAGCCTACGGCCACTGAGAGATGATCTACGAGACCTCTCCCTCCCTTCGGGAAGAGAAAACAGAGAAAACAGAGACTGGTTCGCAAACCGAGGCAAAGCACAAAAGAGTCCGGAAGTTTGGAGGCAAGGCTCGCAGCCGAGACTTTGGAACCTTTGAATGAGCACGATATGCAATATCACCAAGTGCTCAATCAGTGACGTCTGAGTCTTAAGGTCGGTCAAAAATAGGGTGTCTACAGTTGCCCCTCTTTGACAAAACTCGGAAGTCATAATTGACGGGAGTGAATGTCAAAGCCCAGAGACGACCCATTTTTGACAAGGCCGAAGACTTGGACAAGCAAATGAAGTATAGATAAATAAATGGTTGTGCCCGCAGGCTACCTATGTATCCCTTTGCAAGGAATCAAACCAGCGTAGTTCAGAGGGCAGGATGCAAAATGATATGCAGGAAGATTTTGATAATTGGACTTATACGCTCTGGCGGTTTGATGATTGGACTTATCGCTTCTGGCCGGTTTGATGATTGGACTTATACGCTCTGTAGCCGTTTGAAAATTGGACTTACGCTCTGTGGCGGTTTGAAGATTAGACTTATACACTACGCGAAGCTGGTTTGAAAATTGGACTTATACGCTACGCGAAGCCGGACATCACTCATGATCATGCAAAGAGAGCTGTAATGAAGCAATTATGCAAAATAAATGCAACATTTTAAGCGAATGCTAGGCAAGCAAGTAAACTTGAGCCAAACTACGTCTCGTACAGAAAGGATGTAAGAAAATTACTGCAATTCTCACTGCGAATACAGTGTGCATGTGTGATAGATACACAAAGCGAATGTGTGATAGATACGCAAAGTGAAACGAGTGTGATGGATACACTAGGTGGGTGTGTGATAGATACACAAAGCGAACGTGTGATAGATACATAAAGTAGGCATAGTGTGATAGATACAAAGCGAGTGTGTGGGATTGATACACAAAGTAGGCATAGTGTGATAGATACAAAGCGAGTGTGTGATGATACACTATATAAACAAAGTGTGATTGATACACTAAATGAATGAAGTGAGCAAAGTGTGATGGATACACAAAAGGCAAACACAAAGTGTGATAGACGCACAATAGGTGAACACGAAGTGTGATTGATGCACTAAGTGAACAAGTGTGATGGATACACTAAAGGTAAACACGAAGTGTGATAGATGTACTTAGTGAACAAGCATGATTGATATACTGAAGGTGAACACGAAGTGTGATAGATGCACTTAGTGAACAAGTATGATTGATATACTAAATGTGAACACGAAGTGTGATAGATGCACTTAGTGAACAAGTATGATTGATATACTGAAGGTGAACACGAAGTGTGATAGATGCACTTAGCGAACAAGTATGATGGATATACTAAAAGCGAACACAAAGTGTGATAGATGCACTATGTGAACAGAGTGTGATTGATACACTAAAAGTGAACACAAAGTGTGATAGATGCACTATGTGAACAGAGTGTGATTGATACACTAAATGTAAACACGAAGTGTGATAGATGCACTTAGTGAACAAGTATGATGGATATACTAAAGGTGAACACGAAGTGTGATAGATGCACTTAGTGAGCAAGTATGATAGATATACTGAATGTGAACACAAAGTGTGATAGATGCACTTAGTGAGTAAGTATGATAGATATACTGAATGTGAACACGAAGTGTGATAGATGCACTTAGTGAGCAAGTATGATAGATATACTGAATGTAAACACAGAGTGTGATAGATGCACTTAGTGAGCAAGTATGATGGATATACTGAATGTGAACACGAAGTGTGATAGATGCACTTAGTGAACAAGTATGATAGATATACTGAATGTGAACACGAAGTGTGATAGATGCACTTAGTGAACAAGTATGATAGATAGACTAAAGGTGAACACGAAGTGTGATAGATGCACTTAGTGAACAGGTGTGATGGATACACTAAAGGTGAACACAAAGTGTGATAGATGCACTTAGTGAACAAGTATGATAGGTATACTAAATCAATGAAGTGTGATTGATACACTGAAAGTGTGATACAGAAAACAAGAATGTGTGTGATAGATACACAAAAGTGAATATGTGCATGATAGATACACAAAATGAGAATGTGTTTAATAGATACACAAAATGAATGAAGTGTGATTGATACACTAAGCGAAGAGAGTGTGATTGATACACTAAGGCAAATGAAGTGTGATTGATACACTAAGGCAAATGAAGTGTGTTAGATACACTGAGTGAAGCAAATGAAGTGTGATTGATACACTAAGTGAATGACCTTAAACGGAACTTCTTTAAATGAACCGTACATACAATATCGTGTATGACTGAGAAAGAAACTTGAGGAAAGCAATAAATGGACAAAGCGGTGCTTTAGAAAGCACCTCATGAGGTGAGTGGCGGTGAACCGCTCTACTCTGACAGGGATCTCCCCTCATGCTCTTCGAACACTTACCTTCAACTCGCAGTACAAAGGTTCTGAAATACTGACAAGGGTTCTTCATGTAGAACACTTTGGATGCTGCCTTTCTTCCTGATCATATCCACAACTTTCCCTATTCTCCAACAGGGTGACAGACTAGGTTGGTTCAGTATCCAGAATTGAGGTGCACACACGCTATCTCAACCTATGGGGCTTCCATACGGATTTCAAGCCGAGGACACGCCTCTGGGTATTTAAACCAGACTTTAGTCTTGGAAATCCCGAACCTTTGCGTTTTAAACCTTGACCATTCAAACTCTAGTTTCCACCGTCGCAGTTGGTCTCCTAGGAACTCATTGCAACGCAGATCAAGATGCATCTGGCGCGGTGGTATTCGAGAGAGCATTTGATTGCCATTACGGCTTGAGGCGGACTTGATCTTGAGCTTGAGGTAGAGGCACACTCATACTTGAACATTGACAAGACGACAAAGGTGTATACGGAATGCGATCTCGAGCTTCTTGAAGTTGCAACAAACTTAGATGCCGACATTTTCCTTTTGCTTTTGCTTTTGCTGCGATCAGAAACCATTATAACCCGGATCGTCTTGGTTTCATTGTTCTCATATGACCTGGGTTGAACCCTGCGGTTTTATGAAAGAACAAATACTGTTTTGAACAAATGTGGAGAACGGCACGGCACTCGAAGCACAAAATGATTTTATTTTCAAAATTGAGAGATGAGTTTTCGACCAGGTATTGAGCCTACGACTGAACACAGCAAAACGACTCAACAAGGAAATAAAAGGCACACAATCTAGACACATCAAGTAACACTCGAAATGACCCAAAACAAAATCGAGATAAAACAAAAAGACACGACACTCAGACGTGCAGGAGAACTGTTTCACGGGTAGTGTTTCCACCCTTTCTCATTTGTGGTTCTCACATCACTCGGCCCTCAAGCTCTGTTTTTTGAAAAAGCCCTTTTCTCACTTTTTCTCTCATCGCACATCTCTATTCTTCAATCTCTCATTTTCATCCCTCGGGTGGTTGATAGATAAACAAACAAGTTGTGGGCTCGTGCCCTCGCATTACGCTAGATTCTTCTTCTTACGCAGCTAGTGAGTTTCTCCCCACGAGGGCTTCTGGCTTGGGTGTGTAGCAAATTTGTAGTGACATCGATTGATGATGCTCGCTTGGAGTTGGACGTGATCGGTCTGTCGGATGAGGGAGTGGAATCTCTGGTCTCATTCCAGTTCGTGCTTCGCACTTGGCTTGATACCTCGTTGCTCGGAGGATGTGAGAGCTTTCAGCCTTTTGTTGTGCCCTTCAGTTGTGCCTTTTCTGGCAGGTAGAGTGTCCTTCTTGGCAAGTATTTTGACAAAGGGGAAAAGACAGAACTCTTGACTCGACTGCGCTCCTAGTTCATCATTTTGACCATTTTTTGTTTTTTTTTTTTTTTTTTGCTTTCTACTAAAACAATTTTGACCCACATGAGAGTTAGATTAACATGCTTGTTCAATTTTTTATTTGAAATCATGCAAGTCAGGCTATGAGCACTGAAAATTTTCTTTTTTTTGGTCCAAGAAATGGTCCAGTTTTTGGAAAAGATGGAATAATTTTCGAGAAAATTAGTCAACCTCAATAAAAATTCTCAAAAATTATTTTTGCAAATGGCCACTTGCTCAACGAGCATGAAACCTACTCCTGAGATGCCAACCTCGGATCCAAAGGAAAACTGCCCCGTGCTTGAAGAGAGCTGCAGCGGAAAGTTGCCTTGTTTGAGCAACATGGGCATTGAATGGCAACGGAAAGTTGCCCTTGTTTGGATAACATGTGCGTTGAATGGCAATATGAGCTACCCCTTGTTTGAATGGCACCACAGTAATGTTGAATGTAAGTTGCCTTGTTTGAATGGCACCGCAACGCATTGTAGTCCGTCCTCAGAGTGCTGAATGCAACCAAACTCTCGGATACAGTGAAGACAAAAATAACTAGAACCATTGCATGGACACAATCAAATTTGAAGTGTTTTACGGCTGGACTTCATAATGAAGTTGCCTACATATCCCAAAGATGGGAATCAAGCCTTACGTAGTTCGAGGTTAAGGTACACTCGGGTATTAACCCTCACTTTTTAGGCTCTAACTTTTGCCAAGGCGCCCGTTGCAGGTTTTCGACCTTGCGAGCTATGTTTTTCTTTCTTTTCTTTTATTCTTTTTTTTTTCTTTTCTTCTAACTTTTCTTCATTTTTCTCATTTCATTTCTTTTTCTTCTTTTTTTTGCATTTTTTTCTTTTTCTTTTTTTTTGTTCTTTTTCTTGCTCTAACTTTTGCCTAGGTCGCCCTTCCGGGTTTTCGGCCCAGCGAGCCTCTCAAAGGGTAAAAGTGTAGCTTGGTCCATGTTGAATGGTTTTAAGATCTCGAAACCATCCGTATCCAGGAGAATGACTGCTATATTGACTTGCAGAAGGATTCATCTTCGGCTCTTCGAGCACATCTGACATCTTTGCCACTAGTTCGAAGGGTACTTCTGTTCTAGCTTCGCAAACTTCTTCTGATCTTCTTGATCCGACTTTCCAGGCCTTTTGTTCGAGGGCTGCTTCAAATCTAGCCACACAGGCCTCACATTGTAGTTGACCATTGAACATTCTGAATTCAAGTTCAAGGTTTAGAAGCAAAGGGGTTGAGTCTCGAGGTTGAGAGCGATCCTAGGCTGCACAATCTCAAGAACGATTCCACACAGGTCTTCGCAGGACAGCGCAAAACATTTTATTTTTGAAAATTTTTAAGAAAGCGACAAACCGCTCGCGTTGAAGATAGTGTAAAACCAGTCTGGATCAAGCCAGGGTCCTTCTCAGTACTCACGCTAACAAGCATGATTTCATTCAATAAGGGCTTAGCACGCCTCTCTTTCTCTCAATTGATCAAATTTTTGCGAATCCCGAGGAATTCCTCCCTCTTTGTTTTCACCGCAGTGTTCAAAAAGTTTTGAAAAACTCAGGTCATTACAATGACTTTAAGGCACAGAAAAGACAGAGTTCATAGTCAAATACTGCCATCTCATTCAGAACTTCTGGTATAACTGGCACAAGGCAGAAGCAAACGCGAGAGCGTGAAAATCACTGCTGTTTCATTCAAAATCTGTTGGCACAACTGGCTCCCTAGCAGAAACAGACTCAAAACAAAACGAAAAAACAAACACAAAACAAAATGGTGACGCCCGAGGTAACACCCCCCGGAATCACCCGACTCCTATACAACAGGACTAACTCGATACAACAAGACAGACCCAAAACAAAAGAGACTGACTCAAAACAAAACAACAAGACTGACTCAATACCCAAGTCAGAATGTAGCATTGGCCAAATGCTCAGGACAGTGCGTGCCATTCCCACGTCTGAGTTAATCGAGTGCCATTCCCACGTCTAGAATGTGAAGAAAGAATCAAGACAGCCCAAAAATAAGCATCTTTACAGTTCTAAGCAAGGCCAAACAGCGAACGCAAATGGGGCTAAACTAGCATGCAAAAACAGCCCCGAAAGCAAGATAATGAAGCAAGTGCAAGCTGCTGACCCTAAACAGAGAAGGGCCCTTCTACAATGTTGAAAAGGGGCCCAAAATATGATGTTTTACAGTTTATCACAAGCCACAAAAACAGACACAAATATGGAAAAACTCTCATGCAAAAAGTGGAGCTAAAAGAGGACAAAGAAGCAACTGATACATGCTGGCCTCAAACAGATGAAGGTCCTTCAACAAAGTTGAAGAGGGATCTAAAAAATGAATTTTTACAGTTTATGATCAGACCCAAAACAATATACAAGTATGCTCAAAATGCTATGCAAAATAAGGCTTAAAAAGAGGTTACAACACAAAGTATACAAAAGATGCTCCAAACAGTAATATACCCTTAATGAAACATGAAGAGGGGGTCGAAATAAGACCCTTTTCATTTTGGAACAAAGTCCAAAAACAGAATCACAATAGGCTAATAAATCATGCAAAAATGGGACCAAAAGATGGATATTAAAGCAAGTGACACATGGAGGATTCAAACAGTGATGAGTCCTTCTACAATGTTGAAGAAAGGATCAAAATAAGCCTATTTACAGTTTACGTCATGCTTCAAAACAGATTATACACAGGCCTAAAATGCTACACAAGAAATAGGCATACAAGAGGGATAATGAAGCAAGTGCAAAATGGAGGCCTCAAACAGTGAGAGGCTCTTAAGAAAACATGAAATAGAGCTCAAAATAATTCTATTTTCAGTTATATCCGGAGCTCAAATATACAAGCAAGAGGGGCTAAGAAATGATGCAAGAATAGGACCAAAAAGATGAGAGAAGGACTTATCCTTGAGACTCAACTTTGACAGCCTCTTGGTCCAAAATGTATCACTCCTAGCCTCTGAAAAAACAACTCCAGCTACTGGAATGGAAGATGGAAGGGTGGGGCTATGGGTTGGTGAAGAACCAAGGGTTTTTTTAAGGCTTAGAATAGAGAGAGAGAGAGAGAGAGAGAGAGATTTAATGTGAGAGCTCCAAACCAAAATATTCTAACCCTTAAAACACAGCTGGGGGGTCTGTTATATAGACACAAGAGGGTGGAAAAGAGGGGGAAAAATGGGGGGGGGAAATGAAATTCAAATTTCCCCCCAAAATTGGCCTAAAAGGGAGATAAAGGGGCAAGTGATACTGGAGATCTCAAACCGAAGAGAGCCCTTCAAAAAAGTTGAAGAGGGGCTCAAAATAAGACACTTTTTAGTTTATGACAAGCCACGAAAATAAATACAAGTAGGCCTAAACTATCATGCAAGAAAAGGCCTAAAAGAGGGGTAAAGAAGCAAGTGGCAGTAGGAGATCTCAAAAAGCAAAAAATCCTTAACCAAACATGAAAAGGACCTCAAAATATGACTATCTCAAGTTTGGGTCGGAGCCCAAAAATGCAGAATGAAGGTTCGGGAGCCAAAACATGCAGTTCGGGGCCCCGAAAGTGGGCTGTTAGGCACCGGAAGTGGTGTCCGACCACGAAGTTGGTCTCTCGGACCACAGTGTCCCTCAAAAGGGAGGAAATAAGATGTGTGCCAAAAACCAGAGCAAACAGAGGTGGTTAAGCGGTCTCGAACCGAGGCACACGGCCGTCGGCTCCGAAAAATCGAAAACCGGGCTCCAAACGGGAAAAATGGCCTACGACCACGAAACGTAGCCTACGGCCACTGAGAGATGATCTATGAGACCTCTCCCTCCCTTCGGGAAGAGAAAACATAGAAAACAGAGCCTGGTTCGCAAACCGAGGCAAAGCACAAAAGAGTCCAGAAGTCCGGAGGCAAGGCTCGCAGCCGAGACTCTAGAACCTCTGAACGAGCACGATATGCAATATCACCAAGCGCTCAATCAGTGACGTCTGAGTCTTAAGGTCGGTCAAAAATGGGGTGTCTACATAATGTCAGGTGCGTATTAATGGAATTACAGCTGACTTGCAAAGAATGTGTGCCAATTCAGACATATACGATCAACTGATAATGGTGTTGGATGGGGTGTTATTTGGTGAGCATTTTTATCATCTGGAAGTGCATGAATTGTCTTCTCTAGTGAAATAACATAGAGCCCCCGACAACTTTGTGATATTTCTTGCTCTCTAATTTTGAAGAACTGTACTTGCAGGGGATTCATATCTTTTTTGTTTCTTTGTGGATCCATGTACCTTGGCCTTGCGATCTTGTCTTGAGGTATGATGTCCTTATTTATCATTTTTTTAGTAAAGATATGTTGGTATGTTTTTTTCTAAAAATATTTTTGTCTAGGTTAATGCTGGTAAAGGAAAGTACTTCTTCAATGGTATTGTATCATTTATCAAACTTCCAAAAATACATATCCACTAAGAAAATTGAGATATGTATGTAATTTGTGAGTTGGAACATTGGATTCTTAAATTTATAGTGAAGGATGAGAAACATACTTAGCAATGAAGCTTGAGTGATGATTAGAGGATCAATCTGCTCCAGTCCTTCATTCTTGATCATCTTGATGGCATTTAAAACTGCTCTAATAGGCAGCACTGCCAGATCTATAAGTGCCAGATCTGTGAGCAATTTTTCTACTCTTTTTTTTTTTTGTTCTGTTTTTTTCCTCTCAGATTTTCCTTATCTTCTAACTTTTTTTTTTTTTTTTTTTTTTTTATCAATGGCACAGATTGAAAAGCCTTTACAAAGATATGGTGAGAGGCTTGAACACAATGAGACATATTGTGGTTCATGCTATGGTGCGGAAGTCGTATGTTTTTCTATGGCCTTGTGTGTCATTGCTAAGTTGAATATTTAATTCTGAAGCTTATACAAGAAATTTTCATAAGAGTTATGGATTATTGAGCTGGACATATTTAGTTCATTTCTGTGTCTATTTAATTTGGAAGAAACACCTTCTTACTTTGGAGCAATTTTGAATAATTCTTAAGAAACACAGATATATAAATAGGATACAGATACAACACGATATAGGCATGTCAAATGTAGGACACATGCTTTAGTACAACTAAATATATATTTACAACAATAGGGCTTGGAAAATTTCCATAATTTTAACATTTACCTCCTTGGTTCAAGTTATGACAAAAGTCTTGGGTTTATGATATATCTAGGTATATTGCTCTTGTTAGTTTAGTTATTAAGCATTACCGTTAAATCTATTATTTATTTTTGTACACTAGTTTTGACATTCATTATATTATGTTGTGCAAACTCAACCCATACAATGAAAGAAGTTTCTATTTTTGTTGCTTATCGATTTTCCCCAATTCTTGCTATTTTGCAGTCAGATGATGATTGTTGTAACTCTTGTGATGAAATTCATGAATTATATAGAAAGAAAGGTGATAAGTGATCTTTGTATGACATGAGAACTGCAATATGGTGATAAGTGAAATCAAAATGACAAAATGACTGATCAAAATATGATTTTATCTCCAGAATTTTGAAATATCTTTCACCCTCTTTCTTCCCTATCTAGGAACTTTCTTTGTCTCTCTAGATGGATTAAAGGCTCTTAATGACCATTACCAACATATTTGGTTCAACCTCCATTTTAATTTTTTCTACCAAAATTTAAGTGTTTAATGAAGGCCAAATTAGCTTCTATAATATTATTTATTGGCTTCTCAAAAAGGAATTTCCTTTTCTACTTCTCATTCCATGATTTTGTTTATTACTTTTGATAAGAATGAGAATGTTTGGTTAAAAGTTGGTCTAATAAGGTGGTGCACGTGTAGAGTGAGTTTCATCTTCTTACTAGTGTGTAGCTCTTCCTAAAGGTCACATTTTTGTAGTTTCTCAAATGGACAAGTATATGTTAGTAATGGTTCATGTTATTTAGATGTTGCTCAATGTGACATTGGATACATGAAGTACCCTTACCAATTCATTTGGGAAATCACAAGTTTATGCTATATGTATTTTTTTGTTGTAAAATATTACAGTTTTTATAGCTACTATAACTTGCAATGTGATCTGATGATGGTAATGTGTAGGAACCAATTCCTGTTACTCAACTTGTAAGGAAAACTGCTTCTGTTATGCAGGAGTTCACATAGTCAGGGTAAGTGCTTTCTATCAGTTGACATCTCATATTGTTTATCTTCTTGGCTACAAATCTTCACTATTGTTAACTTAAATTTCTCAGAATTGTAACATGTAAGGTGCATTTGCCTAACAGATGGTTCAAATGATGAGTATGAGCCCAATAGTAGCAGTGACGATGATGATAGTGATGGCTAGTTTTTAAGGACTTTGATGAATGGATTTCTTTAATCTTTGAATAGTTTTGGATTTTGTTTACAAACTTGTATATGATACAGTTTTGGATGGTTTTTAACTTTTTTGTTGAATTTAGAACCTAAGGATAGTCCTTTTGGGTTGTTTTGAACTTACGGTTAATTTTTGGATGTTTGGAATGTGTGTGAGTGAATTTCTGACCACACCGCCAACTTAGTATTCAGCTGGAGAGTACTGGCAGAATAGATGGCACCTGGCTGACCTGCAATAGAAAGAGAAGATTCCGGCAGTGGTTCATCCACCCGGGGGCACTCCGACGATCAAGTCAGTATATCTCTCGAAGATAATCAATAGTGCTAAATTCACTGTTCAGAATATAAATTTCGTACCTTAGACCCATCGGGGGTGCCTCTTTTTTACAGCTAATTCAATCCTAGTTCCCATAGAAGCCTATCTTCAATGGACTTCCACTCAGTGCTTATCCTGGACTCTTCAAGAGATAAAGATAAACTCCCTAAGAGTGTTATCCCTATCCATGCTGAAGTCCTTCTTCATTCTAGGACTCTTGTGCTTTATCCGCTTACCCTGGATTTCGATATCTTCGGAGATAACATCGGCCTAGCCGAGATAACCTCGGCGTCATGACCAGGACACGTGGCACCTCGGCTGACTCGTCGGTGTCACCTTGGCCACGTGTTGGTACTCAGAAAATGTATCCTGACAATTGCCTCCTAGGTTCTATTACCTTGGCATTCTGAGGTGATGGAACCTATTCCAGTATGTCGGCTTAAAGTTTCTCAGCCGAGATCTTTATTCAGGTCGACATGTCTTCTTTAAGGAACAAGAATTCCAAGAGCTCCCTCACACATCGTATGAGTTGTCTAGCATAATGACTCTACTGTTATAGCCACGTGTTTTCCCCTTACTGGATCGTACCTCGTATACGCTTGGAAGTTATCTCGCGCCTGCAGGCGCCGTCTGACAATTCCGTCGTTTTAGGTGCATTGATTGCCTTTCTGCTGCCGTTTCAAGTTTTTAACAAAACTTATTTTCCTCTTTCGTTCTTTCACTTTACATCGTCTTTGTAGCTTTCTCTCTCTCTCTCTCTCTCTCTCTCTCTCTCTCTAGCTTTTTCTTCAAAATCCTCCATTGTTCAAGCTTTCCCAGCTTTGCAACTCGCTCCGTTCACTACTTCCGACGAGATTTTCACTGATTTCCCGCTTTTGCAACCGTCGTCGGATTTCAGCAATCCCTACATCGACCTCTCTTTTTCTGGTAAGCCACTGTTCCTCCTGGTTTTATTTATTGTTGCTCTTCAAGAAGTTCCACTTCATTACTTGTTGTCATTACTGTTTTGCTCAAGTATTTAATTTATGAATCGTGTATCTGAGTATGTTTATTTCATGATTTTACTTTTGCCCATGTCTTGAATACACACACTGCTCACAATCCTCTTGTACTTTTGCCACTGTTCTTGGCCGTACACCCTTACACTCACTCTAGCACAGTGGTCTTGATAGTTCATCATTGTTCTTGATTCTGAAACACATTCTTGCTTTTCTGTTTTCTGTGACTTTTCTAGATTCGTGCCTTCAATCTTCGTTTCCACAGATCTAGTTTTGTGATTTGTTTGTAGAACCCACAAATCTTTAGGAAAAACTGAAACGATCCCCACAAATTCTTACCGCAGCTTACTTTTAGGTTTTCGCCGAGGTCCAAATAACTCTTACAAAACACCTTTTTTCTGACATCCAGCTTCTATAATTTAAGCCGACATCATGGGTATATGGAAGCATAAGGTAGATACCCTGACCAAATTAGAGCATTTTAAGCGAGAGTTTGACATCCCGGCTGACGTTCATCTGAGGTTGGCTGGGGAGGATGACTCTATCATGCCCACAACCAATTCTATGCCCTTTCCCGTTGTAGCCTTTATCGAGTGCGGACTTCGACTCCCACTCAATATCCTTTTCCGTGAGATACTTCATTACTATAAGTTGAACCCGATGCAACTTGCCATCAATTCTTACCGAGTCATCAATGGCATAATTGCCTTAGCCAAGCAAGAAAACGTTAGGGTTACCTTAGCCGATATTCAATACTGCTACACCATGTGTGGCCTCAAAAAAGATACAGGCTACATTTACTACCTCAAGCCGAGGTCCACAGAGTACAAAATTGTTGCCGATCTCCCTGACTCCAACAAGGGAGTTGGGGATGATTATTTCATTACCTCAGGGAACTGGAAGTTCACTCCAGACGAGGACCTCCACCTCCACCCTCTTCCTCGAACAGTTTTTGTGGAGGGCAATGGTAAGAGCCCTGTGTTCATACTAACTCGCTTTTTAAAGTCTTCAATACTTTATTTGTTTCTAATGTCTATTTTTCTTGCAGCTTTTCCTCAGCCACCAAAGGGCTTCCGCCAGTCTTTCTTTCCCAGCAAAGGTTTGAGGAAACTATTGGATCTGCCAGTCCACAAGCGAAAAGCTCCTTTGGTACTCAATTTCATTCTTACCTACAAGTCGGTTCTACCCGACGTCCCAAGGAAAAAGAAGAAAAGCCTGTCACCTCCTTCTGCCACAACTCCTCAAGCTACCTCCACATCTCGGCCAGATCAAGGATCGATCTCAAATCCTGCTGAGCAGCCGTCAACCTTGGCTCCATATCTAATCCCAATATCCCAAAGCCGACGACGACGACGAACTGTCTTTGCTGCTGAGATGGGTCGCCAAAAAGCAGTCACCAAAGACCTCCTAGCCAACATTCCATCCACCATAGACACTCAAGAAGTACCAACACAGCCTCCAAAGCCAAAACAAAAAAGGATAAAGACGGCTTAGCCTAAGGCAACGGTGACTCAGGTTGACACTGAGGACACATTGCCAATCTCCAAATTGGCTGAGAGCGATAAGTCTCATTTTGCCGCTGAGAAGAGGCCTGCCGAGGCCCAACCATCCGAGTCTACCCGATCAAAGAGGCCGAGGTCATCCGCTACAACCACATCGGGGTCTCCAAAGCACGATTCCCCTTGGGCCCCCAAAATTACACTGGAGGATAAGCCAGTTAGGGCTAGCGATAGCGCTGATGACATTAATGTTGGCGTCACCCTTAGTACCGCTCTGCTTCTTCCCAGCGATCTCAACCGAAACGCCGAGTTGAGCGAATATGAAAACTATGCTCTGATGCTCCAGTGCTCTGTTCAAGTAGGTGTCTTTATTCGGTAATTTTTCTTTCTTTCTTATTTTTATACTTTAGAAAATTTTGTAATAACTTCTGCTCTATTTTATTTTTTCTCAGGCAATCCAGCACGCCCATTCCTTCTCACTACAATCTTTCGAGAATCGGAAGGAACTGGCCGACAAGAAGAGGGAGGTCTCCAGTTTGCAGAAGACTAATAAAAACTTGCAATCAAAGATGAAGACCTTGGAGGATCAAGCCGAGGCTGCTATCAAGGCTCAAAATGACGCCGAAGAAAAAGCGGAATCTGCTGAGGCCATCAGGAAGGTTCTCGAGGCCCAAAAAAGAGAGGCCGAGGAAAAGATGTCCCAGGCCTAGAAAGAACTTCAAGATACCCTGGTCACAAAAGAGGCCGAAGTCAAGGCCGCCGACGAGGAGGGATATAGTGAGGGGGTGGCCGACGTTACGGCGAATTACAAAAAACAAGTAAAGCAAGCATACAACAAGGGTTTCATCCTCGGTTGGATGACTTTACTTAAAAAGCTTAAAATCCCCGATGACTTCCCCCTTAGGAACACCGATGTCCTTCCTCTGCCATTCCCCCCAACTCCAAACCAATCCGACGACGAGTCTAAGTCTGAGGAAAAGGCTCTGGTGAGGAAGTCGAAGGAAGCTGCTGGGGCCAAGTCCCCTACTCCAAGTGAGCAAGTCTTGGACTCGACTCAAGACGAGGAGGGTGAGGAGGCTCCCAAGGACGCTACGCCTGAGAAGGCATCTTCAGACGTGCCTCTTGCCAACAAGAGCCTCGATCAAACCCTTCAAGAAATAGATGCCGAGCTCGCAGCTAAGAAGGCTGCCGAGATGTCCTCCCAGCAGTCTTCTGAACTTCAAACCCAACCTGCTAGTGGTGCTGAAGAGTCTTAGTTTCGATGTTTTTTCTTTTGCTTCTGTACTTTGTATTTTGGTTTTCCTTTGAAACAATGTAAGCTCTTCACATGGCCGACGTGCCTTCTTTTGTAATCTCTGAACAATTACTCTTTTAGTAGGCCGAAGTGCCCTCTTTTGTACATAAATGCAATTTCTTTTGAATGCTTGTATCTTTATCATCCCTTTACTGCTTTTGTATGACTTTCATACTTGGAATAATTTTGTGTCTTCAATATACACCCTAGTCTTGTGCCGCCTTCTCAGGGTGACATATCTCGGTTATACAAGCCAATGGTTTACCTCAACAAGTACATAAGTACCTTTCTTAGTACAGTCTTGGTCTTCAACTTGTAAATTTTTCACCAATTTTCAACAAGTGTTCAATATAAACTTAGTTTAACTTCAACTTGTAAACTCAAGTTTCAACAAGTGTTTAAACATAATCTCTGTTTAACTTCAACTTGTAATTTTATCATAAATTTCAACAAGCGTTAAACATGATCTCGTTTTAACTTCCACTTGTAAATTTTTCACAAATTTCAATAAGTATTAAACATGATCTCGGTTTAACTTCAACTTGTAAATTTTTAACAAATTTCAACAAGTGTTAAACACGATCTCGGTTTAACTTTAACTTGTAAATTTTTTACAAATTTCAACAAATGTTAAACATGATCTCGGTTTAACTTCAACTTGTAAATTTTTAACAAATTTCAACAAGTGTTAAACATGATCTCGATTTAACTTCAACTTGTAAATTTATCATAAATTTCAACAAGTGTTAAACATGATCTCGGTTTAACTTCAACTTGTAAATTTTTCACAAATTTCAACAAGTATTAAACATGATCTCGCTTTAACTTCAACTTGTAAATTTTTCACAAATTTCAACAAGTGTTAAAACCATTTTCCAACTCTCTGCCCGCTAATGTGAACTTCAGTTCTACTTGGGTTCTTATTATCCATGTATTCTGGAAACGTCATCAACTATCATATTAGTCATGAAAAAATCAAGCTTTATTTATTACTTCGACTAATAACAAAGAACAAGAAAATTTAATGATAAAAAAAGTTAAGATTGCAAGTATTCCAGGGCCTTGGCAACTCTTTGCCTTCATTATCTTCAAGTCGATATGCCCTATTTCCTAGTACCGAGATGATTCTGTAGGGTCCTTCCCAATTTGCGCCAAGCTTGCCCTCTCTGGGATCCTTCTTGTTGCCGACGACTTTTTGTAAGACGAGGTCACCGATTTGAAACTCCCTTGGGTTGACATTTATATTATAAGCTTTGGCAAGCTGCTATTGGTATGCTGCGAGCTGAATTACAGCTTTCTCCCTTCTTTCTTCTAGAAGATCCAGTCTCGGGCTAAGAGTATATCGTTAGTCCCATTCTCTACTCCCTGGGTTCTGATCCCCGGGATGCTGACCTCCAATGGAATGACAGCTTCTGTGCCATAAGCCATAACAAAGGGGGATTCCCTTGTTGATCTTCTTGGCGTAGTCCGATATGCCCAGAGTACACTGGGCAACTCATCCACCCACTTTCCTTTTGCTGCATGTAGCTTCTTCTTTATCCCATCCAGGATAACTTTGTTGGATGCTTTGGCTTGTCCATTGCTTTGGGGAAAGCTTGGGGTTGAAAAATAATTCTTGATTTTGAACTTTGCATAGAAGCTCTTGATTAGCTTACTGTCAAATTGTGTTCCATTATCTGCAACTATTGCTCTTGGAATCCCAAACCGAGTGATAATATTCTTCCATATGAGCTTTTCACATCTACATCTCGAATCTTGGCAAGGGGTTCAGCTTCTATCCACTTGGTGAAGTAGTCTGTTGCCACCAGCAGGTACTTTCGTTGTCCAGTTGCTTGGAGGAGTTGTCCAACGAGATCCATGCCCCATTGGACAAACGGCCAAGGACTGGATACTGGGTTTAGGTCTGCTGTTGGTTGGTGTATCAGAGGTGCAAACCTTTGGCATTTTTCATACTTCTTCACATAGGCTTCTGTATCTTTCTGCATGTAGGGCCACCAATACCCCTAGGTAATGGCCCTATGGGCAAGTGATCTGCCCCCAGCGTGGCTTCCACATATTCCTTCATGTATTTCGTATAAAAACTCTTCAATTTGTGAAGGATGTACACACCTTAAAAGGGGTCCCGTGAAGGATCTTCTGTAGAGATGCCCTTCTGTTGTCAGATTGAATCTTGCCGACTTCAATCTGATCTTGTGTGCCTCTTTGCGATCATCTGGCAGTTTTCCTTCTTTCAAGAATGATACTATTGCATCCATACAGCTTGGTCCTATGTCTACACACATTGTTTCACGTTCTGTGGTCAGTGGTTCAATGCTCGAGCCCGATAAGTAATCGACCATTATCGTCCTTGCCTTTCCAGGTTGTATTGCACTAGCTAGGTTGGCTAGGCATTGCCGTGGCTGTTATCATCTCGTCTAACCTACTGTAGCCAGCAATTCTAAAATAAGGCCACCAATCTGCCTACTTCCTTTGCGTATGCCGACATACGTTCATCTCGGGTTGTGAACTCGCTTGTTGCTTGGCTGACTATAAGTTGAGAGTCACAAAAAACTATCACCTTATTTGCTTCTACTGCTACTGCTAGTTTTAGTCCTGCGATCAGTGCTTCATACTCCGCTTCATTGTTTGAGACCTTGAACCCCAAACGAATGGATTGTTCTAGTATCTGCCCGTCTGGAGATACCAGTACTACTCCTGCCCCCGCTCCTTGTCGGCTTGAACTCCCATCGACAAATAGTCGAAAGGAGTCACCGATGTAAATGCTGTAGGGCCTTAGTTTTTCTTCTTCCCTTTGTTCTGTTGCCCTCGGCAGGGCTCGTTTTTGCATGCTTAGACGTCATTTATCTCGACTCGACAGAGCCCGATGTACGGTGGCTCTTGGAGTGAACTCGGCCACAAAGTCGGCCAAGACTTGGCCTTTGGTCGCCGTTTTGGATCTGTACTCTAGGTCATACTGGCCCAAGGCTACTGCCCATCTGACTATTCTTCTTGTCAGATCTCCCTGTTGCAATAGGGACTTCAAAGGGTGTTCAGTTAGTACCACAATTCTGTGTGCTTGAAAATAATGGTTCAGTTTCTTTGAAGCCATTACTAATGCCAGTGCCAACTTCTCTAGGGGTAAATACCTGGTTTCTGCATCGGCCAAGGTTTTGCTTACATAGTAAACAGCCCTTTGCCCCCCTTTTTCTTTTCGGATTATCATTGCGCTTACCGCGTGTTCTGAAACTGCTAAGTATAGGAATAGCTCCTCTCCAGGTTCTGGATTTGAGAGAATTGGAGCCCTGGTCAAATACTTCTTTAAGTTGGCCAGGGCGACTTTGCACTCCTCTGTCCATAAGAAGTCTGTGGCCTTCTTTACTAAGTTAAAGAAGGGTTTGCATTTGTCAGAGCTCCTACTTATGAACCTGTTCAGGGCTGTAGCCCTTCCAGTCAACATCTGCACCCGTTTTGCCGACGTCGGGCTCTTTAACTCAAGGATGGCCTTGATCTGGTCTGGGCTGGCCTCAACGCCCCTTCTAGTCACTAGGTATCCCAAGAACTTACTAGATCCAACTCCAAATGCACACTTCGATGCATTGAGTCGGAGCCGATATGTTTTAAGGATGTCAAAGACTACTTTTAGGTCGGCCAGATGACCCTCAGGTTCCTTGGTCTTCACGACCATGTCGTCGACGTAGACTTCTACTGTTCTACCAATTAGATGTTTGAACATCTTGGTTACCAATCTCTGGTAAGTTGTTCCTGTGTTCTTCAACCCAAAAGACATCACTCTGTAGCAATACAGCCCTTTTGGGGTGATAAACGCAGTCTTCTCTTCGTCTGGGGGGTACATGGCTATCTGATGGTACCCCCTGTAGGCATCCAAGAAACTCATCCTTCCATGCCTTGAAGTGGCGTCTACCAGTTGGTTGATCTTGGGTAGAGGAAAACTGTTTTTGGGATAGGCCTTGTTCAGGCTGGTAAAGTCCACGCAGACCCTTCATTTACCATTCTTTTTCTTCACCACCACTGTATTTGATAACCATGTCTGGTAATTTACCTCTCGAATGGCCCTGGCCTCCAAAAGTTTGTTTACTTCCTCTTCCACTGCTTCGACGTGCATCAACGTCGATCTTCTTACTCGTTAGATTACAGGTTTGGCCGACCTGTCAACGTTCAGTTTATGGCAAGTGGCCTCGGGGTCAATGCCAGGCATTTCGTAAGGCGTCCAGGCAAACACCTCAATATTTGCTCTCAAGAATGCTTCCAACTCTTTTTCCTCTTCTTCGGCTAAGCCCGAGCTGAGAAGAAAGAAGCGTTCTTCATCCTCCTCCTGGACGAGGATTTTCTTCAGTGCTTCTTCACTCTTCTCGGCTGGTTCTTTGCCGACATTTTCTAGGACCTCCACGTCCTCGTCTTCGATCTCTGCCTTCTCGGGTTCTCGTATGCTGCAAGTGGATTTCATTGCTGCCATGGAACAGTTCTTTGCCTGCAGCTGATTCCCTCTGACTTCTTTTATCCCATGCTCTGTTGGGAACCGCAGTAGTTGATGTAATATTGAGGGAACAGCCCCCATTGCATGCAACCATGGTCTTCCCAAGATAATATTGTAAGGGGAGGGCGTGTCGATCACGGTGAACTCTGTCTTTATCTTTTTGGTCCAGCCTGCACCTCCAAGCGTGTTGCGCCCAATGGCCATGTCGGCATTCCATTGAACCCGATCATTGGGCCGTTGGATTGCTCCATATCATCAGGGTGAAAGCCCAACTCCTTGTAACATCTAACATACATGATGTCACAAGAGCTGCCTTGGTCAATTAAGATGCGTTTCACTTGGCACTCCCCAACTTGGAGGGATACTACCAAGGCATCGTTGTGTGGATGTTGTACCATCTCAAGGTCGGCTTCAGTAAAAGACATTACTGGTCTCTGGCACTCCTCTGCCCAATGTCTCTTCTCCCCGACTTGGTAGATATGTTGTAGGTGTTTTACCTTTTAGGTCTCCCCCCTAATTTCGTTTTCGTTAACCTTCGAGTGAATTACGTTAATTACCCGAGGTCCTCCTACCTGAGGTTGCTATGTTGGGGGAGATGGAGCTGCTGGTGCCTGAGGCAGTCTTGCCTGCTCTTCTCTGGTCCTGGCCTCGTCTACAAGGTCCCTCAAATGGCCCTGCCTTACCAGGTCTTCTAGGTGTGATTTTAGGGTTCTGCAACTCTGAGTCAAATGCCCATCTTCGTTATGGTAAGTACAATGCTTACCCAGGCTCCTTCCCATAAATTCTCCAGGTACCTTTGTTGGTGCTCTGAAATAGGGTTGGGTTCGGATTTTATCCAGGACTTTGTGAATTGGGATTCGAAACACAGTTGTGACTGCCTGTGCAGCCTTTAGTCTTACCTCTTGTTTGTTGGATCCATTATTACCTCGGCCTCGCTTCGGTGAGCCATTTTCCTTCTCTTGCTTTGTCTTCTTAGCCCCTGATATATCTTCCTCGGCTCTGGCATATTTCTCAATTCTGGCCATGAGCTCCTCCATACTTTTTGGCAATGTCTTTGCCAAAGACTTCCGTAGTGGACAGTCGTCTTTTAGGCCATTCTTAAAAGACACGACCGCCACCTCTTGGTTGCACTCAGGTATTTGGTTGAACACCTCATAGTACCTTTTTGCGTAGGCCCTAAGGCCTTCATCCTTATTGATTCTTAAAGCCATTAATGCGTCCACCCTCAATGGCTGTAGCTTGTTTGTCACGAACCTGGCCACAAACATCTCGGCCAGGCCTTCCCAAGTCTTCACACTTCCTTTTGGCAATTTGTGAAACCAGTCTGATGCAATCTCCCTAAAGGATGAGGGGAACACTTTGTAGAGCAACGGCTCGTTCCCGCTATATAATGCCATTGATTTCAGGTATAATCTAACGTGAAAGTTGGAGTCTGACTTACCATCGTATATTTGGAACCTCGGCATACTGAATCTCTTTGGAACCTCAAATTTGTCCAACTCCACTGGGAATGGTGTTCTCGGCTTAACGGGGGAAGTTACCTCGGCATCGGCATTTTGTTGCTTTCTCTTGAGGTAATTTCTCAAGTCTTCTTTGGTCTGCCCAGGAGCTCGGCTATCTCTTGACTTTAGTGTTTTTGGTGCGCTGCTCTCGGCTTCGTTGTGAGTCCTTTTCGACCTTTCTCCATGAGTTGTGTCGAAGCACAGCTCCTGTCTCTGAACATGCCTATGTTCTCTTGGGTCTGCTTCTTTAGTGTGATGTGTCATTCGTGACTCTTCTCTCATCGACTCTCCTCGCCCGACCTCCCTTGAAGGCCGGTGAGAGTGTTTTTCGCCTCGGTGTCTTTGGAGACTCTTGGGATTGTTTTACGCCCTCCTTCGGCATTGGCCACTGGAATCGGCTTGTCCTATAGCGGGAATGGTGGCTACATGACGTTGTTTTGCATCATGAAATTGATGACCGATTGCAGGTCGGCCAATTTGTTCGCCATCTCTTTCATCTCTTCATCCCTCCGCAAGCATCTATCCTTCCATACCTAGAGGTTGTCGTTGTTGTAATATCCGCTTCGATCCGATTTCTTTGGTACGTCGCCCTCCTGGCCGACGTCTTTCTTGCCATGATTCTGACCCTGAGTCTCTCTGTTGCAATTATCTTTCTCCATGCTAAGGTCAATGTATTTACCGTTCCCAGTAGGGATTTCATCCCCAACCTTTTCTTTCTGTCCATCGCTGGCCATCTATCCTCTTTTCTTTCCCACAGACGGCGTCAAATTGTGTGAGTGAATTTCTGACCACACTGCCAACTTAGTATTCAGTTGGAAATCTCAGAATAGATGGCACTGGTGACACCTTGAAAGAGAAGATTACAGTGGTTCGTCCACCCGGGGGCACTCCGATAATCAAGTCAGTATATCTCTCCAAGATAATCAATAGTGCGAAACTCACTGTTCAGAATATAAATTGCGTACCTTAGACCCATTGGGGGTGCCTCTCTTTTACAGCTAATTCAATCCTAGTTCCCATAGAAGCCTATCTCAATGGACTTCCACTCAGTGCTTATCCTGGATTCTCCAAGAGATAAAGATAAACTCCTTAAGAGTGTTATCCTTATTCATGCTGAAGTCCTTCCTCATTCTAGGACTCTTGTGCTTTATCCGCTTACCTTGGATTCCGATATCTTCGGAGATAACATCGGCCTAGCCGAGATAACCTTGGCGTCATGATCAGGACACGTGGCACCTCGGCTGACTCGTCGGCGTCACCTTGGCCACGTGTTGGTACTTAGAAAATGTATCCCCACAGAATGTATTGACAATTTTTGAATGTTCATAATTTATGGATGTAGTTTATTTTTTATGCTTGAAACAATATGTTGATGGTTAATTGATATTTTGTGAAGCTTGTTTGTAATGTTTGTTAGATTATACAAAACAGGTTAAAATAGAACCCGTTGAATTAAAAATAAATAAAATAATGCACATTCTACGGCAAACAAATTAGGTCATTATATGAAATATTCCATGACATTCCATGTACGTCGTGGTATGTTCTACTTATCTACGGCAGACTGAGCAAGTCGTTGTATTATAAATTTTACGACGCACAATTAGCGTTGTTGTTTGTCTTACCAATTAACGGCGTGCAAAAGTAGTCGTAGAAAAAGTAACGACGACGCGCAAAATCTGCTATTAAATAGTTTTTAACGGCGTACTATAACATGTCGTAGAAAAAGTAACAACGACATAAAAAATCTGTCATTAAATAGTTTTTAACGGCGTACGAAGCATATCGTTGAAAGTGAATGACTTTCCATGACTGGTCATAATATGACATGCGCTTGCACGTCGTAGAAGGGCTTTTACGACTTGCATTGTGCGCCGTAAAAGCCCTTTTTTGTTGTAGTGTTAAGACACAAATCCACATCCCACACCCAAGTCCATGTAACATAGGCCTGATGTTAAAATAGCATAATGGGAAAGATAACATGAATGAAAAGTAGACATGCAAAAATTTTGAAACAAATAAATTACCATGACATAGTCATCTGGATTGTTATCAATAACAAATCCATATAGGTACAACAATTCCTGCATTAAAAATAAATAAGTAAAAAGGAAAAAAAAAAGAAGAAGAATTTTTTATATATCGAAAGGCAGACAAAAGCTTCCACTTGCCTGTGCAGCCACATCAAAATAATACAAGTTCCATATATATATCGAAACTTGCGTGACATAAATAATCTAAACTAAGATCAATCATATCAGTAAGAAATGAGTACAGTTCAATTATAAACCTGCTGTCTGCAATCATGCAAAGTGCTATGGTTCTGGTTGAAGGCAACACAAACACAACAGGAAAACAAAATAAAGTGAAGTAAGGTAAGGTAGAGAGAAAATAAACTAAAAATAAGTTCTAGTTGAGTTTTCCAAAATATTTTGCAGCCAACTCATAACGATCTTGTGACCATTAACCCAAAACATAGTAATAGATGTCCAATAAGTCTTGTGAATAATTATTAGTTCGAAAGCTAAACCAATGAAACACACATATGCTGTTGGTCATGGAATTTACATAAGGAATTATGTACACATATGGATATAAGTGAACATATCGCGAAGATGATACATATGTAAGTAATTATGATAATAGACATATGGTGGCCTCCCAGTGACAATAGACATTACCTCATTTCCTTTGTTACCATAGCTAATAGATATCTTTTTCTCGATTTGGAGGTGACTTTGACTAGCTTTCAAAGAGCGACAAATAAAATGTCATGATTAGTCAAATATTGTGGCAACTTAACAAAAAGGAAAAAGGAATAAAGATATGATAGAACTTCATCACAAAATGTTATAACTACAGAAATTTAATTTTAGATTAGATTAACAAGGAAAGTTAACAACTGTGTAAAGGACAAACGAACATTAAAGCGAGAGCGTATTACCAGAAAGAAGGTACATAGAACAAGGAACTCATGTTGTCAATCCTGTTCCAGCCACTTCCCAAGTCACAATAGCCTTTAAATTTGGACAACAATTTTGCAAAAACGTAGACAGAATGAATACACAAGAAAACCTTAGAATCAGTTTGAATCTAAACCATGAAGAATATAGAAAAATCACCTAAGCAAAATAAAATCACCCCATTAGCCCCTAATTGGTGCCTTGGGCATATTTTTGCATACCAGTAATGATACAGTTTATGTATGGATCATTCTTATACATACCTACTTATATGGTTGCACACATACAAGTAGAAAGCTTAATGCTAAGGAGTTGAGAGGAGAAGATCATATAGAATTATAACCATCCAAGAAAAATAAAAGGCTAAATATCTTATTATTACTCAACAAGTATTGTTATGGAGCATCATGAAGCAACTAGAGAGTATACACGGCATCATGCATTCACAAATTTATACCATATGCATCAAGGAAGTAGTTAAATTCTAATAAAACCAAACAGACACTTTAGCAAGAGCCTAAGACCATCACTCTAACGAACACTCAAGAGTAGATTGATAGAAAGGTTTACTATAGGACTAAATAATACATCTGAGATATAGAAGAGGAAATGTTATAAAGAGCTGAAGTACCACTTCTTGTACAAATAAAAAGATAAAAGGAAAATAAACTTATGACTGCAATTTGTGGAAGCAAAAATGAAAAGTGTCAAACTCCTGATCAAACACAAGGTGACAGATGAGAAAATTTCTACAAAACCAGATGCACGAACACAACTAGCAATGTGGGTGTTTATGGATTACAAATAATTTCACCCTTGCTTTTATCTTTGTTTAGATTGTGTCTGAAACTGCGTAAGTAGAGGAACTAATAAGAAGAGTAACAGTTTACACAAATAGGTTTCGTAACCTAAGCAATCTAGATTTCTTTTTCCACACAAATAGTTAAATGAGCATAAAGCATGTGAAAGAGAAATACAAGCATAATTTTTTTTTTCTTCCTTTGTGAAAATTCCTAGTAGGTATTATAAAAAATACTTAACCACTCATTTTGTTTCTCACCAAATTTTACTATTTTAAGTTAGAAACTACATCGCAAAACAAGATAGTTCTCTTTCACTTCATTTCTTATCATTTCTCATCAAATCATGGACGCATCCATAGAACCCGTCAAACCCATAAATCTATGCTCTTTTACAATTCAAAGCTTGTCTCATAACTTGCACAAAATACAAACCCATAAAAGAATGTAATAGAATTACCTAGAAGAAGCAGCATGTGAAACAATCATCACTAAATCTCTATCATTCACACCAAGACCACTCAATTTCTCAGCATTCCTCATCTCCTTCCCATTATAGAGCAGCTGTTGTTGCTGAATCAACACTTGACTCTGCTCACAAACCAAACACCACAAATCTCAATCCTCTCATGCGCGTGCGCACACACACACACACACACACACACACACACACACATATATGCATATATAGAGCGAGAAATTGATCTTACCTCGACCTCAAGCAGAGCTTTCAAGTTCTCAACCTGTCAATCAGATCAAAATTCACATTCAAACAATAATAATCTCAACAAAAAAAAAAATGAAGTTAAACTAGTGTTTTGGAGATTACAGATTCATCAGATTCCTCAGTTTCACACAAGAGATTCAAAGCTTTTAAAATCAAGACAGAGATCATAAAGAAATGGATACGATAAGCAAACAATCGTTTAGTGTAGAGAACGTAAGTCCAAATTCCATCCATAGAAATGTAAATCAAGAAAAAGAAGAAGTAAATCAAAGGGGGATTAGTTTTACCAGCAGACAAGTAGTCGCGACGATTGGATTTGGAGTCGATGTTGTGCATTTCAGATCGAACATTCATGGAGTTTTTGAGATCAGGGATGCAATTATCGAAGAGGAGAGTTAATAGATTGGGATTGGTGAGACTGATTTTAGAGAAGTAAAAATAGAGGTTTGGAGTTTGTCAAAGGTGAAGACGAGTTTGATGAAATCGGATTTCAGAGGGTATTTGAGATCGCCCTCGATGATCTGTTCGAGGACGTGAAGCCAGGGATCGCGAAAGGAGAGGAAGAAGCCGATTTGGAAGAGATCGAGCTTAGGATCCAGTCTCGATGACGAGGATGATGATGAAGAAAGTGGAGATTTGTGGTAGGTTTTGAAGGTTGGGAACCAGTCTTAGGGTTGATTTTGTGTGTTAGGGCTGAGAGTTGGAGCTTTTGATTATTATCTTATTTTCTTTCTCTTTTTTTTTCCTTTCTTTTCTTCTTCTTTTTTTTTTTTTTTTTTTTTTGTGAATTGGCGCCAGAAAATTTCATTTTGGCGCTATTTTTTTGGGTCGTACCTTTCACGACATGCATTGTGCGTCGTAAAAAGGCAATACTTTTTAACGGCAGACAATGTGTGCGTCGTCAAAAGTGCAATACTTTTAACTGCGGGTATTATGTGTGCTATGAAAAGTGCAATACATATCACGGCTGGCGTATGTTTGTCGTGTATAATTGATGTATTAACGGCATGTCATAAAAAGTTTTATTATTTAGGACAAACATTGCAAGCCATAAAAAAATCATTGTTGCTACCATTCACGGCCTACGCAATAGACACGTCGTGGTTGGGTAATTATTTACGACGTGCAAAAAAAGCAAGTCGTAAAAGTGAGAAACCACGGCATGCATTTATTGTATGCCGTTGATGTGGTGCCGTGAAAACCCAATTTTGTTGTAGTGTAAGTGTCTAATTGATCTAATCCCATGTCCAAGGACATGGGCCACTACAAAATAAAACCACCTTTTTGTTGACTTATAATTAGTTGATGTAAATCTTATTGACATAAATGAACTATACAAGTTCATTATCCTTTAAAGGCTATTCAGAGTGTCCCCTTTCTGAATCCAAAGTACAGCTTCTTGAAGTACAAGTTAGTAGTTTAAACAATCTTAACTTATTCTCTATATTTTTCTTTTGTAATTTTTTCAATAATATATGCCTTCTTGAGGATTATTTTGATTCCTATAGTAAAGTGAAGCACGTTTTGTATGTGAGTATGTTGATGCATCAGCATATTATGTATATATATATATATGTTTGTATATATGAATATTTGCTTCATTAACAAACTTGATTGTTTTCACAGAAGACTGAATTGAGGTGTCTTTTACCTAGAAGCTTGTTGGATCACTGATGTTATTTTTTTCTTATAATTTGCAGAAGGCTGAACTGAGATGTCTTGTACATATGGGAGGCCTGTGGGGATTTTGGTGCTCTACAATTGCTCGTTAATCTTCTTAATATGAAGTAACCTCTGAAAACTAGTTCACTGATATTATTTTTTTTTCTTATAATTTAGCAATATTTATTATAAAACGTAAATTTCTCGATCTGCATGCCTCTTGGGACTCATTCTTTGGCACATTGGCTGTAGCAAGGGAAATTTTTTTATGGCTGTAGCAATTTATCTTGATATGTACTTGAGTTTTTTAATTAGTGTTTATAGATTAGCAACCTTGATCATGAAATTTATGTTCATGTGGATCATAGTTGTGGTTATGATTTTAATTATAGTTCAATATATGGTTAATATCTCCAGATATGGCTACGTTTCAAATTCAGAAGCCTCTTTTCTTCTTTTCTTTCTTTTTCTCTTTTGTCTCTAGATTTTTTTTTTTATAATGATTCCCAACACAAATTAATTTTTATAATTGTGATAATCCCTTGTTTATTCCAAGTCAATGTTGTCAATATTCCTAAAATGTTTGTCAAACACATAGGTTTAACGATAGATCTAGTAATTTTATTAGCACACTTTTTTTTTTTTTTTTTTTTTTTACTACCTTGCGAATAAGGGATGAAGCCAGGACTTGAATAGTTTCTAAATCTTGCACTCATTCAGTGGAAGCTAAATTTATGTCAAATTTTACCAATTCATAGTGTGATTATGTTTGTTAACCGGCCACAAGAGTATCAACTGTAAATAATTGGTAATGAGAAACTAATTAAGAAAGGAAAGTATGAAAATTGAAATCTCCAAAGCATAAACAAATAAAGCAGCATCTAGAACATATAAGGGGGTATCTTGTTTGAAATTGTAAAATGGTAGGGTGTGAAGTGGGTTATTCCAGGTTCTTTCATTAGTTTAATGAATTGGTGGTTTGGGTCAAAATTGAGGTTGTTACATGTTTTTTTCCCATGGAAATTGTCAAACTCTTGCTTGACAGGAAAATGTGATGCTGTGTTTATGACTTATGATTGAAAATTATGTAGATTTAATATTTCTATTTTTGAGACAAGTATCTCTTGAATTATATTTTGGCGCAATAGTACAATGACCTCCATCTAAGCATTAAGAGGGAAAGATTGAGCTCTAACTTTTAGAGGAAAAGAGAGAGAGAAGTTTTAGGGAGAATAATAAATGGGCTGCCCTAAAGCAAGGCAGGGTAGAGGATCTGAAATATGGCGAATATGTTGTGTATGTGGATTTGATCTATTTTTTTTTTTAAACTTTTCTTTTTAGGTCATTGGAAACAATGGGATACATATCTTGATCTTCTCTAGTCGGATTACATTGAGGGGTGAGTATAATTTTTTAGTATCTTCATCTTTTTCAGTGTTCTGAATGTAAATTTTTTTTTTTTTTCCCTTGATGTGCTGTAAGGGCCTTCAGTTGTGAAAGCTTTACTATTCTTTTAATTCTTTGTTCTCAATGAATTAAATGTAAAGTATGTTATTCTACCTAGCTTTGCTAATCTTGAAGTGCACCCTCATTGTCATTTCTTGTATTAAATGTCTAAATGTCACATGGGTGAAAACCAGGTAAAGAGCTTTGTTGAGAGATAAAGCAGATAATCACTATAGCTTGCTCTGTAAGTATGTTTTTCATAATTTAATTTTCAAATCACTAAAAGCACTTAATATATTTGTTGAAACAAACTGTTGCTGCTGTGTTGCTCCTGAGTTGGTTGTTGCTTGTGTTTAGTCTTCTTCTTGGGTTTGACCTTGCAGTTTGCTGCCTTGCTTCACCTTGATTGTTGAAAGTTGAACTGGTTTGGTCCCAAGATTTCCATTTCTTATTAAAATAATTAAAATGCAGCTTGTTCCTAATATAGATTTGCATCTATGCATCTAACCAATTCAACTTGCTTTGTTTTGTACCTAAGAAACAAATCTAGGACAAAAAAACACAACCATAAATGATTAATGTTATATATATAAGATTAAAATATGATGATAGTTGCAGCTGTTGCTTGTGTTGAGTCTTCTCATTGGATTTGACCTTGCAGTTTGCTACCTTGTTTCACCTTGATTGTTGAAAGTTGAATTGGTTTGGCCCCAGTCATCTGTGGGACCCTTCTATACCAGCACACATGTGCTAGGCTCATAATGTAATCCAATGATCCTAGAAGACTACTTTAACCTTATTTTTTTCGTGGATGTCCTAGCCTGATTTGCACACAATGTTCAGTCTAGGTTCTAAGCTCTGTAAAGTGTAGATTTATTCCTGTAGTGTAGCTTCTTGTAGGAATCACTGCTGTTTTGGTTCTCTCTTCTCTGATGAGTGATGGACTTTAGAGGTACGTTAAGTCCTTGAACTTCGATGTGTATATTTTAGTTGTTTCTTTGAGATGATTGTTTAATCAACCTCTTCTTATTTCTACATAACCATTAATTAGTTTTTGTTGGATTTCTTATTTCTGCATACACAAAGTTGCTAAATTATCCAATTTTGCTGTTAATTTGATACACTAAAGAGGGTATATATAATGTCTGATTCTAGGAGATGTTTGGTTATGAGGTTTACCGGAATTTTAGTTGTTATGGCTCTACTGGTTTATGTTTCAGAAAGGTTGAATTCGAATAGGCTTTATGCCGTAATGGTTTGTTTGAAGATTCCTACTCATTTCCCTCTAGAAACATTGCAACAAAAGAGGTAATTTCATTAGAGGTAACTTTATTTGAAGTATGTAAAAAAAGGTTTTGCTTTATGTGGATTTTATTTGCATATATGTTGAGACTATTGAGATCTTGAATTTTTGCTAATATTTCATTATGACATTGTTTTTATGGGGCCATTTGAATTGTCTTATTAATTTTGAAAATATTTTGTTGATATTTTAAAATTTCTTGATCATTTCTGAAATACCTCAAGAAATATTTTTTGACCCAAAGTCACGGTTTTTGTACTTATGTGAAGTTTCCTTTATCATGCAGACAAGAAATGCAACAGGGTTAGTTACTCCAGCTATTGTTGCGAGTTTAGGTGTCGTAACACATACATTGGGCATCCTTATCCCTGTGATAAGAGCAAGTAGATTTGCTACAGTTGTAGCTGCAAAACTGCTATAAAAATTGTTGTCTGTAGTTTTAGATAATCTCTTAATAGTTGTCAATATGTTTAGAAAGTTAGATATGCATAGGTTTGGATGGTTTAAACTTTTTGTACAGTTTAGAACTTGAGGATGTAGTTTTTTAATGTTTGGAATGTATAGACAATTGCTGAATGTTTATAATTCATGGATATAGTTTCTTTTTGATGATTCAAACAATATTTTGGTGGTTGATTGATGTTTTGTGATGCTTGTTTGTAATATTTGTTAGCTTGTACAAAATTGGTCAAATAGAACCTGCTGAATTAAAAAAATAAATAAATAAATTACATATTCTACGGTAGACATAATAAGTCGTTGTATTAAATATTTTACAGCGTGCAACCAGCGTCATTTTTTGTCTAACCAATTAACGGCGTGCAAAAGTAATCGTAGAAAAAGTAACAACGACAAACAAAATCTGCTGTTAAATAGTTTTTAACGGCGTATTATAGCATGTCGTAGAAAATGTAACAACGATGCATAAAATCTGCCGTTAAATAGTTTTTAACGGCGTACAAAGCATGTCGTTGAAATTGAATGACTTTCCATGACTAATCATAATATGACACGCGTTGCACGTCGTAGAAGGGTTTTTACGGCATGCATTGCGCGCCATAAAAACCCTTTTTTGTTGTAGTGACATCCCGTTTCATACCCCTTCACCAAAACTGACGACTAAAATCATGATACATTTTAGTGCCTCCCGGGTGTACCACAAGGCGTGAGTGATAGAACTCCCGAAGTACTTCCTCTCTACAAGATTTTGGTACAAACAAACGGTCTAGGTAACGTACACTCAGATCCGAGTGAACATTCAAACCTTTCTCTTCCTTTCTATTGGAAATCTTAACACGGATTGATTCCACATCGTGGTCTCCTCGTTGTGCCTCTATGACCTTACTAACCAAGGTAGGTTGAGCATTCAAAGTAAACAAGGTAGCACTCTCTTCGGACTCACCCAAGTGCAAATCAAACTTGCCAATAACATCTAGCATATCCCATTCTCGAATGGCCACACTTGCCAAACTACTCACAGATTTTTGACTTAAGCCATCGGCCACCACATTGGCCTTCCTTGGATGATAGTGTAATTCAAAGTCATAATCCTCCATAAATTCCATCCACCTGCGTTGTTGTAAATTCAAGTCATTTTGAGAAAACAAATACTTTAGACTTCTATGATCGGAGAAAACCTCAAACTTCTCACCATACAAGTAATGCCTTCAAATTTTCAAAGCAAAAATCACCACTGCTAATTCTAGATCATGGGTGGGGTAATTTTTCTCAAGAGTTTTCAATTGTCGTAAACCCTAGGCCACAACTTTTCCTTCTTGCATCAAGACACGACCAAGTCTATCCCCAGACGCATCACAATAGACAATGTAATTCAAACCCCTTTCCGAAATTATCAAAACCGGTGCGATAGTCAATCTAGTCTTAAGCTCTTGGAATGACTTTTCACACGCCTCACTCCACACAAATTTGATATCCTTTCTAGTCAATCTAGTCAAAGGTGCAGCTAGTCTAGAGAAGTCCCTTAAAAACATCAGTAATACCCCACCAATCCCAAGAAACTTTGGATTTCAAAAGCATTCTTGGGTTGTTCCCAATCCTGTACAACATCTATCTTTGAGGAGTCCACAGTCACTCCCTTTTTAGACACTACATGCCCCAAAAACTTCACCTCTGTTAACCAAAACTCGCATTTTTCAAATTTGGCACACAATTAGTGCTCACAAAGTAAACCCAGCACTACCCGCAAATGAGTCTCGTGTTCCTCTTCAGAGGTTGAATAAATCAAGATGTCATCCACAAAGACGACCACAAAAAAGTCCAAGTATTCCTGAAAAATTATGTTTATCAAATCCATAAAGGAAGCCGGTGCATTTGTCAACCCAAAAGGCATTACAAGGAATTCATAGTGGCCATAACGAGTATGAAAGGCCGTCTTTTGAATGTCCTCCTCCCGGACTCTCAACTGATGGTACCCCAACCTCAAATCTATTATTGAGAAGCAACGAGACCCTCTAAGTTGGTCAAACAAATCATCTATTTTGGGTAAAGGATACTTGTTCTTAACTGTAACTCTATTCAACTTTGCGGTAATCAATACACAACCGCAATGACCCATCCTTCTTCTTCGCAAAGAGAGCCAGCGCTCCCCAAGGCGATGTACTAGGGCGAATGAAGCCCTTGTCTAAAAGTTCTTGGAGTTGAATCTTCAACTCATGCAATTCGGTGAGTGCAAATTTATACGGTGACATGGAAATCGGTGCCATGCCAGGCACTAATTCAATGGAGAACTCGATCTCCCGGTGAGGTGGTAAACTAGTAAGATCTTCTGGAAAGACATCCGGGTATTCACAAACTACCCTTGGTAACTCAATACGAGCCCCGTCACTCTCACTATCCAAGAGAGTTGCAAGAAGGCCACTAAGCTTGCTCCTACTATGAGGGTCAACAACTAGCGACAAGGCTCTGTCAACTCGGTTCCCCAAAAATAGAAATGATCACCACCCGAAGTGTACACTGTAACTCTCTGACAGTAACAATCAATCACAACTTGATAAGAACACAACCAGTCCATACCTAAAATGATATCAAAACTCGACATATCTAGCAACACAAAAGCAAACAGAAGTCGACGCCTGGTAACTTCTATTTCACAATCACGACAACCCCGGTCTAAATCAACTGTACCCCCAACAGGTGACTCTACTCTGAGTGGAAGCACTAACCGTGCTACCTCTAACCCCAATGCAGAAGAAAATGCAGTAGATATAAATGAATGAGACGCACCCCGTGTCTATCAATACATTAGCCAAAGAATTACACATAACAAAAATACCTCTCACAACTGAGGATTCTGGCAACTGCTCTGGCACGGTAACAACATACATGTGCCTCTGTGGCCCCTGATTGACTTGCTCCCCTCTCAGAGCATAGGCCTGTTGTACTGACTAAGCCGAAACAGCTCCCTGATTAACTCGCGAAGCTTGGACTAATTGAGCCTGCTGGTGGCTCTGAGTCTGCCTCGACCTTGATGCGCCAGATGTGCCTCCCAACTGTGGGCAAGTTATCTTCATATGCCGTGGCTGACCACACTGATAACAATTAAACCCTTGACCTTTATTCTGAGACTGAGACTGACTTTGAGATTAGTTAGGTGGTGGTAACATTAACTACCCTCCTTCCTTCTGTGGGCATGAAAAGGCTTTGTGACCTAGTTGGCCACACTTGAAACACGAGAAGCTACTCGATGCACTTTTTCCCGGATCTACACTAAGCAAAGGAAAAGTGGATCTAGACTGTTGTGATTGGGATTGGGATGGATAGGTGTTCCTGCTCTTCTTGTTCTGCCTATAGTCTCCTTGAGACTCTTGGCCCCTAGACTTCGAACTCCGAAGCCTCTCCTCCTCGGCTTGTATGGAAATTTCTACGTGTGTTGCCGTCTCCACAAGACGATCATCTTCCCGAATCATATTTCCAACAAGCTTGAACATAATTTTTGTTTTCAATTTCTTTTCAAATTCAATGCAATGACGCTCTTCCGTTGCCACCAACTCTGGTGCAAATCTGGACAAACTAGAGAAGACCGTCTCAAACTCGGCCACAGGTATGTCGAGTTGTTTGAGGTCATTAAACTCTTGCCTCAATCTCTCCCTAGCAGTGGGAGGTATGTACTTATCTTGGAAAACAACCGCAAAGGCTTCCCATGTCAGCTCCACTCTACCCTTGCCATATTTCCACCATTGACCCACGTCTCCCTTAAGGTAGTAACTCGCTAGAGTCACTCTTAGTTCACTATCTTCAATGTGAAGCATTTCAAATCTCTTCACAGTTTGTTCGAGCCGCTAATCCGCTTTCTTAGGCTCGGGACCACCATGGAACTCATCCGGTTTGGCCCGCAAGAACTCTCTAGTAAGGAAACTCGCCCTTGACTCCACGGTGTTCTCTCAAGCTTGATTCTCCACCCTCAACAAGTTCATAGACTCTCTTAAAGCCCCTGCCATTTCTCGAGCTAGGGCCCCCATTGCGATTTGACCCATTTGTCCCACATACTCGGCCATATTAGCTTGGCCGAACCCTTCCTCTTGCACTGGAACCCTATGGATCGGTACCTCATGCACACCTCGGCGAGCCCTACCACGCCTTCCGCCTCTACCACCACAGACTTGACCCCTTCCTGACATCCTAATAAAGGACACAAGAGAAATAATTTAGCACATTAACTCATATGTGCTCGTAACTTGACTCAAACATTCGACTACAACAATTCTATATATTTCTCTACCATATACATAATTCAATTTTACTCCACATAAGCACTTAGTCATGTAAACACATACGGACTGTTCTTTTACGATGAAATCTGTCCCACGAAAAGCCAAGAATTCTTAGTAGAACGAATATTGATCAAGTACCCTTTTAATGAGACCTCAAGGAATTTAACAGGCACAAACAACATCCCAAAAGTCCAATCTCATACCCATTTAGTCACGTAAGCATGTTATCACATAGTCACAAAATGCATAACACTTCCTAAGCATGCTAAATGAACCCATTGTGGTTAAACAACCACTTCCCACGAGCTCCAAGTATTCAAACCCGGTAGCTCTGATACAGAGTTGTAACGCCCTAAATTTCTAGCCCAAATGATAAGACAATAATCATGGCTCTTTCAAGAAAAACCGAATATAAATCTCCAAACTTACATTACATGATACAATAGTTCTTCATGCAACATTACATTAATCCAACAACAAGTAAATAAACAAATAAATACCCCCAAGGGTTTACAAGTTTCTAAGGCTTGAGCCTAGTTACACAATATGGTTATTCAAACCCACACAAACACAGCCCTTGGCTTGCATACAGAGTCACAAAAAATGAGAGCATTGTACTCCCAACACACATACTTCCACGCCCCTAGTTGGGTGGGATCACCACATCTTTTCTTGCACAAAAATCCCGTAGGGTGAGCATAAAGTGCAGCAGGAAATTCTTAACAAAGTATATACATTTTATACAAGTCTCAAGAGATGAAATGCACATGCCATGCTATGTCCTTTTTGAAGATAAATCACATTTTCATTTTTAAAAACCATCATGTTCAATGATATCATGCAATTTTAACTGTTCAAAACTTAACAATTTATTTCAAGGGTGGTAAATACGACTCTGGTAATCCCTAGGTCAGTGTCTGCAAGTAGACTATACAAGTATTACCAATTTGTCATTTTTACCAGCATTGACTGGAAGGCTCGACACTTATAATTTTTCATTTTTACCAGTATTAACTGGAAGGCTCGACATCTATTCAATTTCATCTATACCACCTGTCAAGACTTACCACCGTATTTACCCCAAAACCATTTCATAGAAACTTGTTTCTCAACATTCTTTTCTCAATGCAAGTTTTCAAATCAAGTCTCAAAGTTTAATGTAATCAAATGAATTGATATGCCAATAACATAAGATAAATATAAATACTTTTATTCCAATTCATCATCCAAGGAATAACACAATTCTCTCTTCTCAAGTATCCTCAACAATTAGCCATTTCAAGACTATTTCAACATTTTGAACAATAATTTCCAAAATAAACAACAATTCTCATATTCTCTGAAATTCATCATTTATATAAATATAAATAAGAAATTTTCCAAACATCCATTTATTTTGACACACAAAATAAATATAACAATATCATTCATAGATTTTGAGTCTCTTTTAAAAAATTCCCAAATTCTAAGTTTTCTCACCAAAACTATACAACTCAAATCTTTTGAAAAAAAAAACTTTCCAAAATCATCTTTTCTTCAATCAACGAAGATCAAAACCCATAAGATCATTTTAAAAGAACAAGAGACAAACTCACTTTCAAAATCGCTCAACTTTTTGAATCAACAATCAATTTTCAAAGCTATCGAAGGATGATTTCAAAAATCATTTAGATCTTGCAAAAATATATATATATATATATATAACTCTACGAAAATCCCTACCTCAAGTTTTGAAGAAGAAATGAAATGAAACCCCCAAAATCAACGGTGTCAAAACTCGATCTTCACCACACACAACGAAGCCCTCGAGAAGTTAACCAACTTTGATGAAGAACTTATGGCTGAACTCTAATGGATCTTGAGAAATCAAGGTTTTGATCCTATTTGGCGTAGGAAAATATAGAGAGAAGGGAGAGGAAAAGGTTTTTAGAGAGACAGAGATATACAAAAGTGATCTTAAATATCAGATTCATGAACTGATATAACATGGTCCACTCGAGTGTAGAAAGCCCCGCTCGAGCGTCAAATACACTTTCCCAGTACTTTTACAGACAGGTCAAACTTTTGAAACCAAACATTCTTCGCTTGAGCACATAAACAGCCGTTCGAGCAGACAAGCTCGATCCCGCCAGAGCGCTGCCCCTGGACCTCCACAAGCTGACCGAGCAGCTCGATCCCCGACATACTTAACGAAGTGGCAAAACTGATATCGTTACACCAGTGGTGCTACTTCAACAGACAAACTGCCTTGTACGGTTATAGAATGTTAAAAGTTTCATTCGATTCAAACAAGGTCATTAGCCCAAAAGATCCTGTGGTTCAAATGTGGAAATTGGGAATGATCAATACATTCGACGTTCCATCTCACCCACAGAGTACTATGTTTACTTAACTCACAAAATTCCAACAAATTCATGTTCAAAAGAATTTATAAAGTCTTTGAAGAATATCCAAGCATGGCACCTATCACATTTACAACTGCCCAAACAGTGGTAAAGGATGAATGTCTAAATGAAGCTCATTATCTGATAAAAGTCAAAGATAAGAAAGATGTAATCCTTTACAAATGTGATTGGTTCAAAGATTGGGATGAACCTTTTATATTAGATCCAACAGAAACAAGGACGAGAGGATTTTATTTTATTTTTTTTCTAATATCTCATGAAACTACAGAATTAGCAAGGGTTGGATTCAAATTAGTTCATCATGGAAGAATTACGTTTGCAATAACACCATCCCTGGTAGAAAAATTAATTGTTCTAGGATTGCCTTATAAATTAGTATATGATTATTTGGAACAGGTAAAATCAGGGACATATTTATCTGAAAAAAAATGATGTAAAGTTTTAAAAAAAAATATTTGATGGAATAAGATTTGGAATGATGGGATGAGATGTTTGAATAATATGATGAGAACTATGATCTTAGTAATATCATAGGTGATGAAGAGGTGTGAAATCTAGACAATGTAATGGATTGACAAAACCATGGGTAGTTTGGCAAAACCATGGGTTAAAGACTACACTTTGATGTGACTACCCCACCAGATGTCTCTTGTTCATAAATAAATCAACATGTGGCATGCCACCTGCTTGTTTGTCTCTTGTTTGTCTTCTAGTAACAATAAAATATAGTATATTTATAAAATAGGTTAAAATTCAAACTTTGAAGTCCACAAGGCGCCTATATAAAGGCCTTAAGGGAGAGAAAAAGGGGACAAATTACTTAGAGCATATTTGAAACTAAGAAAGAAGTCTGATTCTCAAGCCTTCTTAGTGCAAACAATACTCTAGCAATCCAACAGTCTACAAATACCCTTTTCCTTTGTAAATCTTTGTTCAATAAATAAAAAAGTTTTTCATTTTTAAGAAGAGAGTGTGTTACTACTGCATTTCAAGTTATTGATCTTAGGTCTCCTGCATAACCAAAGAAGCAGTTTTTGAAGTTACGGTCTGAGGTAGGAAACGAAACAAATCTATGTTAAGCCTGATATAAGGAAGGAAAGATTGAGGTTAGCCACCTCTGTAAACTGGAAGCTTGCCAACACTAGAGCCCTACGCCGACTACGTTCAGGTAACAATCAAAATCTTTAGATATTGTTCTTATTTTGGAAGCATAGTGGGCCTAAAATCGAAACATCAATTTTTTTCCCCCTATTTTTTATGAGTCTTTATCACTATTTCTATATCCATGACCTGTTGCTAGATCGTAATCATGTACTAATATTAATAGCAAACTGTCACTAACATCGTGAATTTTCACAAAATCTATTAAATACGGGTGCTGCTAAAGATATAGAATTTACAAGAAAAAGAATTGATAAAATATCTCAATAAATCGTATATCATCAAAAACAACTAGGTTTAGTACCCTAAAAAGAATTTTAAAAATCAATAATTTTCCATATCATTGCCACATCATTGGAGCCATTTTTGAGCTACAAAAATTTGAGGCACCAAGCAACACCCTAGATCTAAACAATCACGCCGGGTATGGGAGTGCATCATTCACTAAATCAATTAATTGATTTTATTAATTTTTTTATTTTTTGAAATTGACTTTTTTTAAATTGTTATCTCAATTTGAGAAAAGCATTTGAACTTGGTAGGTTCATTTTAAGATCGATTTCAATGATCTAAACTGTTTACTTTTAGGATTTGTTAAATAGAATATTCATGTAAAAAAATAAAAATAATTATATATCAATAGTTATATATTTGCATTATATTTATTTTAAAAAAATAAAAATAGACAACAATTATAATTTGAAGAATAGCCATATATTTTGTAATACAAATTTGATTAAAACATATATATATATATATATCGATATTCAATTATCTTAATTTTTTACATAAATATTTTACTCCACGAAACTTAAAAAGTAAATTGTTCAGATCACCAAAATCGGTAAAAAATGAACCTACTAAGTCTAAACGCTCTCTCAACTTAAAATGACCAACTTGAGAGAAACTAAACTTTTACTTTTTTCTTTTTAATCCCAAATTATTGGTCAATTTTTACTATTTTAGACATTTCAAAAAATTGTTATTTTTAATTTATTCATTTTTCAATGATTTTAAAAACTTTACATACTACAATTAATTGAGACAAATTAATTAGTTTATCTGAATTTGTCCCAAATTATTTAGTTCCCAAAAAGTCATTACCAAAAGTTAGGATACATGACCAAAAGTTGTAAATTACCAAAAAGTCGTTACCAAAAGTTAGGATACATGTAATTTAGTTTTAGAATTATGATTTAAGTGTGGAGTTGTGTTTTAAATTTTGAGTTTTTGAATCATGATTTAGAAAGAGAATTTATTTGTTTATGAATTTTAAAAATAGTTTTGGGATGATTTATAATTTTTATTTTATTTTTTTATGATTGATTAATGTATAAAATATGAGATAATGTGAAAGGAGAGATGAGAGAAAAAAACTGATTGATTGATTGAATAATAATAAATAAATAAATAAAGAAGAGTCTTGAAATAATTTTGACTTGTATTTTAAAAATATGTTTGGTTAACATATTTCATCTAAATCATGATTTAAAAACCAAGTAGAGTTTTGAAAAGTAAACCAAGCACTATCTTAACTTTTCTCTATATTTTTTTACATATTTTTTCATAAAAAAATAAAAAATCAATTAAAATAACTAATTCCCAAAACAATCTAAATGTCACCCCAGTAAGAGAGTGAATCATTCTCTGGACTGACCAATTGGTCTTTATTAACCTACTGCTTTCTACAGATCAAAAAAAATAAAATAAAATAAACATACTACTTTCTATGTCTCAAATTATGGAAAATTTTATTCACATAAAATATATACAAAAAATTCGACAAATATGATGTAGCAATGTCACTATTATAAATAAATCAATCTTTAATGGTATTATATTTTGAACTAAAAGGTCCATAATAAGTCACATCATTATATATGATTTTTTTTATTTGTATAGTATTACTCTCAAATTATTGGTCTATTTTCACTATTTTTGATATTTCAAAAAATTATTTAAATTATTTAATTTAAATTTTTTTTTCAACAATTTAAAAAACTTTATCTTCTTTAATTAATTGATGAAAATATATTGTTTATTAACTTATTAAAACACAAAAATATCAAAAATGAACAAACAATTTACCTTATGTAATTATTAAAGTTGAAGAAAATAATATTTTGTTTGTAAAGTCAAAATTTTGTAAATTACGAACTATGTCAAAATTGTTGTTTTTCTGTTTATAGTGAAGACGACAACATTAGATTAGAGATACACAGGAATAATATTCACGATTTATATACTTACGAAAAACTCTCCTCCTCCTCTAATAACAAGAACCAAAACAACGGCCCATTCGCCCAGTCTCCCTCTACCTTGAAGAACCCTCAAGAATAGGCAAAACCGCCTGGGCCAGAAGTCTCGGACGACACAATTACTTCTCTGGTAGAATAAGCTTCAAGGACTACGATCAAGACGCCATTTACAACGTCATAGACGACATCAAATACTCGACAGTCCCTACCGAATTAATGAAAAATTTAGTAGACTGCCAAAGAGATTTCCATGTATTTGTTAAATACTAACCAGATCTCATTATTAGAGGAGGAATTCCTTATATTATATTAACTAATGGGGATAGTAGTTGGTTAGATGCAATGTCCCCAAAAATGAGAGAATAGTTTGATGTTAATGTAACCACTGTCATGATCAATGAAAAATTTTATTAATTTTATTTATGAAACCACTCTAAGTTTTGTTTACTTACTACATTTCCCTTATAATCAACTATTACATCTTGAGTCACATCACTATTTTTTACACTGATGATTACATTTCGTAAAACACTAGAAAATTCTATGAGGTCCATAACGACTAGTCCTCTATGATCAACTTCCTCTTTGTTAACACCAACCTCTAAAATCGACGGACCAGGATCAACATCACTAGTGTCATTACCACCTCTGCGTACATCAATCTCAGACAAACTAAAACGACCTCTGCGTTCATGAATAACTGAACCACTTTCCTCAAAACCTCCTAACAACAAATCTCTTCGCCTCTCCAGTAAACCCACAAACTTAGCATGAGTGTGCTTTTTGAAGTTTTTTTTCCCTCTCTCTCTCTCACACACACACAAACATACGCACATACACACAAAAGGAATTAACCCTTTTTGACATAGGATTATTAGGATCCAAAATAATTACATGATGCGACCCACACATGTGATCACATTTTTCTCGTTGGAAAGTTGCATTTTTACATATGGGTTATAAAAATTGCTTCGAAAAGAATCTATTAGAAATAATGCTACACAAATATAAAAAAGTTTTTAAAAAATATCTTATTATACTCTATAAGAGGGGTTTGACTCGAACCCATTAAATTAATTGAGTCCAATCAGAGTCCAATCGAAATGTCCAAAAATTAATGGGTTTGAAAAATTATCACCAAGTGGCCTCAAGTGACTTCTATTGAATGAACTCACGAGAAAGTCAACAAATTGAGCTAAGGAGGACCCATCAAATTTATATCTCTAGAGAAAGTCCAACAAGTCCATCTGAGGAGGCCCAAATTATATGGGCGTTTGGGAAGGTTAATTGTTGCTTTCAGAAGAGATGAAACCATCATCGGAGAAGATCCATTTTTTGAGGTATTCTCGTAGTCTCGAAAGGGCTTTGAACCACGAACCTAGAGACCTACTTGAGCTTGGACTCGAAAGGGTTTGGATCCACAAACCTAGAAATCCAAATCTCTTGGCTTCGAACGGATTTGAACACAATCTATAAGTCACTCCGTTAATGAGTCCTAGAACACTTGCGGGCTCAGAGCTTTCCAAAATCTATACACCAAAACCATGAGCGTGACAGAGTCGGAACAAAGGACCCGATCTCGAGGATGGTAAGTGGAGATAAATTCACTCTTCGATTAAACTAAGCTATACTCAGGTCAAGGTGGCATGATCTGGAGAGTCCTTGAGACTAAACAATATTTACAGCAAGACGTTCTTTTAAGCTACCCCTAACCCTTCTATGGTAGGGAGTCCTCTGAGACTACCCCTAACCCTTTGAGATGATTGAAAATCATTGGTTTGGCGTGACTAAGAAGAAGGGTTTGCAGAGAGGTTAATCTTCTCTTCAAGATTTTTCTTATTCTCGGAGAGGTCACCTCATCGAACAAAGTGGTTAAAAAGAATATTCCCCATGTGCCTTGCACACGAGCTCCATCCTATATCATGAGGTGTCTATAAATAGTATCCATTCATAACTTTACATGGGAGTTGATTTTGGAGAGACATTTTTGGGGAGAGCACTAATTTCCCTTATCCATTATCTACCTTGAGAGTGAAAGTGAGAGATCCATGGGAGAGCCTTGTCATTGTTTTCTTTGTAACTACTTTGCCTTCTTCTTCACCCAATCTTTTATCTCTATCATCTCTTTGCTATTGTGTTTATAGTTGTAACCATTGAAGAATCTAAACCTCTCTACACATTTCTAGAAGATTTGAAGATTCTGGCAACATTCGAATTTTTCGGCAAACATTCGAAGATTTCAACGACTTTTTCTGTGACCTTTGAATTTTTTTTTTGACCTTTTCAGACCCTTACATACATACTCAATTCTGATATTCATGATGATGTGTTTCAGAGCGATTCTATTTACACTACAAAACATCTCATTATATTTAATTTTTAATTATATCACATATAAAAATTTAAAATTATAACTTTAACTTCTTACACCAAGTATAATACCAAATATATCTTATTTTTTATCAGGCAATTGCATATGAATGGGAAAATTTATTATTTTTTATATAAACATACCCTCACAATTTTTCACTTGCATCCCATCACAAAATTACTGCACCTTACATGTTTTTGTAATTTTTTTATCCCACTGTGTTATAATTCTCCTTATTTTTATGCCTTTCATCTTTTGAATTCTAACTCTACCTTATCCCAACCACTACTTTAAGCTATCACCGTCGCCACTTCCAGCCACCACTCTCATCCTTCTCTGCAAGAAGTCCCAATTGGTGATCCATTTCCACTATTGTGGGTCCCCTCTCTCACCGTGAACCCTTTTCTTAGTCCCTTCCACCATAGTGACTCTTTTACTTCACTGTTCCCACAGACGGCGCCAAATTGTGTGAGTGATTTTCCGACCACACTGCCCTCCTTAGTGATTCAACGGTAGAACACAAGCAGAATAGATGGCACTCTGCTGTCCTGCATAGAAAGAGAAGTTTCCGATGGTGGTTCTTCCACCCGGGGGCACTCCGACGATCAAGTCAGTATATCTCTCAAAGATAATCAAGTATTCAACTCACAAGCTTGAGTATAAAAAACATACCTTAGACCCATGGGGGTGCCTCTCTTTTATAGCCAACATAAACCTAGTCCCAATAGAAGCCTAACTTCTATGGACTCAGGATTACTACTAATCTGAGACTCCCAGTGGGATCAGGATAAACTCTCTAAGAGTCTTATCTTTACCCAAACTGAAGTCTTCTTCCAATCTAGGACTCTTGTCCACATCCAGGTTGAGTTCCCTCTTCATTCTAGGACTCTTGTCCCCTATCCGCTTATCTCGGATTCCGATATCTTCGGAGATAACCTCAGCCTAACCGAGATCACCTTGGCATCACGACCAGGACACGTGGCACCTCGACTGACACGTCGGCGTCACCTTGCCATGTGTTGGTACTCAGAAAATATATCCCCACAACTGCCCCCTAGGTTCTATTACCTCGGCATTCTGAGGTGATGGAACCTACACTGTTCGTTCATCTGTGCCCCTCCTCGTCGAGATCAACCTCGCCGACCACAAAGTTTCTTGGACTTTACTGTCCACTTCTGTCAAGTATCAAGCTTCATGCTTTCCAAGCTATTCGAGATCATACCTTCTAGCCGAGGTTTCTGGTTTCATTAATTTCATAAACTCAAAGAGCTTTACATCCGCTCTATTCACATTTTCTGGTGGGTTCTTGATTTCCAGTCATCAATTTGACTTTGGCGATCTTCATATCGGCGTTCACTTATCTTGGTAGGTTCATAAACTTTTTTATTAAGCTCAATCTTTCATAACCCTTCTGAATCCGTTTACTTGCCCTCTGTTGCCTTCTATTTTCGTCTGTTTTCAAGTTTTTTGAAATTTTTAAATGCCTGGTACTGTTTTTGCCATATCCGCTTTCTGTTGCTAGCATCGTGTTTGGGCCATTGCTTTCTTGTTCTTCACATACTCACTTAGTGCCTGTGCACTTAGCTTTATTCTTGAACTTTGTCGTCTTCTTAACTCTGATTTTTCTCTTTTTTCATTCAATCCTCTGACTTTTTTCCTTTCTAGCTCTTTTGCTTAAATCCGTCATTGTTCCAAGTTTTCAAGCTCTGCAATTGTTTTCGTTCCTCTTATTCAGTGAAGCTTTCGCCGTTCCGTCGTTATCGCAACCGTTGCACGACCTCGGTGACCTTCATACCGCTTCACTTTTCTGGTAAGCCTCTCCCTTTCATTCTCAATTCTTCTATGCTCTTTCTAAGAAGTTACCTTCATTGTTAACCACCATTCTTGTTTTACCGTTGTTTCCAAATCATCTTCTTGAATACACACTTGTTCACATATCTGTTGATTTACGCCCTTTGTTCTTGGCTTGACACACCTATGCAATCTTTTTGTCTTGAACACTTGCCTTTGTTTCACCACTTTCTTGCTATTGTTCTTGAGTCTGTATTTACGTGTCTTTTTCGGGTTTTTGCTTTCAATCATGCCTTCAAAACTCCGAGGTGCCAATCGAGAAGAGCGTTGATCAAACTCTGCAGAGATTGATCTTTGAGCTCGTGGTTGAGATGGCTCTTGAGAAGTTCCTTCAAAGCGTCTTCGGGGTGAGACACAACCCGCCGATCTTAGAGTAGTTTACTTTTTCTTGAAATTGATGCGAGGTAACGGTAGAAAAGCTCCTCCAATCGCCCGAAATTTGAACCATCGTCGTTTGTCGATCAAGCGTTCTTGATTTTAGTCCTTAGTTCTTTAAGGTCTTCATTCTTTGTACTTTTGTCTTTTGTGCATATGTAATTTTTTTGCCTCTGAAAAATGTCTGTTGTTGGCCGATGCGTCATTGCTTTGTATCTGAACAAGAAATGTTTGTTTCTTTCCTAAGTGTTGACTGCTTTCTTCTGTTTACTGCCTCGGATAAGCGTCTCTTCGGAATTATCATCAGGTAGACACCTTGGATCAACATAACCTCGGTACTTTATTTCTACAAGTGTGTTCAGAGGCTTTCAAATGCTGCTTCCTCATTCTTCTCGGCTGGCTCCTTGCCGACGTCCTCGAGGACTTGCACGTCCTCATGTCTGATCTCTGTCTTCTCTGGTTCTCGTATGATTCTATACTTTAGAAAAAATGTACATGTCTTTCCAAAGTATACCTTAACTGTGCAATTTCCTCGGGGTGTCACACGTTGGTTGTACCCATTGATTTATTTCAGCCTCGGCTTAACACTTGAAAATATTTTAACAAATATTTTCACAAGTGTTGCTTCAAGACTTCTGTCTTCCATTATTTTCCAAGTCTTGGCAACATGGTTATCTCGGATGACCATATCTCGGAAACGTCTTTCAGTTTATCTCGGCTATACCAAACTTGTAAATTGCTTCAAATTTCAACAAGTGGTAGACTTCACAATCTTCGGTTAACTCATCCTGTAATTTGCTCAAAAATTTCAACAAGTGTAAACATTCCTTGCTTTTTAATTATCATTCCTTCCCCTGCACCTTCTCCCTGCCCCCTAATGTGATCATAAGTTGCACTTAGGATCACATTAGGGAAGTTGGCTTCGTGCCGTAGTCACAGACCTGATGTGTTCTTCTTTCGCCAGTGTATTAAAACTTCTCCCTTTTAGACCCTCTTTCTCTTGGCCTTTGCAAACTATCATCGCTATTTCTTTGAAGCATTTATTCCTTTCACAATTGTGGTTACCACTTCTAGCGTGTACTTAGTGGTTCTGTTCTAATCAAAACGACGTTTGACTCCGGCGAATCTTTTGCCGACACTTAACTTTGTGCGCTTTCTAACTTGTAAATTTTCTCTGAATTTCAACAAGTGTTTAAGCCATTCTTCATTCTCAATTTTAACTCTGCTTGTAAACTTTTCTCGGGTTTTAACATCATCTCGGCTTAACTTCGGCTAAGCATCATCTTAGTTTAACTTCGGTTAAACATCATCTCGGCTTAACTTCGGTTAAGCATCATCTCAGTTTAACTTCGGTTAAACATCATCTCGGTTTTTTGAAGTTCTTCCTTTTTTTTGTCGCTTGTACTCTTGTACCTTTTTGCTTTTCAGACAATGTAAGCTCTGCATATGGCCGATGTGCCCCCTTGTACTCTTGTATGTCTAATTTAACTTCCCTTCTCTGAATGCTTGTGCCTTTGTCTTTTCTTGACTGCCTTTGCATGATTCTATACTTAGAATATTCTGCGTGCCTTTCATTCTTTGCCTTCTTTATGCAATCTTCTCAGGGTTACATACCTCGGGTATAATAACTACAAACTTTACTTCGGCAAGATACTGACCTACAAACTTTGTAAATTGCTACAAATTTCAACAAGTAAAAATATTACCTCGGCTTAACTTCGGTTAAGCATCATCTCGTTTTAACTAACTTGTAAATTCATACAGAACTTCAACAAGTGTTACTCCATGAACTCGATCTATCTTCATCTTGTAAATTGCTACAAATTTCAACAAGCGATAGACAATGAATGATCTCGGCTTACCTCCAACTTGTAAATCGCTACAAATTTCAACAAGTGTTAAGGACTGGTTTCAGCTTAAAAGCTTGTAAATTGCTACAAATTTCAACAAGTGTTAAAGAATGGCTTCAGCTCAACAGCTTGTAAATTGCTACAAATTTCAACAAGTGATAAGGAATCTTTGTCAGCTTAACAACTTGTAAATTGCTACAAATTTCAACAAGTGTTAAGGAATGGTTTCAGCTCAACAACTTGTAAATTGCTACAAATTTCAACAAGTGATAAGGAATCTTTGTCAGCTTAACAACTTGTAAATTACTACAAATTTCAACAAGTGTTAAGGAATGGTTTCAGCTCAACAACTTGTAAATTGCTACAAATTTCAACAAGTGTTAAGGAATCTTTTGTCGACAACAACTTGTAAATTGCTACAAATTTCAACAAGTGTTAAGGAATCTTTGTCAGCTTAACAACTTGTAAATTGCTACAAATTTCAACAAGTGTTAAGGAATCTTTGGTCTTAACTTCGGTTAAGAATCTTCTCAGCTTAACTACGGTTAAGCATCTTCTTGGCTTAACTACGGTTAAGCATCTTCTTGGTCTTAACTTCGGGTTAAGAGTCTTCTCGGCTTAACTACGGTTAAGCATCTTCTTGGTCTTAACTTCGGGTTAAGAATCTTCTCGGCTTAACTACGGTTAAGCATCTTCTTGGTCTTAACTTCGGGTTAAGAGTCTTCTCGGCTTAACTACGGTTAAGCATCTTCTTGGTCTTAACTACGGTTAAGCATCTTCTTGGTCATAACTTCGGGTTAAGAATCTTCTCGGCTTAACTACGGTTAAGCATCTTCTTGGTTTTAACTTCGGGTTAAGAATCTTCTTGGCTTAACTACGGTTAAGCATCTTCTTGGTTTTAACTTCGGGTTAAGAATCTTCTTTGCTTAACTACGGTTAAGCATCTTCTTGGTCTTAACTTCGGGTTAAGAATCTTCTCGGCTTAACTACGGTTAAGCATCTTCTTAGTCTTAACTTCGGGTTAAGAATCTTCTCGGCTTAACTACGGTTAAGCATCTTCTTGGTCTTAACTACGATTAAGCATCTTCTTGGTCTTAACTTCGGGTTAAGAATATTCTCAGCTTAACTACGGTTAAGCATCTTCTTGATCTTAACTACGATTAAGCATCTTCTTGGTCTTAACTTCGGGTTAAGAATCTTCTCGGCTTAACTACGGTTAAGCATCTTCTTGGCTTAACTACGGTTAAGCATCTTCTTGGATTTAAGCCGGGGTTTTCAACCCGGCCAACTTTAGTCTGATCTTCTATGTTTCCTTTTTATCCTCTAGGATCTTAGATCTGTTCGCTATGCTCTTCTCTTCTCGGACTTAAGCGCCGAGATCTTATCTTCTTAGATCTGCTCACTCGGTTTGAGCTCTTCTTTTCTCGGGCCTACTTATCTAGGCCGAGATCATGTTTTCTAGGATCCGGGATCTGCTCACTTAGGCTGAGCTCTTGTCTTTTCGGGCCTACTCATCTAGGCCGAGTTGATGTCTTCTCGGATCCGGGATCTGGAATCCAGGATCTGCTCACTTAGGCTGAGCTCTTGTCTTTTCGGGCTTACTCATCTAGGCCGAGATGATATCTTCTCGGATCCGGGATCTGGAATCCAGGATTTGCTCACTTAGGTTGAGCTCTTCTATACTTGAATGTCATCTCCTTGGAAACGCTCATGCCCCCTGTCTTTGCATCCCTTCTGGAAGGGTCTTCGTTCCTCCGCAAGTATCTATCCTTCCATACTTGGAGGTCATCTTTGTTGTAGTATCCGCTTCGATCTGTTGTCTTTGATGTGTCACCTTCCTGGCCGGCGTCTTTCACTCCGTGACTGTGGTCACGAGTTTCTGTGTTGCGGTTGTCCCCTTCAGTGTCGAGGTCGATAGGTCTCCCACTCCCAGCAGGAGTGTTTGTCTTCAATCTGATCCTTCTGTCCGTCATTAGCCATCTATTCTTCTTTCTTTCCCACAGACGGTGCCAAATTGTGTGAGTGATTTTCTGACCACACTGCCCTCCTTAGTGATTCAACGGTAGAACACAGGCAGAATAGATGGCACCTCATCTGCCGCATGAAGAGAAGTTTCCGATGGTGGTTCTTCCACCCGGGGGCACTCCGACGATCAAGTCAGTATATCTCTCAAAGATAATCAAGTATTCAACTCACAAGCTTGAGTATAAAAAACATACCTTAGACTCATGGGGGTGCCTCTCTTTTATAGCCAACATAAACCTAGTCCCAATAGAAGCCTAACTTCTATGGACTCAGGATTACTACTAATCTAAGACTCCTAGTGGGATCAGGATAAACTCTCTAAGAGTCTTATCTTTACCCAAACTGAAGTCTTCTCCCAATCTAGGACTCTTGTCTACATCCAGGTTGAGTTCCCTCTTCATTCTAGGACTCTTGTCCCCTATCCGCTTATCTCGGATTCCGATATCTTCGGAGATAACCTCAGCCTAACCGAGATCACCTCGGCATCACGAACAGGACACGTGGCACCTCGGCTGACACGTCGGCGTCACCTTGCCATGTGTTGGTACTCAGAAAATATATCCCCACACTAACGCTTAGGGATCTAGGATTTTTAAGAAGAAGAAGAAGAAGAAGAAGAAATGAAGAAGAGAGAGATTAGGGGTGGCAACGACTGCCAATGGGATATAGTGAGGGGTAACTATGAGTGGTTGCAATGGTGGGGGACCAATAAAGAGGATGGAGAATGGGTGAGTGTAATGACAAAGTGGGATTTTAAATTTATCGAGTTAAAGTAACTTTTTTTATAATTTTAAGTAAGGATAAAATAATTATAATAATTATTATTATTATTTTTTTAGTGTAAGGTGATATTTTTATGATATAAGTACATCTTCAACTCATTAGATATATAATACTTGTAAGTCAAAATACTGAGCTTAACTTACTGTTTTCAACTCTAACACACTAGGCATTAGGCATTTTGTCTCAACTCATATTCATAGCTAAATGTAGCTAGCATTTAAAGGCTAGACAAAAAGTTTTAATCTTTATGATATTTTCCTTCTATCTTTGTTACTCATGAGATATTTCATAAAATGAGAAGTATTTGAAAAAATAGCTAAAATAAATGGTATAGTTGGAATAGAAACATGAAAAAGTAAATAAGTAAAATAAAAGGGGCATTGACCCATAAATTGTAAAATCACAATTTATAGACCAACTAGTCCCACAATTATTTAATAAACACACAAGTCCTTGTATATATATATATATATATTATAGGTTCTATATATGGGCATGGGAATTGCACTACTGTTGACTGAGAATAAAATACACCACAATGTACAGTATTATTAAGGTGGATTTAGCTAGTTTTAAAGTCGTAATATTAATCAACAAATGGATCTAATTACATACAAAAATTTGAGTTTGGGAGCGTTAAATTCAAATTAGGTATCATCGCTATATATATTTTTTATAAAAAAAAATGCAAATCAGAAATCACTTATTAGATTGTCTTGTTTGACAAATGGCTTAACCATAAAAATATGTAAGCCTGTTTAAGCGTTGTTGTTCATTAGTTACTTACTTGAGTAATTAGGTTGAATGGGTATCACCAGAGCAATTGTAAAATTTTTCATTGTGTTAATCACCCAAAAAACATTAAAATCAAATAAACTCAGCCCATGCATATTCACCTTGCTCATGTTTGGTTTGATTTTTAAAAGTTTGTTTCAATTTTTTTATCTAAAAATTAATTTGGTGAAATAAATAAATAAATCAATCAAAAATTCTTATAAATTAATTTCCATTTTTTCAATAAAATTTTTGAATTTTTTCCCCCTAAAAACAAGCCAAACCATCCATTGTTTTTTTTTTTTTTACAAAATATCTCGATTAAAAAAACAAGTATCTAGACAAACGTGCACTGAACAATGGTAACTTTGATAGAAAGACATGGTGGCTTTTGCTAAGCCAACATGTATACTCAACACAAGTGGCTAAATTCCAAAAAAGCAAACATGTAATTTCCCATATGAAAATATTCACAAACATAAGCATATTCAATTGCTATAAATCTATAACTCATATAAAAACATTATGAAGCAAACAAATCAAAGATATGCAATCTTAGACACAAAGCAGTCATATAAGTTTTTGTTTAATTGTTAACTAACCTTGTCTTCACCCAAGGCTCTTCTTTAACTTTATGGCCATTAGGAATGGAACTAATCACAATATAGAATCTTTTGCTCACCCAAACAAGACCACCTCGATAGTAAACATTGTTTGAAAGAGGAAATTGAAAACAAACATTGTCGTCCAAACTTTGTCCGGCAATGACGTGATATAATAGGTGTCAACTTTTAATTTAATACATATCCAGCGATAAAAGGTCTAACTCTTGCTATATCATTACAACAAACTATAGGTCTCTTAACATTTTTCAAAAATTTATTATATATTATAGGAACAAAAAATGCTATAAATGAACCAATAATTTGTCCATCAATTTTTTTTATGGATAAATTCTTGGTTCATAAGTACCCTGTTACATGAAATATTTTATACAAGTAATTGAGGTGACCACCGCTATGCCAAAGCCACGTGACTTGATATGTAGCAAAGGCATACGTCATCATTTCCATACCAAATTGCTCACAACAATGATAGGCTATAATATCAATTTGCAAAAAGAAATTTTTAATAATTGGAACGTGAGACTCAACTTAAAGTTTTGCCACTTTTTATATGTGTTATAGATATTATATACTAACCATAGCTTCCTCAATTTGGTGAAAATTAGGACTTTTTTTGTAAAAATATTTACCCAAAATCGAATCCGAAGTTTCATGCGCATTTTCTGTTAGGTTTAAAATGCATATAAGTATTTGCATGGTTCATGATTCAGGGAACTCCAAAATGCATCAATGGCACTTGTGTCTTTTTTCTTCTTTTCTTTTTCTTTTTTTCCATCCCCAGTAACACAGCAAAGCTGTTGAAAAAAAATGAAAATCATGGAATCATATACATACTGTTTGGAACTTAGCATTGCTATGGGAAAAGGAGAGGGACCAGAATCCAATATTTTCTCATTCTTTTCTTGAGCTTTTCCCTTCGTTTTCGTTTTGGGGGTCACGGTAAAAAGAAGAAAAAGAAGTTGAGTATTTAGATCATTTTTAACAAGTTTTTAAAACTTTGGTATTTTAAAATATATACATATATATTAAAAAATGAAGGATTAAAAATTATTTTGATAAAAATAAATATTTTTAATATTTTGAAATAATTTTTTAAAAAAAGAAAAAAAAATACATAGAATATTGAATGTTTTTATTTTTTCACAAAATTATTTTTTTTTTTAATTTTCGGAAAGGCTAAAAAAAATTCCTAACTTTTCAACACAAATTTTGACAAGTGTGTGCAGGGACATTCATTCACCTGAAGTGTGTCGCACCGTTCATCTTACACGCGTCAACTCCACAACACATCCACGACGAACACGTGGATTTTCTTTTTTCACTTTTTTTTTTTTTTTTAAAAAAAATTTAATGAATTTTTGCAAAAAGAAAAAATGTAGAAATTGGTAATTGATTTTCTTCATACACTTAAAAAGGGTTTGCGAATAATATGCCTATTTTGATTGGTTGAGAATTTTAAAACTTACCATTTTGGGTGTAATCATTAAACTTCTTAGGTATGAGATTCATTTATTTAGATCAATCACATTTATGTATTGTTTACTGTACGGTAAAGAAAAATTATGTACTTGTTGATAAATAAATTTAACGAAGAAGATGAATAGCATCACCACACAATCATTATCTGCAAAACAAAACACCCCTAGCCAGGGCCGACCCTGAGATTTAGGGGCCTAAGGCAAATTTCGGAAATGGAAACCCCTCTTACATTAAAAAAAAAAAATAAGTTACAACTTTTTTATTTGCTTGTAGTCACAAAAAAAAATTACTTGCACATATAATCATTAAAATTATAAACAAAACAATTTAATAAAACAAAATTAGGACAAAAAAATTAGGAAAAAATTATTCAATTAAAACTGATAAAGACCTAGGTAAAAAAATTTGAGCAAAACTATTTATTCCACTAAAATCTAATAGATAAAGAAGGTAAAAAAAAAATAAAAAAATTAGGGCCCATATATTGTATGTATTATTTTTCTTAAGCCCAAACACTTTTTTTTTAATATATATTTTCATTTTAATAAATATGGACCAAATTATACTTATAAATAAATATGGGATAAACTATACATGGACCCAATAAAATATTTTGGAACCTTTTAAATTGATCCTAAAACCCAAAAAAAAAAAAAAAAAAAAAAACATTGAGCCTATAATATTTTACCAAATTTGGGGGTCCTATTTTTGGGCCAAAATTTAGGGGCCTAAGGCCTAGGCCTTACTGGCCTTAGGCCAGGGCTGGCCCTGCCCCCAGCCATAGTCGGAGGTCCTCCGACGCCCAAGTCACTCCTCTAATATTATCAAAATATTTAATGGAGTAATTCATAGAAAGAAATTGCGTACTTCAACCCATAAGGGTGTTGCCTATTTATAATATCCAATGACTTACCTCTCAACTAATTTGAATGTTCCAGAAGTCTTATCCCAAACAATCTCCGGTTGTTCAGGACTTTTATATCAATAAGATTTCATATCTTGATGAGTTTTGCATAACATAAAACACTAATGCAGTGTTTGATAAGAATTTGATAACTGTCATATACATGATAATCCATAATCATGCCACGTGACAATGCCTGGACCCACATAATTCTTGTAGCTATTTTTATTCCCTCTCATTTACCTATTAAAAAAATTGGTTAACAATTCATTTCTTAGTTTTAGTGTTAGAAATATGTCAACACTATGTCATTCTTGTCATAAATTTTGTAATAATTTGGATAAATTACACTTTGTCCCTTTATGTTTAGCCACTTTTTTATTTTGGCTTTTAAAGTTCGATTTTTTTCACTTTAACCCTTTCATGTTTTAAGTGTTTTCCAATTTACTTGTAAAACTAATTTATGTTCAAACTTAAATAGAAAGTGCCACAATAACTGTCATAACATAAAAAAATATATTATTATATTAAAATTTGATTTTGTGTTAGATGTGTGAATTATACATAATATTTTTATATCATATGACTATCAATGTATCATTTTCTGTCTAATTTTTAATAGAAATTAATTCTAGGAGTAAATTGAGAAAAACTTGAATTATATATGAAAGACCAAAGTGAGAAAAAAAAAATTTAAGAGCCAAAATGAGTGACCAAATATAAAAGAGGTAAACTGTAATTTATCCTAATAATTTTCATGTGATACTGACATTTTTTTGAACAATTACATCAATAATTTCTATAATTTACTATTAGCGTATGCCCGTGCCTGAAGGCACGGTACAATTAATGATGAGATTAAAATATAAATCAAAATTAGATAGGGATGTATTCAAATTTTTTGTTTTTTTTTTTTTTTTCCTTTTCAAAGAGTAGGTAATGAATTCACAAGAAGGAGAAAAATTTCTAAATGAAGACATGAAACTTAAATGAAATACCAATTTATTAGTAACCCAAATAAATTTCAGGAATCCCAAAAAATTTCAGGAACCCCCAAAATTAGGAACCTCCGTGACTCCCAAAATGATGTAAACCAATCATATATTTTTATTTTTTTTCTTTCCTTCCTAGACCAATCACAGGTGAGTGAGAGTTATAAAGTTGTATTTTTTTAAGAATATGTAGCATTTTGGATATTTTTAATAAAAAAAATATTCCCAAGATAAATTGCATTTCTCCCAAATTGCAATTTCTCCTCAATTTTCTCACCCACTCTCTCTCCTCTTCTCTATTACCTCAGTCTCTTTCTCCCAAAGACTGTAAAACATTTGTTAGAAATTGGGCGCCCATGTGGCATGGCCCTTTGAGCTTTTTGAGCCTGAACCTCTTGAACCTTATCCATGTAAGTTTGATTTTTAATTCAAACTTATTTGGATAACCATTCAAGATATCTATATCTATCATATCAATAGATATGGATAGATAGATAGATAGATATTGGTTATATATCAGATTATATGGTTAATCTAATATATTGAATCAGATACGTATATCAGATACGTTATGGGGTTTTTACCCATAACCTTTTTTCCCAGACTCTCCTCTCTCTCTCTCTGACTCTCTCCCAAAAACAACGATCAAAGCCATTTGCACTGTGGTTTGTGTGGGTGATATTTACTATTGTAATATCACTCCATTGCTGGGTTGATTGACCAGATTCAGGAAGCACGTGATTTACCCACAAGGTTCTTTGCTAAAAGGTATGATCTAAACATTTAATCCGCTACGTTTTAATGCTTTCTGATTTACAACATTAATCTTCTCAACTGTCTCTCTCTCACCGACTGATATCCCCCCGTTCCTCTCTCTTCTTCTCAAACGAAGACTCTGTGTTTCCTTAAGTCATAGATGATAATATTAAATTTTTTTAAAAAAAATTGTAAACTAAAAATAGATTGAACAATTCAATTTCCAATAGAACCCAAGCATCATATTAAAGAATATTAATGAATTAACATTGTGCACTAAAATGCTATGAACAACAACTGATAAAAAATTTTTAAAAAAAAAATCAAATAACTCTAAGTATCCATTTGGTTTGCTCAGATGAACACACCATAAAATTGGATCAAGGGACTGGAACAATAAAGCACGGACCACAACAACATCCATCTAGGAATGTAGCTTAAGAGAGTAAATATCCTCTGTCCAAAAAAAACAAACAATACGGCTGTGTAAAAATAAAAAATAAAATAAAAAAATTTAAAAAGCTAAGTGCACCTTCGCAGAATCCACCCCTCCTTTAGTCTCACGGGTCTGTGAGCTTTGGATCTGATAAATAGATGGAGAAGATGACCATGGAACTTTTAGGGTATTCTCTACGCTGTTTCCACCATTGTTGTAGGTTAAGAAATTTATCAAAAAAGGAAAAAATAGAACTTGAAAAATAAAATACATATTCTTACACACATAAATAAACACAAACCTAGAGATTACAAACTTTATGCCAAGTTTTTGAATTAATTTTTATGAACACAAACACAAATGCAACAGAAATGACAAAATTGGAGCTGATATGCACAAACAAAATCGGTAATTTTATCACACTTCAAACAACTCAAACCCAGATTAATAAAGCTTAACACATAAATTGCAAAATAAATTCCACTAACAGAAATGATGATCAAGACCTCAATTCCACCAACAAACTTGAAGATATATCACGCCTGGGCCAAACAAAAATTTGGTTATCGTTAAAATTAGAACATAACTCATTCCTTAAGATATATCACACCTGGCCAAACAAAAAGAAATTGAACAGAAGAAACACACACACACACACACACACACACACACACAAAAAGTGGAAAAATACCAAATAGAAATATACCAAACAGATAAAACTACATAATCATTCTATTCTGGAAAGGTTGTTTTCGAATTGGGTAAGTGAAAGAGAGTAGTAGAATCTCAGATAAGCTCATCATTTAATTTTTTATTTTTTAGAGAAACAAAAAAAGAGATTAGTTTTTGGATATAGAAATGGTAGAGACTAAGAAATTGATTACAAAAAATATAACACACACATCTATTCTGGAAAGGTTGATAATGTGGGTGGTTGTTGTTGTTGTTGTTGTTGTTGTTGTTGTTGTTGCGGCGACTGTAGCGGTGGTGGACGTGTGTTGGTGTTGGAGAGAGGAAGCGAGTCAGAGGTGTTGGAAATGATTATAAAATTCTGGGTAAAACCAGAATTTTTTCCTAAGTTTGGTCTAATTTTTAGGTGGGCCCCGTGCATCGATTTACACGGGTCAAAGTGGTAACGCGTTCTATGCCGCGTTGTGATTCACGTGGTATATTTGGTTGTTCAAAACCATTACCGAGTGAATGGGAAATTGAAGCCAAAGTAAGCTCCATGGAAATGGAGTTTTTGTGGAAATTCCTTTAAGGTTGAATAAGGCTTGTCCCACATTGATTTGGTGGGAGGTTTTGAGAGGGTTTATAAGGCATGGGTTTGGTACTTGGAGTGTGCCCCAAGGGGTACCCAAGTGTTTTAGAGGGAGAGGTTATGGGCAAAATGGGCTAGACCCATTGAACCCAAAAATCACCACACGCGCCGCCGTCCGATCGATCGGGCGGGCTGGGCTGGGGTGCGTGGTGTGAGGTTGGGTTGGGCTTGTTCGACCCAATACTAATCTTTTTGGGCCAAAAACATTTGAATCAAAATAAACTGGTTTGGATTTTTTGTTCATCCAAACAGGGCCCTTCCCGTTTTCAAACAGAATTAAATTAGTTTGGATTTAATGCTCATCCAAACAGGGCCCTTCCCGAAATAAACTTGTTTGGTATTTACGCACACCCAAACAGGGCCCTTCCCGTTTTGCTATCTGTTTGAATTAACAGGTTCAAATTCAAAACCAACAGGTTTCATACCTGTTCAATTCAAAACCAAAAGCCACCAATACATCTATATATAGACCAGCCTCCCATTTGGATTTTGAACTTCAATTTTCGTATCCACTCTATAATTCTCTCTGCATTTTGCTGCATTTTTATTCTGAAAGAAAGAGTGTAAACACTTAGTGTGTTCGTAAGGCAAACAATTTGTAGTGCTGCTATTGTTTGTGGTAAGATCATTTCATCCTGGGAGATAGACGTCCAAATTCTGAAAGCACCGTGGAGAGGACGAATCTGTCTTAAGGACACAGTGTTAAACACTGGACTTGATCAGAAAAATCATTCAAAGAAATTAACCAAGTAAGTTGTTTAATTTTATTCTGTTTTTTAATTTGTTTATTTAATCAGATTTTAATTTTGTTTTTGTAACAAAATAAAATCTATTATTTATTTATTTCTTTTTTATTTCGAGTTTGATTTTTGTAATCAAACATATTCTCTCCTTTTTTTTATTTCTTTAATTCTAATTGTTGTTTTGTACACAATAGAATTAATATCTTTTAAATCTGATGAAGATTGACTAACAATCTTAAGATGATTCCTTTTGGTATCTTCATTGTATTTAATTTTCTGTTTTTCAAAGAAATATTCTGGTTGGAAAAACAAATAATCCTTTATGCTATTTGACAGATAGTAGTAATATACTGCCTCTTTTCTTTGACAACTAGTAGTACGATACTGGTGTCATTAACAATTTCATAATATTATTTGGTATTACAGAAAATTATTTTGGTATTTTATTTTTTCTGTTTTAGTAACAAGGAAAATAAAATTATTTTGTGTTATATTTTATTTTCTGGTTTTAGTAACTAGAAAATTAATTTGTGTTTTAATTTTTTTTGATTTTTGTAATCAGAGATTATGGCTACTACAAGCTGAAGCGCATCTGGCGTGGTATTCTGTTGTTACACCAACATCGGTCCCTATTCGTAACCATGTTCATGTACCAATCAATCATGGGGAAAACCGAAAAATTTAACGATCTTGAGTTTAAGAGATGGCAGAAGATCTTTGTTCTATCTTACAACTCTTAATTTGGCCGGTTTCTCCATGAAGAGGCTCCGGCACTTAAAGAGGGTGAAAGTGATCGGCAAGTTGTTGCCAGTAGATGCTTGGAAACATTCGGGTTTCTGTGCGAAACTACATCCTCAATGGCCTTGACAACATCTTTGTATAATGTATCTGATCCTCTGAAGTCGACAAAAAGAATTGTGGGATTCTTTGGAGAAGAAATACAAGACGAAGATCTTTGGCACAAAGAAATTTGTCGTCGGTAAATTTCTGGATTTTGTAATGGTCGACTCCCAAACGGTAATATCTCAAGTTCAAAATTTTCAGATAATTTTGCATGATATTCATTCAGAAGGTATGTCTCTTAGCGAGTCTTTCCAAGTCGCTGCTTTGGTGGAAAAGTTACCACCGGCTTGGAAAGATTTCAAAAATTATTTAAAACATAAACGCAAAGAGATGACCATGGATGAGTTAATTGTAAGATTAAGAATTGAGGAAGATAACCGAAAGGCTGACAAGAGGCATGGGAAAAATCCCATTGAGTCCAAGGCTAATGTGGTTGAACAAGTTCAAAAACCACATAACAAAAAGAGGAAGTTTACTGGAGATGGTCCTAAACAAGGCAACAACAATGGCAACAAGAAGTTCAAAGGAAAATGCTATAACTGTGGCAAGACTGGACATCGAGCTTCTGACTGCCGCCGCCCTAAGAAGGATCATGGAAGTACAAGTAAGAAGACCACCAATCAAGCCAATGTGACAGAATTGGATTACATCTCTGACGGAATGAATGACATCAACCTCTCTGCTGTGGTGTCTGAGGCTAACTTGGTTGGAAATCCCAAAGAGTGGTGGGTTGACACTGGAGCAACTCGTCACATTTGTGCGGACAAGAAGATGTTCACTACCTACAATGAGGCTGCAAATGGTGAGCAACTTTTTATGGGAAATTCTTCTACTTCTACTGTGGCTGGACAAGAGAAAGTGATCTTGAAGATGACATCAGGGAAAGAACTGACCCTCAACAACGTACTGCATGTACCGATATCCTAAGAATTTAGTTTCTGGTTCTTTGTTAAGTAAAAATGGTTTTAGGCTTGTTTTTGAGTCTGATAAGTTTGTAATAACAAAGAGTGGTATGTATGTTGGTAAGGGATACATGAGTGATGGTCTCTTTAAACTTAATGTAATGACAGTTGTACCAAAAGTTGCTATGAATGAGAATAACACATCTTTTGCTTATATTCTTGAGTCAAATTTATGGCATGGTAGATTAGGACATGTGAATTTTGATGCTTTGCGTAGATTAATTGGTTTGGATTATATACCAAAGTTTGAAATTAATCCTAATCATAAATGTGAAATTTGTGTAGAAGCAAAACTAACTAAGGCTCCATTTAAATCGGTTGAAAGAAAAACCGAACCTCTAGAATTAATTCATACTGATGTATGTGATCTTAAATTTATTCAAACTAGAGGAGGCAAAAAGTATTTCATAACATTTATCGATGATTGCACAAGATATTGTTATGTTTATTTACTTAGAAGTAAAGATGAAGCCTTAGAAATATTTAAACTCTACAAGACAGAAGTTGAAAATCAACTTGGTAAAACCATTAAAATGGTTAGAAGTGATAGGGGTGATGAATATGATGCACCATTAAATGAATTTTGTGCACAACATGGCATTATTCACCAAACTACAGCCCCTTATTCTCCACAGCAAAATGGAATTGCTGAAAGGAAGAATAGAACTCTAAAAGAAATGATGAATGCCATGTTACTAAGTTCAGGCTTACCACAGAACTTGTGGGGGGAAGCAATATTGTCAGCTAATTATGTTCTTAATAGAATACCCCACAAGAAAACTAAAAGCATTCCTTATGAATTATGGAAAGGTCGATCACCTTCCTACAAATACTTGAAAGTGTGGGGGTGTTTGGCAAAAGTTGAAGTTCCTGTTCCTAAAAAGACTAAGATTGGACCAAAAACAATAGATTGTGTGTTTTTTGGTTATGCTCAGAATAGTAGTGCATATCGGTTTCTAACTTATAAATCAGAAATACCTGATATAAATGTGAACACTATTATAGAGTCAAGAAATGCTGTATTTTTTGAACATGTCTTTCCTTACAAGAAAGGACAGGAATTAAGTTCACAGAAAAGAACTTATGATTGTACACAAAGTCAAGAGACTAATGACAATCAAGCACAAGAGACTAGTAATGGTCTCAACCAACAGGATTTAACTGATGATGAACCAAGAAGAAGTAAGAGAGCGAGAACATCAAAATCCTTTGGTCCAGATTTTCTGACATACTTGTTAGAAAATGAACCTCAAAGCTTTAAAGCGACAATGACAGTCTGAAGCACCTTTGTGGAAAGAGGTCATTAATAATGAAATTGAATCCATTATGCAAAATCATACTTGGGAATTGGTGGATCTTCCACCAGGTTCTAAACCTCTTGGATATAAATGGATATTCAAGAGAAAAATGAAAGCAGATGGTTCAATTGACAAGTATAAAGCAAGACTTGTAGTTAAAGGTTCTGAGACAAAAGGAAGGTCTGGATTATTTTGACACATATTTCCTGTGACAAGAATAACATCCATTCGCATGCTTATTGCTATAGCAAGCGTTGTTTAATTTAGAAATACATCAAATGGATGTTAAGATGACTTTCTTAAACGGTGATCTAAATGAAGAGATCTATATGGAACAACCCGAAGGGTTTGTAGTATCAGGGCAAGAAAAGAAAGTCTGTCGACTTGTAAAATCCCTTTATGGATTAAAACAAGCACCTAAGCAATGGCATGAAAAATTTGATCATGCAATGCTTACTAATGGGTTTAAGATAAACGAATGTGACAAATGCGTCTATGTTAAAAACACTGACCAAGGATATGTCATAGTTTGTCTTTATGTGGATGACATGCTTATCATTGGAAGCAGTCAAAACATGATCAAATCAACTAAGCAAATGCTTAACAAAAGATTTGATATGAAAGATATGGGAGTCGCAGATGTTATATTAGGAATGAAAATTACTAAAACATCTGACGGATATGCATTATCTCAATCTCATTATATTGAGAAAATTCTTGATAAATTTATCAAGGATGATTTGAATTTAGCTAGAACACCTGTAGACATCAGTCTTTATTTATCAAAAAATAAAGGTGATGCAGTGTCTCAGTTAAAATACTCCCAAATCATTGGAAGCCTAATGTACCTAATGAATTGTACTCGTCCTGATATAGCTTATGCTATCAGTAAATTGAGTAGGTACACTAGTAACCCCGGAGAAGACCATTAGAAAGCGATCATTCGGGTTCTTAGATATCTAAGATTCACCCGTGATCATGGTTTGAACTTTACTCGATATCGGCGGTACAAAGAAGTTTTGAAGGTTATTGTGATGCTAATTGGATATCGGATACTAAAGATTCAAAATCCACAAGTGGATATGTCTTTACTCTAGGAGGCGCTGCTGTTTCTTGGAAGTCCACGAAACAAACTTGCATCGCACGTTCCACAATGGAATCCGAGTTTATTGCTTTAGATAAAGCAAGTGAAGAAGCAGAATGGCTTCGTCACTTAGAAGACATTCAATGTGGCCAAAACACATGCCCTATTTGCATTCATTGTGATAGTCAATCGCAATAGGCGAGCACGTAATCATATGTATAACGGTGAAGTCACGACATATTCGTCGTCGACATAATACCGTTAGGCAGTTGTTGTCAAACGGAATAATCTCAATAGATTATATAAAATCTAAAGAGAATATTGCGGATCCATTAACAAAAGGTTTGACAAAAGAGCTAGTGTATAGTTCATCGAAGGGAATGGGATTAAAGCCTATTACATAAGAGTCGTCATAATGGTAACCCTACTTATATGACTGGAGATCCCAAGAACTAAGTTCAAAGGGACAACTAAGTTATGTATGGCTCGCCAGAAATCACCAAGGGATTAAAATTCACTACCCATTCCTATGGTGAGTGATATACGCAACATATGTTGTCTGCGAGGGTATAAGGATAAGCTTTGCTTTTAATGATTACTTTTATCTTGATTAAGGCATACAATCAAGATGAGTATAAGGAGATACTCAAAATAAGAATCACCTATATGAGTGTTGAGCGGGCCGGTTCTATGAGAATGAAAGAGGCTACATTCTCTAGAAACACTCATGAAAATCAGGAGCGTTCAAGGCCAAAATGAACACAACAGTAAGAACCACGATGTGTTAGAAGATATTTTGTGTGAAATCTATTGTCTTGGCTTATACAAAGCAATTTGAACAATTCAAGGCATCGCGTCCATTGGTTAGCCAGTAAGTCCGATAGGTTATCACTAGGGAAGGTTCAAGGCCAAAAACTACCTATCCTGATGCAAGATATTTTCGACTTATACTCTTTCGTTAAGTCTGCATATTGTTGCATTTCCATTGTCTTCAAATTCCATTCATGTGAGGGATTGTTGGAAATGGTTATAAAATTCTGGGTAAAACCAGAATTTTTTCCTAAGTTTGGTCTAATTTTTAGGTGGGCCCCGTGCATCAATTTACACGGGTCAAAGTGGTAACGCGTTCTATGCCGCGTTGTGATTCACGTGGTATATTTGGTTGTTCAAAACCATTACCGAGTGAATGGGAAATTGAAGCCAAAGTAAGCTCCATGGAAATGGAGTTTTGGTGGAAATTCCTTTAAGGTTGAATAAGGCTTGTCCCACATTGATTTGGTGGGAGGTTTTGAGAGGGTTTATAAGGCATGGGTTTGGTACTTGGGGTGTGCCCCAAGGGGTACCCAAGTGTTTTAGAGGGAGAGGTTATGGGCAAAATGGGCTAGACCCATTGAACCCAAAAATCACCACACATGCTGGCCGTCCGGCCGATTTGGCCGAGCTGGGCTTTGGGTGCATGGTATGAGGTTGGATTGGGCTTGTTCGGCCCAATACTAATCTTTTTGGGCCAAAAACATTTGAATCAAATAAACTGATTTGGATTTTTTGTTCATCCAAACAGGGCCCTTCCCGTTTTCAAACAGAATTAAATTAGTTTGGATTTAATGCTCATCCAAACAGGGCCCTTCCCGAAATAAACTTGTTTGGTATTTACGCACACCCAAACAGGGTCCTTCCCGTTTTGCTATCTGTTTGAATTAACAGGTTCAAATTCAAAACCAACAGGTTTCATACCTGTTCAATTCAAAACCAAAAGCCACCAATACATCTATATATAGACCAGCCTCCCATTTGGATTTTGAACTTCAATTTTCGTATCCTCTCTATAATTCTCTCTGCATTTTGCTGCATTTTTATTCTGAAAGAAAGAGTGTAAAAGTGTGTTCGTAAGGCAAACAATTTGTAGTGCTGCTATTGTTTGTGGTAAGATCATTTCATCTCGAGATAGGCGTCCAAATTCTAAAAGCAGTGGAGAGGACGAATCATCTTAAGGACACGTGTTAAATACTGGACTTGATCAGAAAAATCATTCAAAGAAATTAACCAAGTAAGTTGTTTAATTTTATTCTGTTTTTAAATTTGTTTATTTAATCAGATTTTAATTTTGTTTTTGTAACAAAATAAAATCTGTTATTTATTTATTTATTTTTATTTCGAGTTTGATTTTTGTAATCAAACATATTCTCTCCTTTTCTTTATTTCTTTAATTCTAATTGTTGTTTTGTACACAATAGAATTAATATCTTTTAAATACAGTGAAGATTGACTAACAAGAGGAACACTGCAGAGACCATGATATTGACAAAAGATGGTGAGGAGGACAAGGTCAATTGACAAATTATGAGTTTGGCTATCGTTTAACATTCTACTTTTATCATCCATAGACATGCTGCACCACAATTCATGAAAGAATGGATGGATATCTTATGTGACAGAATGGTAGTGTCATAGCAATCTGATATGACCAGAGAGGAAAGATTAGGAGAGGCTACTTCCATGAAAAGTAAAGCAAGAATAGGGATTTTCATTACAACGAATACTAAGTCATGATTATAAAATCAATCTAATTTTTCTTATAAAAAATGGTCGCCAAATTTTTTTATATAATAAAATATTCAAATTATAAAACCAGATTCATAATAGACTGGCCATACAAAGGTCTTAACATTTTCTTAAATTCATATTTGAATAAGACTGAAACAATTGTTTTTCCTCGTGTATGAGTATGACTACTACCTCTCTTCTAGTTCAAAAGAGAAATAAATGAAAATAATGCTTCCAACAAAGATTAAGTAGTTAAAAAGAAGATATTAACTTCCCGGGAACAGCTATTATATGACTACTACATTTTTTTCAGTCACGAAAAGCTCATATTTGGCAACGAAATTCTTTGGTCGGCAAAGAGTAACCCAAAAAATATGCATGGTCTTTGACAACTAAACTTTCTTTTGTCGGCAAATAATTGTATTTGACAATCAAATTAAATTTTTCATAGCCTAAAATATAGACTATCACCGACTAATAGGTTTTTAGTCACCTATTACTTAATATTTAGCGACTAAATTTTTTTAGTCGCCAATAAATAACATATCTCGACTAAATTAATATAGTAGCTAAACTTCAAACCAATGCCAACTAAAATTTTTGTAGTCACCAAAAATGACACTTTTGGCAACTAAATTTATTTTGGTTGCCAAATGTGTAATTTCTTGCAGTGAAGGAAACACAAACCCATATCAGTTTCTTGAACATACAGAAAAACACAAACACAAATGATATAAATGATAGAGAATCAAAATGATTGAGAATCACCTAGAATATATACAAAACTCCATAGCAAATATTACCACCAAATGATACAAATGCAGATATTAGATGAATAAATGAAGAGAGAACCAGAGTGTTAACCATAGTCCACAAAACAACAACTACTACTCATTCCATAGTAGACATGTGGGTGTTTCCAAGTTAGCCATTTTAAAACATTTGGCTCAATTCAACCAAATTCTAACTCAAATTGGACCAATAGATATTGGCTAAACCAAATAGGTTATGTATAAACTGTACAACAACATCATTCCAATATATTCTAGGTGTTTTGATTTAAGGTTTAGAAAAACAAAAATCAAAATGAGGGCCAAACTGCAGGTGACTTTTGCAACTTGGCAACCTAAAAAGAGTCCCAAAAGAACAACCACTTGAAAAATGCCCCAGTAAAAACATCACACCTAGATCCTCTCCCTAAAATCATACCAAACCCAGATCATAAAACTAAAATTCTTGGGTTCAATACTGCTAAATAATCACAAAAGATTAGACAAAAGAACATAGGCTTATTGAAAGAGATAAAATTCCATTTAATCCAATAATAATAAAAAAAATGATACAATTTCTCCACAAAATAAAACTAAAAATCAAAATTATAGAAAAAGGATATCATAAACTAAAATGGCATCAAGTTGAACCAAACTTGTGTGTTTCAGAACAATCTAAATACCTAAAAAAAACCCAAGTCAATTAAGAATAATTCGAAATAACCCAAGTCAATTAAGAAAAATACCTAAAAATTGAACAAATCAACAAATAGTCCAACAACCCAATTCAATTAAGATCATCAACACTCTAATAGTTAGTTGCCTTGATGAGTCCAAATCTTTTCATTATCAAAAAGCTATCCATAAGACTCAAAGTAAATACAATCCCAACTTTCAAAGCAACTAAACATAGTAACCAATTATTAGCCAAAGGAAACCCAAATTTCACTTTCTATACTATTTCCCACACTTTCTCACCAACCAAATAGGACATGATTTTTTTGGTACAAACTACTGATTTATGGGCTGATAAAAATCTAATGCCATTTGTGGAATACTTGATAGTTAGTTGCCTTAAAAAATCTGATTTATGATGAAAGTTTAAAATATTTATGGGATGAAATTTTAAATATTTAAACTGATCTTTTCATTCTCAGAAAGCTATAAAAAAATTAAAAATAAAAAAATTGAGCCCAAATTTCACTTTCTTTACTATTTCCCCCACTTTCTTTCCAACCAAACAGGAGAGAATTTTTTTGGATACAAACTACTGATTCATGGGCTGATAAAAATATGATGAAACTATAGATTTATGGGCTGATTTATGGTGGAATACTTGACATATTTATGGGATGAAAGTTTAAAAACCTAATGAAAGTTCAACGATTTAAACTAATAAAAAAAATCTAAAACTAACCCAACACATTGAAAAACAATGGAAATTTTGAAAAATCTAAAATCTAAAATCTAAAATCTAATGGAAGTTTAAAAATCTGATGGAAGTTTAAGTATTCATGGGATGAAAGTGTTCATCGCAGGAACTTTATCAGATAAAAGCTTTTGCAGCAAGTGCGGCAAGGAAAAAACCCAAATAAAACTATCAAGTATTCCACAAATGGCATAGAAAACCTAAATAAAACTAACCCAACACATTGAAAATACAATGGAACACAACCATCATCAAATGCACAACCAATTTCCCCCACTTTCTTTCCAACCAAACCGGACAGATTTTTTTTGGTACAAACTACGGATTTATGGTTGATAAAAATATGATGAAACTACTGATTTATGGGCCGATTTATGGTGGAATGATCGACATATTTATGGGATGAAAGTTTAAAAATCTAATGAAATTTTAAATATTTGAACTGATAAAGAAACCAAAATCTAACCCAACACATTGAAAAAACAATGGAAAGTTTGAAAAATCTAAAATCTAAATCTAAAATCTAAAATCTAATGGAAGTTTAAGTATTCATGGGATGAAAGTATTCATGGCAGAAACTTTTATTCAATTTGGTCTGATTTTGACAAGAAAAATACAACAATAATTTCATGGCTTTTCATAGATATCCATAGAAAGCAAAATAAAAGAGAGACAGAGAAAGAGCATACCATTTATGCTAACAAATTCATATGTTTATATATTCATATATCTATAAACATTTCTAGGAGAGATAGAGAGAGTAAACTCACGGGGATGTACCGGAAAGCGCCGAAGCCGGAATTGGGGTAAAATACCTCTGTTGTTAAAGACAACAGTGGGGTTTGAACTGCAGCAAGCCACATTGCAGCAAGGGAAATTAGCCAAAAACAAAAACAGAGAGAGAAGGGGAGAGAAAAGACAGAATAATTTGACAACTTGTATAAAAAGCTCTCTTCCCAAACATAGCCAAATTACTTATGCAACAACCAAGCCAAATTGATGTGCCAAATCCAAACAACCAAACCAAACCAAAACATGTAAATTTTAAAAGCAAACTTCAAAATTCAATATCAAAACATTCACATCACTATTTTTGTGTTTTACTTTTTTAAAAATCAAATCAATAAACAATCATTCAAACAATTAATAAATAGAACTTTAATATACAATTGTAAGGTTAGATTTAACCTGTAAGTCTGTGTTGGCCACCAAATTCTAATAAAAATAGGAAATCAAACCCCAAATTACCCAGATTGGAAGGACCAATAAACCCAATTTTATGTTGGAAATGGTTATAAAATTCTGGGTAAAATCAAAATTTTTTCCTAAGTTTGGTCTATTTTTTAGGTGGGCCCCGAGCATCGATTTTCGCGGGTCAAAGTGGTAACGCATTCTATGCCGCGTTGTGATTCACGTGGTATATTTGGTTGCTCAAAACCATTACTGAGTGAATGGGAAATTAAAGCCAAAGTATGCTCCATGAAAATGGAGTTTTGGTAGAAAATCCTTAAAGGTTTGAATAAGGCTTGTCCCACATTGATTTGGTGAGAAGTTTTAAATGGGTTTATAAGGCATGGGATTGGAACTTGGGGTGTGCCCCAAGAAGTACGCAAGTGTTTTAGAGAGGGAGGTTATGGGCACAATGGGCTAGACCTATTGGACTCAAAAATCACCACACGCACGTCGCCGTCTGTCCGGTCGGGCTGGGCTTGGGTGCGGGTGCGTGGTGTGAGGTTGGGTTGGGCTTGTCTAACCCAATACCTATCTTTTTGGGCCAAAAACATTTGAATTAATTTTATTTTTGGTAAAATAAAATCCAAAATTCAAATTAATTCTAGAAATAACCTAGTCTGGTTTTACTGTACACCCAAACAGGGCCCTTTCCGTTTTTATCTATTCAAATTTGAATCCAACAGGTTTGTTTCTGTTTATTCAAATTGAACAGGTTTCATACTTGTTCAAATAGGTTTTGCACCTATTTAATTCAAACCCAAAAGTCATAATTTCTCCTATAAATAAACAAGTCTCTCATTTGTTTTTAATTAACAATTTTCATCTTTCCTTGTTGCAAATTCGTCTCTACCTTTTTATGCATTTATTCTATTATTTTTCCTTGTAAGAAAGAGTATAAACACTTAGTGTGTTTGTAAGGCAAACAATTTGTAGTGCTGCTATTGTTTGTAGTTGATCATTTTATCCTGGGAGATAGACGTCCACATTTTGAAAGCACCGTGGAGAAGACGAATCTGTCTTAAGGACACAGTGTCAAACACTGGACTTGATCAGATTATTATTCAAGAATTAATCAAGTAAGTTATTTAATTTATTTTCAGTGTTATTATTATTTATTTAAATCAGATTTTAATTTTGTTTTTGTAACAAAATAAAATCTGTTTTTATTTATTTATTTTTATTTCTAGTTTATTTTTGTAATCAAACAAATTCTCTCCTTTCTTTTATTTTTTTATATTCTGGTTGTTGTTTAGTACACAACAGAATTTAAACTATTTAAATACAGTGAAGATTGCCCAATATTTTAAACCCAGATGATGAAACTAAAAATGTATCAATACAATTGTGAAGTTAGATTTGACCTGTAAGTCTGTATTGGCCACCAAATTCTAATAAAAACAGAAAACGAAACCCCAAATTACACTGATTGGAAGGCCCAATAAACCTAATTTTAAACCCAAATGATGAAACTAAAAATATGTCAATGTATTCATGAATGTATGTATTAATGAAATGAAGAAGAAGAACAAAGAAAGAATGGAAAAAAAATATCAAATAAAAACCCTAAAAATGTATGTATTCATGAAATGAAAGAGAAGAACAGAGAGAGAGAAGGAATATCAAACCCGAAATTGGAGTAAACTATCTCTGTTCCTGAAGACAACAGTGGGGTTTGAACTGTAGCAAGCCAAATTGCAGCAAGGGAAATTAGTCAAAAACAAAAACAGAGAGAGAAGGAGAGAGGCAAGAATCGAGTGGAAAGACTCAATCTTACCTTGTGAGAGCAGCGTCGGTAACGAAGGGAGCCGAATTGAGCAGCGTATTGTGAAGGAGGCAGCAGTTCTAGTAACAGTAGTGCGACGACGACGTTAAGGCAGGTTTGGCCCCATCGAGAATGAGAGACAGAACCCTAGACAGAGATGAAAGAGAAAAAGTATGCGAACACAACATCGCATCGGGAAAGAGAGAGAGATGAGAAAGAGTGGGTCTTGATTTCTCTGTATTACAACACCTTAGGAGAGATACAGAGGGAGTTGAAGAAAGAACGTGAGAGAGAACGTGGAGAGGGAGTTCAAGAGACGTGTTTGGCAGACATAGGAGAGAGGAAATAGGGAGGGTTTGGGCGGGAAAAAAAATTAATCTCAACCGTTAGATATTGATTAAAAATCATCGCAGCCATTCAAACGAAATGTATCTCTGATACATTTTATATATTTTCAAATACCGTTCTGCTTTATTATATAGATATAGATATATATATATATATATATATAAGTAGCAAGTTATTTTACCAGAGCTACTCGATCAATCTCAGACAGTAGCAATGGCTTTCGTGTCTTAGGTACTTTCATAAAGAGAATCTTCCTGATTTCTCAGTTCCACATGCAAAAACAAAATGTCAGCAAACTATTTAGGAAATTTAGCAATTACAAATCATATATATAGAACACAGTTTCTATGTGCACTATACTTTGACTTTTTAATTAACACATATATAGCCTACATCAAATAAAAGGATAAAAGATAGGAGAATATGCAGAGTGACAACTAAAAAATGATACAAAAGATTCATGATACCTTCCCCAAGCAAACGAGAGAGGGGGGTGGGGCAGCAAAGCTCAAATTAAGCCATAGAAAAAAGCAACAAATAGCCCCTAAATTAGTTCAGTTCAACTAACTCCCTTATTTCCAAGTGAAGTTGGAGTCATGGAGACAAACATTGGAGAGTTAAAACAACAAATTGATAATCAAAACAACATACGGAGAAGAAGTGATTGCCGATGAAAATCAACAATATAAATGGAACCGGCGTGAGTGCCAAGAGAGAAATCGATACCTCGCTAGTGCAGGTGGTGGTAGCGGTGGTGCTTCGAAATAGAGAGAGAGAGAGAGAGAGAGAGAGAGACATCGACATCACTCTGAGATGACATCAAAGATGAATCTCAAAGAGAGAGATCTAGAGAGAGAATCGAAATCGCGGTGGCAGTGCAGACCGATCTGAATCGAAATTGCGGTGGCGGTGCAGACTGATTTGATATCGATGAATCTGTGAGATTTGAATTGGTGAATCTGTGAAATCGGTGAATCGGTGAATCTGGCTACCTCGCCGATGCAGATGGTGGTGGCGGTGGAGCTTCGAAATCGGTGAATCTGTGAGATTTGAAGGTGAGATTCAAAATAAGGGTTTAGAGAGGATTGAGAGAGAGGCGAGGTGAGGATTCAATGTTTGTTTATATCTGAAGGCCTAAGGGTTTACAAAGGCTTATATTCTCAGATTCAAAATAGCGCGTGTGGATACCGTATTTGGAGGCGTTTTTAAACGCCTTTTATTATAAAACGGTGTCGTTTTCATTATAGAAGTATGCGATGTTTTTAAAACGCCATTAAATATTAACAAAAATGACATTTAAAAAAGCGCCGTTAAAAAAACGCCCAAAAAACCCTTCCTGTAGTGCTGGACGTTTTTTTGAGCTTATTTTTTACTTAGGGAAATGTTACTTGTGATCTGATCTATTCCATTTATGTTTGTTTGGACGGAGATAACTTTAAAATTGAATTACCAATGCAACAAAATAAAATATAAGGTAAATTATCAACAAGTAGTCAAATTTAAATCTTATCAACTTTTATTAAAAATAAATTTTAGTAAAATTATTGATAAAAATAATTTTTGTACGCATTTTTTACATATTAAAAATTAACAATTAGTGACTTTTTGTCATATTTTTATAAATTATCGCTAAAACTTATAATTTGTAACATTTTTGTATGACGAAAACGTCACAGAAATGATTATTTAATTATAACGGTCCAGATCGAGCTATTTAAAAATAAATAAATTAAAATACAAGTAGGGAGGCATTTGGATCGTTAGATCATCTTAACATACATCTCCACTATTGCAAGTAGGGAGGCAAGGAGAGAAACCAAGGAGATGATCCTAATTCTATGATGTGATACTCCAAAAAAAATTAAAAACTCTTTATTTTATTTTTTCCAAATATAACATGTGAAACTTTAACGTGGCGGATATTATATGACACTCTAAAAAAATTAAAAACTCATTAGTATACTTTTTCTAAATGTGACACTCTAATATAGCGGGTATGAAGAGATACTAAAAAATTTCTTAGTATATTTTTCCTAAATATGACACTCCAATGTGGTGTGCAAATGAGTTATTACACATCCAAAACGATTAAATAGATCACAAGAAAAAATATAAGACTATATGGATGACAAATTCAAAATATAGGACTTATTAGTCAATCTCTCTAGACAATTAAAAAAAAAGAGAGAAAAAAAAAGTATTTACGTGTAGGTCCTAATAGGTGGATTTATTGTCCAATAGGTGCTATGATAATTAATGACATTTTTCATCAAACACTATTAAAAAATGTCACTAATTGTTAATTTTAAATGATAGTTTGAAATTTTTGTCACAAAAAAGTCACTAATTATAAGTTTTAGTAACAAAATCATTCAAAAAAAGTTATTAATTTCAACTTTCAGCGATAGTTTAAAAAGTTTGTCAAAGAAAAACGCCATTAATTGTAAGTTTTATTGATAATTTATAAAAATCTTAATAAAAAAAAAGTCCCTAATTGTCATGTTTTAGGGACATATGTAAAAAACATCGCAAAAAATTATTTGTAAGTTATAATTTTACTAATACTTATTTTTAATAAAATTTAATAAAAATTAAATTTAACTATTAGAACTTACAATAATTTACCCAAAAAAATATAATCTAAAAACTCTAAATTTATGACACGTACCAGCAGTGGCGTAACTACATAAGGGATGGGGATGCCACTAATACCTCTATATTGTATGATATTTTTAAGATGTATATTAAGATTGCCTCTTAATTTTTTGAAAATTATTTAATTAACTTTTTATTTTATGAGTTGTTCACAATATATAATGAGTTGATTTTCCCCTACTTCCCACGCTGCTTAATAGCACCAATATAAATTTAATTATTATTTTTATTTATTTATTTATAGAAGAAGTGTACGCCACCTCTTTTTGTTTTTTTGTTATAAAAAATTGAAGAAACATACATAATTTTTATATATTAGACATTGTCAACCAATAAAATGATTTTATTAATAATTTAAAACTTTAGAAATGAATTTAACAAATAAAAATAACTTGTTAGATTTATTTATTTTTGTCCTTATTTTTTTTCATTGCGTAAGAAATTATCTTTTATTAATAATATACCAAAATTAAATATTTTTTTACGCACACATCTTGATTCCCATTAAGCATAAATTCTTTTTCATTACGTAAGAAATTATCTTTTTATTAATAATGTATCAAAATTAAATATATTTTTTAGGATAAATTACAAATACACCTTTTAAGATTTATTTAAAATATGAATTGTCTCATGCAGTTTGGAAAATTACAAATACTTTTCTGTCAGAATTTTTTATTTAACAGAATTAATAGAAAAAATGAAATTTCTAACTGTTCACATATACAATAATAAAATTATTTGAATTGCTAATTGAAATTTAACATTATTAAAAATTATTAATTAACTTGATAATTTATTAATAAAAAAATATATTTGTTATGAAATTAAAAATCTTAAGGGACATGATGTAATTTTTAAAATTACAGAAAATAATTTATAATTTAAATAAATTTTAAGAGATGTGTTTTTAATTTATCCTATTTTTTAGTTCACACCTTGGCTCCCCTTAAGCATAAATTGATGTTGGAGTTTTTCTCCTTGTCCGTAGTTGTAGCATAGCAATATATGATTGATCAGAGAAGCAACGCGTCAATATCATATAAGGAATATTATGAGAAGGTGGTTAAAAGTTATCTTTAATTTTTAATTTATTTTGGATTATATTATTTTTTATATTTTTTATATATATTTTTAAAAAAAGTCAAATAAAATTAAAAAATTAATTTTTAACCATCTTTCTAAAATAATACTAAATGTTGATAATTACAAAATATTTATTTATTTATGTTGGGTTAGGTGGAATGTCCCAACACATTTTGTAATGGTTTCAGATTTCTGCACCTACTTCCAATTTCGTGGATGTGAACAGTACATATGGACCCCCAATTGGATAAGTTTTGGATAGCCCAAAAAAAAATCACTTTGAACATTTGATAAATTATCCAATCCTACAGTCTATTTAAAAATTTAAATAGAAAAGAATATAAATAATTTATAGAGATTTTTTTTTTTTTCGAAATAAAAATATGTGTTCTCTCACAAAGTTAGAGTAAAAAGAAAAAATATAATCAATTGGTTCGAATAATCAAAATAAGAACCAAAGTACGCGTCAATGTGTGCACAACAGTGGCGTGTGATATACAACAGGCTCTCTAATTCCTTTTCTTGTAATGATTGTTATTTTTGAGCTTGTAATTTGTTTTGTTTAACTTGCTGATCAAAAATAAAATTTTGTTCTGTTTGACTTTTTTTTATATAATTAATTATATATTTTAATGTAATTATGTTGATATTTGTAAATATTCTCATAACAAAAATAAAAATCTTTAATCTTGTTTGAAATGACTATATAAAATAAAAAATAAACAATCACACGTTATATTACTAAAATAATATTTTATATTTGTACTTATTTAATACCTAGATGAATAATTTTGGTACCACAAAAGGTTTACAAGCATCCTTGTTACTCTTTTTTTCTTTTTCTTTTTTTCTCAATGTCTCCACTGTCAAACTGATTCCAAAAAAAAAAAAAAAATTTAAGATAAAGTAGTTTTTAACAATCACTTTTCTACTCTCTCTCTCTCTCTCTCTCTCTCTCTCTCTCTCTTTAAAAATATGTTTGATTTTGAATTTTCAAAAATAGTTTCATGAGTTTGCAATATGTATTTTTTTAGTGAATTTTTAATATTTTAATCAACTTTTTTAGTTTTTAAATTCATTTAACACATTTAAAAGTATAAATTTTCTGCAAAAACTAAAAAATCATTGAATACAAAAAGTTAAAAATTAAAAAATAAACAGAAATCAATACATTTTCATATTTTATTATATTCAATGAATTTTTTAAAAGACTTTTGTATAAATTTTATAATTTTTAAGTGCATCTAAATTAAATGGATTTAAAAAATAAAAAATAATAATTTAATAAAAATATTAAAAAAATTACTAAAAAAAATGATGAATTAAAAATTTTGGAAAATATTTTTTGAAAACTCTAAAGTAGATAGAGAACCAAGCTATCAAGATTAAGCGATCAAATTTTTTTTTTTAATTATTATTTTGTGTCCAAGTCACTCTCCATACAAACAAGCTGTGAGTATTTATCAACCATTCAAGTGGGAGATAAAGCAAATATATAGCGACAATGGAGTTGAGATGTGACACGTTGAGATGTGTGATTCTCTGAGCACTTTACTGATTGTATATTTCACTAGTTGAATTGTCAACGAATAGTGACTTTTAAATTTTCTTTCGATAAATTACACCGACATTCTCTAATATTTAGATTTAATACACATTATTTTTTGATATTTAAAAAATTATATTTTTATTTTTATGATTAATAGTCTCGTTTTATAAATATTTTCTGGCTTGGTTAGAATTTTCCAAAAATATTTTTTAGAAAATTCTGTTTTCTTATTTTTCTTTTCTTTGTTTATTTTTACTAAATTTTTTTAATATTTTAAGCAATTTTTTTAATTTTTAGACATATCTAACATAAATATACTTAAAAAGTAAAAAATTTGTGAAAAAACCTTTTAAAAATTCAGTAAATACCAAAAATACATTAAAAAAATGAAAATTTAGTATATTTTTTGTATTTTTATATATTTATTAATTTTTTAAAATATTTTTTCACAAATTTTTTACTTTTTAGATACATCTAAGTAAGGTGCATCTAAAAAAATAAAAAAATATTTAAAATTTTAAAAATATTCACTAAAAACAAAAAAAAACATGAAAACCAAAAAATTCTATTTTCAAAAAACTTAATCTAGAAAACTTAAATCAAACATAATTCCTGTTAGAAAAATAGAAAAAATTACATTGAAAAAAAAAAAGTAAAACAAAGGGGAAAAAAAACAAAAGAAGTAAAACAAAGTAAAATAAAAAAAAGAGAGAGTGGATAAATTTAATATCTTTTTATGTAGACCCAAAACTAAGTTTTCAAATATTTACAAAATAAGAGAGAGTGTATAAATTCAATTATTTTTATGCCCTTGAATTATAAGTCACTTGAATTATTTGTATGCCCTTGAATTATTTTTATGCCCTTGAATTAAAAAAGAACAAAAGTCACTTCAAACAAAATTTTTAGGATACCAGCTTCATGGACTATTTTTTTGGGGGCAATAAGAACAAAATAATTTGAAAATGTCATATCACTTCTACCTATATTTTTCTACGTGTCAACTATCTACATGCATGTGTAAGTGTCAATTTAACTATTTACTTATTTGTTCATATGCTATTCTTTTATTTATTCTAGTGTCACATATCCTTTAATTTGTCTCTTCTTCCATATCGTCACTATCACTAGTCATCAGCGACAGGCCACTTCTGACAAATTTTTCGACCATTTTTTTGACGACTTTTTCAACTACAATCCCGTAGTGATCTAACAACAATCGGTTGAAAATGAAAAAATTTCTTCAAAATAATAATTTGTCCTTCACAAAATGATTTAATTAATCAGGTTTTTATCTCCATAATAAATCAATAGTCGGATCTAGATAATGTCATATCCGCCCATAAAAATAAGCTTATCACGAATAAATCCTATTTTCATGGGAGGTTTCTTTTTATTTCTAGATTCTAAATTTGAGCTTAACTAAAATTTGCTATTTTGAACATTTTGTATGCAATTTTTTTACTTGATTTGAGGAATGAATTGAAACTTGATCAACGAGCAATGCTTAGGAGTTGTTTGGGGTGTCCTAAATAAGTGTACTTTTTGACTTTTTAGACTAAAAAGTTGAGGAGAAAAATATGATTGTTTGCAATAACTTTTTATCTTTTTATGAAAAAATATGTATTAAAATATTGTATAAAATGGCAAAATTACATTTTTACCCCTACATGACAAAATCATCAGTGACTGGCGGCAGAGGAGAGTACGGCTGGGTTGAAAGGTGCATGAGGCTTCACGAGTACTGTTTGGCCGTGGGGCCCACCAAGGGTCCCGTTTCAATAATCCGTACCGTTGAATGTGTAGAACTCGTTGAGTACTATATGCTTATGAAAAATCACTTTAATCGGATATTGATAGCTATGTGGTCAAAACAGTTTTGTATGAAATTAATGGATGGTGAAAAATAAATGGATGAAAAAAATTCTGATTCGATTACATAGCTATCCATATCCGATCAACGTGATTTTTTACAAGCGTATAGTACTCGATGAGTTTTACACATTGAACGGTTTGGATTATCAAAAACGGACGAATGGTGGATTGAATGGTTTGGATTATAAAAAACGAACCCATGGTAGGTCTCCACGGGCCCAACATTACCCTCTAATTTAATAAATATATACATATAATTTTTATTTATTTTTGGTTCATTTGAACAGGCCAATAAGTATTGAACCATCAATCAGTACCAACGATGTCCAGTCATTGTTTGTATTAAAATATTGTGAAAATTAATTTTTTCATATTTTTAATTTGTAAATAGGGATAACTTTTTAACTTTTTTAGTAATTTTTTGATTTTTTGAATTTTTCCTGGTATGCCAAACCAGGCCTTAGTATAAATTTGTTGTAAGCCTTTGAGGTGAGTGGGTTTTTGATTAAGTAATACAATTTTGTATCATGAAGGACGGAAACACTTGTTGGTACTCCGATATCTAATAATTTTCCAATGTGAATATTTGTGATATTAAGGTGTCGTTTGGTAACACTTATGTTTTCAGTTTTCTGTTTATATTTACAAAAATTTAAAAAACTCAAATAAAAACTTGTTTGGTAAAATTTTTGATTTATAAATCAGTAGTCTCAGTTTATAAATTTAGCCAAAAAATGAAAACACAAAAAATGTGTTTTTGTTTTGAGTTTTGAGTTTTTTTTTTTTTACCACCCAACACTAGCCACCACCCGCCACCATTTTCCATCACCGTTTTTCGCCACCACCACCACCTGCCACCACCACCCACGAGCCACCAACCAGCTACCACCTACCTACCACCCACTTGCCACCACCACCACCACCACTACCACCACCACCCATCTGCCACCACCATTCACCACCTGCCACTACCACCCGCCACTACCACCCACCACCACTATCACCTACCACCCACCTGCCACCACCACACACCACCACCACCACCACCACCAATTCACTACCATCTACCACTTGCCACCGTCACCCACCCACCCACCACCACCCGCCACCACCCACCACCCAGCTGCCACCAGCACCAACTACCCGCCACCACCACCATCATCATCCACTCGTTACCACTCACCACCTGCCACCGTCACCCACCCACCCACCATCACCACTCATCACCCACCCGCCACCCACCCACCCACAACCCACTACCTACCCACTACCACTACCCACCACCACCCGCCATCTGCCACCCAACTGCCACCACCCCCCGCCTGCCACCCTCACCCACCACCCGCCACCACCACCACCCACTCGCTATCACCCACCACCCGCCACCGTCACCCATCCACCCACTATCACCACCCACCACCCACCCGCCACCACCCGTCATCCGCCATCCACCTGCCATCACCACCCACCACCCGCCACCACCACCACCCACTCGCTACCATCTACCACCCGTCACTGTCATCCACCACCACCTGCCACCACCACCCACCAATCACCACCGTCACCCACCCACCCACCACCACCACCACCACCCAGTTACTACCACCCACCACCTGCCATCGTCACTCACCCACCCACCATCACCACCCATCACCCATCCGCCACCACCCACCACCGTCACCCACCCACCCACCATCACCACCCACTACCCACCCACACCACCCGCCATCCGCCCACCAATTGCCACCACCACCCACCACCCGCCACCCCCTGCCACCCATCATCCACCTGCTACCACCACCCACCACCCGCCACCGTCACCCACCCACCCACCACCACCCATCATCACCAGCTACCCACCACCCATCGTCACCACTTTCCACCACCGTCTTCTGCTGCCACTTGCCACCACTTGCCATTTCTCACTCTTTTTTATATTTTTAAACATTTTGTCAATTACCAAACGCGTTTGTAGTTTATGTTTTTTTAAAAATAAACAAAAAATAAACAAAAACTAGTTTATAAAATTTTTGTAAATATAAACTAAAAACGTAAACGTTACCAAACACACCCTAAGCAATCTTTTGGATAAATTTAACCTCTTAACTTGTCAAGATAGACAAGTGACTTAAGATAGTGTGTGAGTAATTTTCCGATCACACTGCCAACTCAATGATCACCGAGAGAATGGCGTAATAGATGACACCGCTAACTCGCAATGTAAAAGAGAAGATTCCTAAGAAGGGTTCTTCCACCCGGGGGTACTCCAACGATCAAGTCAGTATATCTCAAAGATAATCAAGTGCTAAATTCACTGCTCAAAGCATAAATTGCGTACCTTAGACCCATGGGGGTGCCTCTCTTTTATAGTTTACTCAATCCTAGTCCCACTAGAAGCCTGACTTCTATGGACTCCCATTTAGTGCTTACTTTGGACTCTACAAAAGATAAGGATAGACTCCTTAGGAATACTATCCTTATCCATCTTGAAGTTTTTCTTTATTCTAGGACTCTTGTCCTTTATCTGCTCATCTCGGATTCCGATATCTTCGGAGGTAACCTTGGCAACACCGAGATAACCTCGGCAAATGACCAGGACACGTGGCACCTCGGCTAACACGTCGGCGTCACCTTGTCACGTGTCGGCACTCAAAAAATATTTCCCTACAACTTTCCCCTAGGTTCTATTATCTCGGCATTCTGAGGTGATGGAACCTGCATCGGCACTTCCTTCCAGTACGTCGGCTTAAAGTATCTTTGCCGACGTCATCATCATAGGCCGACATGTCTTCTAAAAGATCAAAAACTCCAAGAGTTCCCTTATGAACTTCTTCATGCATGTGAGCTGTCAATCATTGCTTTTCAACCGTTTCACTTACGCGTTTGATCCTCATTGGATCGTGTTTCTGACGTGCTTGCAAGTCGTCTTGCGTCTGTGCGCGCCGTCTGACGTATGCATTGTTCTAGGCGTACTAAATGCTCCGTTTTGCCGCCGTTTCGAATTTTTGACAAAACCTTTTCCTCCTTTCTCATTTTTTCACTTTTGCATTCGATTTCTCTTCATCTTTTCTCTCTCTAGCTCTTGAACACGCCATTGTTCCAATCATCAAGCTCTGTAACTGCCTTCCTTTCTCCCTTCCTGTGAAGCTTTCGTCGTTTTGCTACATCTGTAACTGTCCTCTGACTTCGGTAATCTTCATACCGGCTCCATTTTTTCTGGTAAGCAACTGTTCCTTTCGTCTTTTCTATTGCTTTGATATTCCTCATTACTTGCTGTTGTTACTGTTTTTTTTAAACATATACCTTTCAAACCATATTCCTGAATGTATTTATTCCATGCTTTTGCCCAAATATTGAACACACGCACTGTTTTCACCACTTTCTTGCATTTTTGTGACTGTTCTTGACCTTATACTCCTTGTATTCTCTGTGCTTTTGATAACCCCACCTCTGTTCTTCATTCTGAAACTTTGTTCTTGCTTTTCTTTTTTCCAGATTTGTGCCTTCAATTTTTGTCTTCATAGATTTAGGTTTGGGATTTGATTGTAGAACCTATCAAAACTAAAACAATCTTCACAAATTCTTGCATCAATATACACCTAGGTCTTAGCCGAGGTTCACAAAAACCTTTTTTTGATCATCTCTCTTCTGAAACCCAGTCCTTCTAATTTAGGTTTACGTTATGGGTATGTGGAGGCATAGGGTAAACACCCCAACCAAACTAGAATTCTTTAGACAAGAGTTTGAAATCCCAGCCAACGTCCATCTGAGGTTGGCTGGGAATGATGATTCCATCATGCCTACTGATGATTTCATGCCCTTCCCCGTAGTTGCCTTTATCGAGTGTGGACTTCGGCTCCCACTCAACATCCCGTTTCGCAAGATTCTCCATTATTATAAGTTGAACCCCATGCAACTTGCTATAAATTCTTACCGTATGATCAACGGTATCATAGCCTTAGCAAAATAGGAAAACGTTAGGATCACCTTAGCCGACGTTCAATACTGCTACACCATGTGTAGCCTTAACTTGAAAGAAAAAGGCTACATTTATTATCTTAAGCCGAGATCCACGGAGTTCAAAATCGTAGCCGACCTCCCAAACTCCAATAAGGGGGTTGGAGACGATTACCTCATTACTTCAGGAAATTGGGAGTTTGCTTCAGATGAGGATCTCCACCTCTTCCCTCTACCTCGATCAATTTTAGAGGGCAAGGGTAAGAGCCCTGCGTTACTGCTTGGTTATTTCTTTTCAAGTTTTCAATAGTTTACCTGTTTCTAATGTCTTTTTTCTTTTGCAACTCTTCGTCAGCCACCAAGGAACTTTCGCCAATCCTTCGTTCTCAACAAGGATTTGAAGAAACTCTTGGACTTGCTAGTCCAAAAACGGAAGGCGTCTCTACTTCTCAACTTCATTCTGACATACAAATCTACTCTTCCCGACGTCCCCAAGAGAAAAAAGAAGAGCTTATCTCCTCCCTCTGCCAAAACTCCACAAGCCGCATCAACATCTCGGGCTGATCAAGGGTCAACATCCGATCCAGTAGAACAGCCGTCTACTTTGGCTCAATATCTAATCCCACCATCTCAACGCAAACATCGCCGACGTCTTATTCTTGCAGCCGAGATGGGTCGCGCAAAACCTGTGGCCAAAGATCTCTTAGCCAGTATCCCAAGTCTGCTGAAGCCCTTCCCTCCGAATCCACCAAGTCGAAAAGACCGAGGTCATCTGCAACGACCTCGGGGTCAAAGAAGCCTAATGCCCCCTGGGCCCCTGAAATAACTTTGGAAGATAAGCCTATAATGGCTAGCGACAGTGCCGACGATATAAATGTCGGCGTTGCACTTAGCACGGCACCGCTTCTCCCAGGCGACCTGGAACAAAACGACGGGTTTAGTGAATATGAAAACTACGCTTTGATGCTGTAACACTCTGTTCAAGTAAGTGTTTTTGTCTGGTACTTCTTTTTTCTTTCTCTTTATTTCACACTTAGAATATTTTTCTAATACTTCTGTTTTCAGGCCATCCAGCATGCCCACTCTTTCTCCATGCAATCTTTTCAGAACCGTGAAAAGTTAGCCGAGAAAAAGAGGGAAGTCACCACACTTCAGAAAACAATTAAGAGCTTACAGCCAAAGATGAAAACGCTGGAGGACCAGGCCGAGAATGCCATGAAGGAGAGGGATAATGCTAAGGAAAAAGCCGGTGCTGCCGAGGCAATAAATGAAGTTCTTCAGGCCCAGCGAAAAGAGGCTAAGGATAAGGTGGCCCAGGCCCAGAAGGAGCTTGAAGATGCCTTGGCTATTAAAGCGGCCGAAATAAAAGATGCCGATGAAAAGGCCTATAATCAAGGTATAGCCGATGTGACAACGGCCTATGAGCAACAAGTGAAGCAGGCATGCAACAAGGGTTTCTCCCTTGGTTGGATGTCCCTTCTTAAGAAGCTCAACGTCTCCAAGGACTTGCCTCTTCGGAATGCCGACGCCATTCCTCTTCCATTCCCTCTTTCGCCACCTCCAGCTCAATCTGAAGATGATTCTGAATCTGAGGATCAAGATGAGGATGATGCCTTGGTGAGGAAATCTAAGGAGGTCGTTGGGGCCAAGTCCCCTCCTCAAATTAAGCAAGTCCTTGACTTGACTCAAGATGAGGAGGTTGAGGAGGTTCCTAAAGAGACTGCTTTTGAGCAGGTATTATTCGATGTTCCTCTGGCCGACAAAAGTGTTGATGAAACAATTGTTCAAATTGATGCCGAGATCGTGGTAGAGAAGGCAGCCGAGGTAGCTTCTCAACAGTCCGCCGACGTCCAAACTCAGCCTGCTACCGATGTTGGAGAATCTTAGTTTTCATTTTTTTCTTCTTTTGTCTTTTGTACTCTTGTACTTTTTGTTTTTTAGACAATGTAAGCTCTGCAAATGGCCGACGTGCCTCTTTGTTCTTTGAATATCTAGTTCAACTTTCCTTCTCTTGAATGCTTGTACCTTTGTCTTCTCTTGACTATTTCTGCATGATTCTGTACTTAGAATATTTTGTAAGTCTCTTAATATACTCTTCCTTCTTTGTGCAACCTTCTCGGGGTGAATTACCTCGGTTAACAATGATCTCGGTTTAACTTAAACTTGTAAATTGCTATAAATTTCAACAAGTGTTTAAACAATAATTTTGGTTTTTAACTTCAACTTGTAAATTGCTACAAATTTCAATAAGTGAAGATAAACAATTATATCGGCTTAACTTTAACTTGTAAATTGCTACAAATTTCAACAAGCATTAAGCATCACTTCAGTTTAACTTCAACTTGTAAATTGCTACAAATTTCAACAAGTGAAGATAAACAATTATCTCAGCTTAACTTCAACTTGTAAATTGCTACAATTTTCAACAAGTGAAGATAAACAATTATCTCAACTTAATTTCAACTTGTAAATTGCTACAAATTTTAACAAGTGAAGATAAACAATTATCTCAGCTTAACTTCAACTTGTAAATTGCTACAAATTTCAACATGCGTTAAGCATTACTTCGGTTTAACTTCAACTTGTAAATTGCTACAAATTTCAGCAAGTGAAGGTAAACAATTATCTCAACTTAACTTCAACTTGTAAATTGCTACAAATTTCAACAAGTGAAGATAAACAATTATCTCGGCTTAACTTCAACTTATAAATTGCTACAAATTTCAACAAGCGTTAAGTATTACTTCGGTTTAACTTCAACTTGTAAATTGCTAAAAATTTCAACAAGTGAAGATAAACAATTATCTCGACTTAACTTCAACTTGTAAATTGCTACAAATTTCAACAAGTGATAAGCTTTTAAGCGCTTTTGTCTTCTGTCTGCCCCCAATGTGAACCTGAGTTTCATTTGGGTTCTCATTATTGAAAAACGTTATTATACATAGTTTCACAAGTTAGAATTCTGCTAAGATTTTATTGATGACATCGGCAAAAAAATAAAGCAACATCTAATGATCAAAGAATTTCAAATTACAAGTGTTCCAGAGTCTTGGCAATGCTTTGCCTTCATTATCTTCAAGCCGATATGCCCCATTGCCTAATACTGAAGTGATTCTGTAGGGTCCTTCCCAGTTTGGGCCAAGCTTGCCTTCCCTGGGATCCTTCTTGTTGCCGACGACTTTTCTCAGGACTAGGTCGCCGACTTGAAATTCTCTTGGATTAACCTTCTTGTTATAAGCTCTAACAAGCTGTTGCTGGTATGCTGCAAACTGTATTGCAACTTTCTCTCTTCTTTCTTCTAGAAGATCCAGATCTCAGGCTAAGAATACATCATTAGTCCCGTTCTCAACTCCCTGGGTTCTGAACCCTGGGATGCCGACCTCCAATGGAATGACTGCTTCTGTGCCATAAGCCATGGCAAAGGGGGATTCCCCTGTTGATCTTCTCGGCGTAGTCCGATATGCTTAGAGTACATTGGACAATTCATCTACCCACTTCCCTTTTGCTGCCTGCAACCTCTTCTTTATCCCATCCAGAATTACTTTGTTGGATGCTTCTGCTTGTCCATTGCTTTGTGGAAAACTTGGGGCTGAAAAGTAGTTCTTGATCTTAAACTTTGCACAGAAGTTTTTGATCAGCTTACCGTCAAATTGTGTCCCATTGTCTGCAACAATTGCTCTTGGAATCCCAAATCTGGTGATGATGTTTCTCCATATAAAGTTCTTGACATCCACATCTCGGATCTTGGCCAGAGGTTCTGCTTCTATCCACTTTGTGAAGTAATCTGTTGCTACAAGCAGGTACTTCCTTTGCCCAGTTGCTTGGGGTAATTGCCCAACGAGATCCATTCCCCATTGGGCAAATGGCCAAGGGCTGGATACAGGGTTTAGGTCAGCAGTTGGCTGGTGAATCAAAGGTGCAAACCTTTGGCATTGTTCACACTTCTTCACGTAGGCTTCTACATCTTTTTGCATGTAGGGCCACCAATACCCCTGGATAATGGCCCTGTAAGCTAGCGATCTGCCCCCAGTGTGGCTTCCACAAATTCCTTCATGAATTTCATATAAAAAATCTTCAACCTGCAGAGGGTGCACGTACCTTAAGAGGGGTCCAATGAAGGACTTTCTGTAGAGATGTCCATCTGCTATCAAACTGAATCTTGCCGACTTCAATCTGATCTTGTGTGCCTCATTCTGGTCTTCTGGTAGTTTTCCTTCTTTCAGAAATGCAACAATTGCGTCCATCCAGCTTGGTCCCATGTCTACACACATTATTTCATGTTCTGTGATTACTGGTTCAATGCTCGGGCCCGACAAGTATTCAATCATTATTGTCCTTGCTTTCCCTAGTTGTATTGCACTAGCTAGGTTGGCCAATGCATCGGCATGGTTGTTATTATCTCGGCTGACTTGAAGAAGTCTGCAGTTCTGGAATAAGGCTGCCAGCCTGATGACCTCTTTTGCATAGGCCGACATTCTTTCATCTCGGGCTGCAAACTCGCCCGTTGTCTGGTTAACTATCAATTGTGAATCACAAAAAACTATTACCTCATCAACTTGTACTGCTGCTGCTAGCTTTAGTCCTATAATCAATGCTTCATATTCTGCCTCGTTGTTTGAGGCCTTGAACCGCAATTGAATGGACTGTTCTAATATTTCTTTATCTGGAGATATCAGTACTACTCATGTCCCCGCTCCTTGTCGGTTTGAACTCCCATCAACGAACAGTTGAAAGGAATCGCCGATATAAATGCTGCAGGGTCTGGGTTTCTCTTCTTTCCTTTCTTCTTTAGCCTTTGGCTGGGCTTCTGCTTGCTTGTCTGAACATTGTCTGTCTTCGCTCAACGGAGCCCGATGCTGGATGGATTCTAGTGTGAACTCGGCCACAAAGTCAGCCAAAACCTGGCCTTTGATTGCAATTCTGGGCCTGTATTCCAGATCATACTGGCCTAGGGCAACTACCCATATGGCTATTCATCCTGTTAAGTCTCCCTGCTGCAATAGGGACTTCAATGGATGCTCTATCAGTACCATAATTTTATGGGCCTGGAAGTAATGGTTCAGCTTCTTTAAAGCCATTACTAGAGCCAGTGCCAATTTTTCTAAGGGTAGGTACCTTGTTTCTGCGTCGGCTAAGGTTTTACTTACGTAGTAAACAGCCTTTTGCTCCCATTTTTCTTCTCGGATTAGTACTGCACTAATCGCATGTTCTAAAACTGCTAAGTACAGGAACAGCTCCTCCTCAAGTTCTGGATTTGAAAGTACTGGCGGTGTGGTCAGCTACTTCTTCAGATCAGCTAATGCTTCTTCGCACTCCTCAGTCCAGAGAAAGTCTGTGGCTTTCTTCAATAATTTGAAGAAAGGTTTGCACTTGTCTGAGCTTCTGCTTATAAACCTGTTCAGGGCTGTGGCCCTTCCAGTTAGCATCTGCACCTGTTTTGCCGACATCGGGCTCTTCAGCTCTTGGATGGCTTTGATCTGATCTGGGCTGGCCTCAATGCCCCTCCTGGTCACCAGGTATCCTAGAAACTTAGCAGATCCAACTCCAAATGAACACTTCGATGCATTGAGTCGGAGCCGATACGTTTTAAGGATTTCAAAGACTGCTTTTAGATCGGCGAGATGACCCTCAGGCTCCTTGGATTTAACGACCATGTCGTCAATGTAGACTTCTACTGTTCGGCCGATCAGGTGCTTGAACATCTTGGTTACCAATCTTTGGTAGGTGGCTCCTGCGTTTTTCAATCCAAAGGGCATCACTCTGTAGCAGTATAGCCCTTTGGGAGTGATAAATGCAGTCTTCTCTTTATCTACTGGGTCCATAGCTATCTGATGATACCCTTTGTAGGCATCTAGGAAGCTCATCCTTCCATGCCCTAAAGTAGCATCCACTAGCTGGTCAATCTTGGGTAAAGGGAAGCTGTCTTTGGGACAGGCCTCGTTTAAACTGGTAAAGTCTACACAGACCCTCCATTTACCATTCTTTTTCTTTACCACCACTGTATTGAACAGCCATGTCGAGTAGTGAACTTCTCTGATGGCCCTAGCCTCCAGAAGTCTATCTACTTCTTCTTCTACCGCTTCGACGTGCGTCAATGTCAGTCTTCTGGCATGTTGAATTACAGGTTTGGCCGACCAGTCAACATTCAGTTTCTGGCAAGTGACCTCGGGGTCGATGCCAGGCATTTCATAAGGTGTCCAAGCAAACACCTCAATATTTGCTCACAGAAAAGCCTCTAACTCTTTTTCCTCTTCTTCGGCTAAGCCTGAGCCAAGAAAGAAGAAGCGTTCTTCATCCCCATCATGGACGAGGATTTTCTTCAGTGTCTCTTTGCTCTTCTCGGCTGGCTCCTTGCCAATGTCTTCTAGGACTTCCACGTCCTCATCTTCAATTTCTGCCTTTTTTGGCTCTCGTATGCTGCAGGTTGACTTCATCACTGCCATGGAGCAAGTCTTCGCCTGGAGTTGATCGCCCCTGACTTCCTCTATCCCATGTTCTGTTGGGAATTGCAATAGTTGATGCAATGTTGAGGGAACTGCTACCATTGCATGCAACCATGGCCTTCCCAAGATGATGTTATAAGGGGAGGGTGTGTCAATGATGGTGAATTCTGTCTTGATCTTCCTGGTGCCAGCCTGCACCTCCAAGTTTACTACTCCCAGTGGCCATGTCGGCGTTCCATTGAACCCAACCATTGGACTATTGGATTGTTCCATGTCGTCTGGGTGAAAGCCGAGCTCCTTGTAACATCGGACGTACATGATGTCACAAGAGTTGCCTTGGTCAATCAGGATGTGTTTCACTTGGCACTCCCCAACCTGGAGGGATACTACCAAGGCATCATTATGAGGATGCTGGACCATCTCTAAGTCGGCTTCAGTAAAGGTTATCATTGGTTCTTGGCATCCTTCTGCCCGATGTCTTTTCTCCCCGACTTGATAGACATGTTGTAGGTGTTTTACCTTCTGGGTCTCCCCTCTGATTTCATTCTCGTTGACCTTTGAGTGAATCACATTGACTACCCGAGGTACTCCTGCCTGAGGTTACTGTACTAGGGGAGGCGGAGCTGTTGGTGCTTGAGGCAGTCTTGCCTATTCTTCTCTTGTTGTGGCCTCGTCGACCAGATCTCTCAAATAGCCTTGCCTTATCAAGTCTTCTAAGTGTGCTTTCAGGGTTCTACAACCCTGTGTTGTGTGCCCCTCTTCGTTGTGGTAGGCACAACGCCTGCCGACATTCCTCCCCATGAATTCCCCTGGTGCCCTTGCTGGTGCCCTAAAATACGGTTGGTTTTGAATTTGTTCCAGGACTTTGTTAATTGGGGCTCGGAACACAGTCGTCACCGCCTGTGCAGCGCTCAGTTCTGTTTCATGTTTGTTCGATCCGTTGTTACCTCAGCCTCGCTTCGGCGAGCCGTTTCCTTTCTCTTGCTTTACCTCTTTAGTCCCCGATGTATCTTCCTCGGTCTAGCATACTTCTCGATTCTCGCCATGACCTCTTCCATGCTTTTTGGCAAAGTTTTTGCCAAAGACTTCCATAGTGGATAGTTGTCTTTTAGGCCGTTCTTGAATGACACGACCGCCACTTCTTGATTACATTCTGGTATTCGGTTGAATACCTCGTAGTACCTTTTTGCATAGGCCCTAAGGCCTTCATCCTTACTGATCTTCAAAGCCATCAGTGCATCCACCCTCAATGGCTGCAGCTTGTTTGTCACGAACCTGGCCAGGAACATCTCGGCCAGGCCTTCCCATGTCTTCACGCTTCCCTTCAATAGTTTGTGGAACCAGTCTAATGCAATTTTCCCGAAGGATGAGGGGAACACTTTGCAGAGCAACGGCTCATTCCCACTATACAGTGCCATTGAGTTCAGATATAATCCGACGTGGAAGTTGGGGTCTGACTTCCCGTCGTATATTTGAAACCTCAACATACTGAATCTCTTCGGCGCCTCAAACCTGTCCAATTCCACCGAGAATGGTGTCCTTGGCTTATCTGGGGAATTTACCTTGGCTCCGGCATTCTATTGCTTTCTTTTGAGGTAATCTCTTAAGTCCTCTTTTGTCCTCCCAGGAGCTCGGCTATCTCCTGCTTTCAATCTTTTTGGTGCACTACTTTCAGCCTCGTGGTGAGTTCTCTTTGACACCTCTCCATGAGTTGTGTCGAAGCACAGCACCTGCCCCTGAACATGCCGATGTCCCTTGGGGTCTGCTTCCTTTGTGTGATGTGTCCTCCGTGATTCTTCTCTTCTTGGTTTCCTTTGTCCGACCTCCCTGGAAGGTCAGTGAGAGTGTCTTTCACTCCCGTTGTGTTGAGAGCCTACGGGGATTGTTCTTTGCCCTCCCTTCTGGGCATTGGCTACTGGAATCGGCGTGTCTTGCAGCGGGAACAGCGGCTGCATGACATTATTTTGCATCATGAAATTGACAACCGACTGTAGGTCTGCCAATTTGTTTGCCATCTCCTTCATCTCTTCGTCCCTCCGCAGGAATCTATCCTTCCATACCTGGAGGTCGTCTTCGTTGTAATAGTCACTTCGATCTGGTTTCTTTGGTGCGTCACTAGTCCGGCCGACGTCCTTCACTCCGCGATTCTGGTCACGAGTTTCTGCGTTGTACTCGTCTCCTGCAACATCCAGGTCAATAGGTCTCCCACTCCCAGTAGGAGTGTCGTCCCCAATCTTTTCCTTCTGTCCGTTGCTGGCCATCTATTCTCCTATCTTTCCCACAGACGGCGCCAAATTATGTGAGTAATTTTCCAATCACACTGCCAACTCAGTGATCAGCTGGAGAGAACTGGTAGAATAGATGACACCTGGCTAACCTGCAACAGAAAGAGAAGATTCCGGCAGTGGTTCATCTACTCGGGGGTACTCCGACGATCAAGTCAGTATATCTTAAAGATAATCAAGTGCTAAATTCACTGCTCAAAGCATAAATTGCGTACCTTAGACCCATGGGGGTGCCTCTCTTTTATAGTTTACTCAATCCTAGTCCCACTAGAAGCCTGACTTCTATGGACTCCCATTCAGTGCTTACTTTGGACTCTACAAAAGATAAGGATAGACTCCCTAGGAATACTATCCTTATCCATCTTGAAGTCTTTCTTCATTCTAGGACTCTTGTCCTTTATCTGCTCATCTCGGATTCCGATATCTTCGGAGGTAATCTTGGCAACACCGAGATAACCTCGGCAAATGACCAGGACACGTGGCACCTCGGCTGACACGTCGGCGTCACCTTGCCACGTGTCGGCACTCAAAAAATATTTCCCCACAGATAGGTTTGAGACTAACTATAAAACAAGCAAATTTTAAGTTTGACTATTATTGACAGTATTTTACCTTACTGAATAATTACGTGTATTTGTAGGTATTCGAAATTTAGCATGCACCTGTAAGTTTCTAATAAAAAATGAAAAGAATATTTGACCACTCTAATCGGGCAAACACGGCGGCTCAAGACTATTTGATGCCTAAGCCAATTTTTTTATTTTTATTTTAACCATTTATAATTTGGAAAATTAGTAAAACATTCATCTCCAACTTTGTATAGTAGGAGAGGTCTAAGATACATATTTTTTTTAGTTAAGGTCTTTTGATGAAATTTTTCTGTCAAAGTTGAAATTTCTTTGTGTCGAGGTCAAAATTTCTCTAAGTCAAACACAATTTCTCTGAGTTTGGTGAAATTTCTCTAAATCGAATTTTTTCTATAAAAATGTTAAGAGACCTTAACTGTTATGAAAATATTGTTTGTCATTTATCTTATAAAATCTTAACATCTGGGATCTTACAAAAAAATTTCCCTCTATAATTTCTTGCACTGCAATTTTATTTTTTTATGTATTAAATTTTTTTTATTTAAAATTCATAACAATATCTCCAACCTTCACAATCAAAATAATTTTGATAAAGAGACCTTAATTTTCTATGAGGATGAAATAGTTGTAATCTATACCTATTATATAAATAAAAAAAATAAAAAAAAATAAAAAATAAAAATAAAAAAACTCAATACATACAAGGTGAATTGAATCTAACCGGATGTACTCAACTCATGAGTCTAACATTTTAACTTCTGCAAATTTCAATTGGTTCTTCACATTTGCTTCATCTCAACAAATGGACAAACCTTGGAGGTGGTCCACACTACCGTCAATGCAGACATGAATAGAGCTCTCACTTGCTCCGTGACCGATGATGAAATTAAGGCAGCAACCTTTAAGCTAAGGGCCTTAAAAGCCCCTGGACCCGACGACTTTCCTGGGATTTTCTATCATAAGCATTGGGAGGTGGTAGGAGGGGCTGTGTGTGCAGCAGTTAAAAAATTTTTCCATAGCGACTTTGTGCTCCGAGAATTGAATCATACTAGTCTTGTGGTTATCCCCAAAACTGTTGCCCCGGTAAAACTCACACAGTACCAACCCATAAGTTTGTGTAATTTCTCCATGAAAATCATCACCAAAGTGCTGGCTAACCACCTTAAACATGCACTTCGTAGTCTTATCACCCCTAATCAATCAGCCTTTGTGTCAGGACGGCTAATCCAGGACAACATTTTAGTGGCTCACAAAGCTTTCCACTTCCTCAGGCACAAAAGGGGAGGAAGAATAGTGGATGTTGCTTTGAAACTTGACTTTAACAAGGCATATGATCGAATCCAGTGAGATTTCCTGGAGACAGTCTTTCACAAAATGGGGTTTGACCGGCGATGGATTCAGTGGGTCATGCAATGTGTCACTACAGTTCAATTCTCCATTTTTGCGAACGGGGCAAAGCGTGCGTCAGTCTCTCCCTCTTGTGGCCTCCGCCAAGGCGATCCTCTATCCCTATACCTCTTTATTCTTGTGGTTGATGTTTTATCTAAATTATTGCTTTGGAGCCTCCATCGGAGAGATATTTTGGGCCTTCGGATGAGGAGAACTTGTCCCATCTTGTTGCACCTATTCTTTGTTGATGATGCTATTCTTTTTCTTAAGGGCGAGCAAAGGGAATGCCAAGCTTTACTGGCCATTTTGCGACTCTACAGTGAGACATCGGGACAAGTCCTAAATTTTGATAAATCCAGTATCATCTTCTCGGCAAATGCCAATATGGCTGTGAGGGGGGCTCTTTGTTTGACTTTGGGGATCTCTGAGGCGGACCCGAATGAAAAATACCTAGGTTTGCCTTCTCTCTGGGGCAGATCCAAGACAGTTGTGTTTGGCTTTTTGATTGAGAGGGTGCTATCCAAATTGCAAGGTTGGAAAAGCAAGCTTCTCTCCCCTGCCAGGCATGAAACTTTGATTAAGGCAGTGGCATAGGCCATCCCTTCTTATGCCATGGCTTGTTTCTCTTTCCCTCAACGCTTCTGTAGCAAGTTGAATGCCTACATTCGGAACTTTTGGTGGAAAAGAGACCCAGAAAGTAGAGGTATTCACTGGGCTTGTTTGGACTCCCTAACAACCTCCAAAGCTGCTGGAGGTATGGGTTTTTGAGACTTTAAGGCCTTCAATCAAGCCATGTTGGCCCGCCAAGGATGGCATCTGATTCAAAACCCTTCTTCCTAATGGGCTAGAATTTTCAAAAGCTTATATTTTCCTCAATCAAACTTCATGATAGCCACTAGACGCACTCGACCATCATGGGCATGGACAAGCTTGTTAAAAGGCAGAGAATTGCTTCAAAAGGGTACCAGATGACAAATTCGTAATGGGCAATCTGTCAACTTTTGGGAGAATAAGTGGATTTCGTCGGTCCCTTACTTCTAGATATCAACTATCAAACCATTTCATACCCCTATCCATGTTGTGGCAGATGCTATTGATCCAACGAGCAAGTGCTGGAAGATGGAGGTTCTGCAATAGTTTGTTACCCCAAAGAAAGTCCAGGCTATTAGTTTCATCCCTATTTCCATGGAAAATACACAAGACGTGGTGGTCTGGCACCCATCCAAATATGGGATTTTTTCAGTCAAATCGGGGTATGCTCTGGCTCGTACGTTACAGAACCAGCAACAACAAAATTGTCTCTCAACTTCCTTCTAGCTTCCATACAATTTCTGGAAATAGATTTGGCATCTTGATGTACCTCCCAAGCTTAAGCATTTTTGGTGGAAAGTTTGCAACAATTTTTTAGTTACCAAGGCCAACCTCCTCAAGCACAAATGCTCTGCCTCTGGGATGTGCCCAATCTGTCTTCTAGATTTACAAACAGTGGAGCACTTGCTTTTTGATTGCCCTTGGACCTAATCGGTGTGGTTTGGAAGCCAACTAAACTCGCGCATCGGAAGAGGTATGGTGAGTAATCTAACAGTTTGGTTGAGTCAACAGTTGGCGTTACTTGTTTCCTCACCCAATCGACGCCTTTTTTTAAGTCAGCTAATCATGATTACTTGGCAAATCTGGAAAACCATAAATGCGTTCATCTTTACTCATATTCCAGTTAATCTAGTGGAAACTGTTGCTCGTGTAGCCCATGCTTGGAAGGAACTTGTCCAGCTTCAGCAGAGCCCCATACATATGCCAAATAGCTCTCATTCTTCACAGGTGAGTCCAAACAGTTGGTAACCTCCTCTTCCTAGCTCTCTGAAAGCAAACTAAGATGCGGCTTTCTGTAAACAATCCAATCAAACCTCGTTAGCCGTTGTCTTGCGTGACTCAATAGGGCAAATTATTGATGGACACACTCTCAAGACCCATACTACCTCACCCTTCCAAGCTGAGGCCCAAGCAATTCGATTGGCTTGCCTTATGGCAAAACAGTAACAATGGAGGAACGTAGCTGTTGAGAGTGATAATTTGCTAGCAATCAAGCTCTGTGTTTCCGAACTGGTGCCCCCTTGGGACAGCTTGGCAGTCTTCTCTAACATTAGATGTATTTCCTAGGCTTGGCCCCTATCTTTTCGTTGGACCAGGCGCACCTCTAACAAAGTAGCACACTGGGTTGTCCATGTATGTGCTTTGTCACAGTTACCTGTAAATTGAGTTGCTTTGCAACCCCAGGCCTTGAGTTGTTTGGCTCACCTGGATGTTTCTTCTTCTACAAATTAATATATAGTCTTTTTCTGCTCAAAAAAAAAAAAATGGACAAACCAATCGGATGGCACACCTCTCACTCCTAGAAGTTGCATCTTAATTCGATGCCCCTTAGCCAGCTGGATGGCCCCAACCTCATCTTGAACGGTGCTTTGGATATATATTTATAGGAGATTTCTGTCTAACTCATAATAAGTGGATTTATCATCGAATAGATCGTATAATAATTAATGACATTTTTTACAAAATATTATTAATTATTAATTTTTAACAACAGTTTAAAAAATTTGTCATAAAAAACGTTACTAAATCAACGTAACTAATTTTTAACTTTAAGCAAAAATTTGAAAAATTCGTCACATAAAAATGTTACTAATTATAAGTTTTAAAACAATTAATAATAATCATGACAAAAAAAAGTTATTAATTATCAATTTTTAATGACATGCAAAAATGCGTCACAAAAAAATATTTTTAACGACGATTTTATTAAGACTAACTTTCAATAAGATTTAATGAGAATTAAGTCTGACTATTAAGACTTATTGATAATTTATCTTATATTAAATGAATGTAGAATAATCTTTCTGTCACAATGAGACGAAAACTTGCGGTTCCGGCAGATATAGCCATTGTCCTAAATCAAAATAAAATAAAATAAAATAAATTTTACAATTACGGTTGACCACTCCAGTGACTTTCCCCATAGACACAAGCTTGCAACACACTACCTTTTTCTCTTCTCCTTGTTGCATCTTTAAATCTGTTATGAATAGTCTAGATGTAAGTTATTTATTATCTAATTGTATATCAATAGCATGTGTATTTTAGATTTTTAAGTCTCATATGTTAGATGCAAGCTTGGTGTAGTTCCTTCCCATAGATTGGTTTCTGATTTGTTGACTTCTTTTTCTTCTTCTCTTCACTAACTTCCTCGTGATAATGTCCAATTTTTCCCCCTTTTTCTTATTATACTAGGCTCCCTTTCAATTTATGTATAATTCTACACTATAATATTTTTTCTTCTACCTTTGTTTCTTTTATGTAAACGTTTTATAATAACTTGTACAAGCAACATGTTGCGCAAAATATCATCTAACTTGCTAAACTCGCTCAATCCGCACTGATTCATCTGCTAGCTATGGATGAAATTTTAAAAATTATAATCTCCTTTCGAAATCGCTCCGCTATAATTAATACATAATTTTTTTAACCTCCAATGAAATATCAAAATAAAAATGAGTATAAGAGAAATTTAAAATGTAAAATTTGTTACAAATTAATAATTATATATATGAAAAATATTACAAAAAATTATATTATGTTATATATATAACATAAAATAAATTGAACCTATTCCAAACTGCTTAAAAGGAAATTTTGTACAATTTTTTAACATGTTCGAGTGGTGGCATTCATTGTACAAAGGAAATGGAAAATTAAAATAAAATAAAATAAAAAAGCAAACGAAAATGAATAAAAGTGAATTAAAATTGCCATTTTATTACAATGTACATTTTCCAATTTAATTCTTAGAAAAAAAAAAAATTGGTTATAAATGAAATTATTAGTTATTAATATTATAGATAAACAATCATTCGGTATAAAACAAAGAGGCAATTAAACTTAGTGTAATTTAAAAATAATAATTAAACGGGTGACAAATTTTATGATTTTAATTATTAATATTTATAAAATTTATTATTAATTTGTAATTACTTTTAATAATACAATTGATTTGATATTTCTCTTAAAATAAATGATTGAACAGCTCTTCTTGCTTTCTTTTTTGTAATTATTAAGAGTTTCATAGTACAAGGAAATAGATCATTGGAATCGTTTTAGAATTCTGCTTCCACTCTTATGTTTGGAGATCTTATTTTCAACATATAACTTACCATCAAGTAAAAGAATTACCGATTATTGTTCACAGATTTTACATTACATAGAAAAATATATTATACAAGTGTATTAGAAGAAATAGATGTTTCCATAATAACAATTTGATATTTTGTAGTAGATTGCTGCTGCCTATTTTAATACTAACAAACATAATCAAACAAATATTTCACTTTTTAATTAGAATATACAGTAAAAATAGGTGATGATCGAGTTGGTTTGTCTTTTTAAGTTGCATTACGAGGTCTGAACACGTTGTTTGGAACCAATCTTTTTTAGAATGAAAAATGTTAAGAATCCACCCTTATAAATCCTACATTTACTTGAATGTATTTGTGTTTATATGGTGAGGATTGAATTGATGTGGTGTGTGGTCCACATATGAAATAAATTTGAACCATTCATTTCCTTTTTAGAATAAATTTTGAGTTGATAAGGGTGGATTTGTAATATTGTTGTTTTGGAATTAAACAGTGAAATATTTTATTAATACAAGAGAATGTAATGTATATTTTTAGAAAATGAAAAATACTTACTAGATTAATTTATTGTTTTCATAAAATACATTTTTTATAATGTTTATAAAATGAATAAAGATTGAGAGTTCTAATTTTGGAACTCTAAAAAGAGTTCTAGTGATGTGATAAGGAGTGGAGCCCATATGTAATGTGATGTGTGTGCAGTGGCGGAGTCAGGAATTTGATGTAAGGGGGTACCTATTAATTATAATCTCAAAATTTTTCTTCCCCAATCAATAACAATAACATAATAATAATTTTTTGAGCTAATATTAAATATTAAAAATTAATATTATTACAAAAAGTTTATAATTTTAAACCTTTACAATTGACCCCAACGAGTTTTCATCTTTTGAAATCTTTCCATAATAGTATCATTGTCAATGCCATCAAAAATCTCTCTTTCAATGTAGACAACCAAGCTATCATTTATCCATTCATCACCCATTCAGTTCCGCAACCAATTCTTCACAATATTCATAGCTAAAAATACTCTCTCAACTGTAACAATTGCAACATGCAAGATTAATGCTAAAGTCAAGAGCAAATACAGCAATGCATATTTTTTTGTCTCTTCCAGTCTCCACCATTTTCTTAGCAAGATCGGTAATTCCATTCAACCTTGATAACTCACTATTGGATAACATGTCAATAATATATATATATATATATATCAAGTTGATCATTAAGTACCATGAACTCCACTGAGGAAAATTCTTTGGGACAAAATGCGGCAAGATGAATTAACTTTTTCTTGTCAAAACTAGAGAAAGAGTTAGATGGATTCAAACATGCCACACAAAGTAACAACTCAGTATTCGACTCAGTGAAACGAGCATTTAGTTCTTGAATTTGCATATCCAAAACAGTGTAGAATAACTCGGCGCGATAGTGATGTAAGTTTGTAATTTCTTAAGTATTGCGCCTTTTTCTCCCTTGAGCTACAAACATATCATCCATTTGGGGAACATCAATTTCATACTTTTGACAAAAAGACAAAATATCATCAAGTAAAGATGTCTACCTACTCTCCCTCATCTTTTGGAGCCGTACTTTAGAAATTTGAACTAAATTCATGGCATTAACAATATCTTGATCTTTCCTTTGTAGTGCTTGCGATAACTCACTTGTAATAGCGAATATCATTTTCATCAAATGAAAGTTGAATACAAACTCAAATGATTGAATTGAGTCTAACAATACATTTGCTTCTGCTCGTTGTTCTGAATTTGAACCATCCTCCGAAATCATTTCAAGCACATCAATCACTGTTGAAAACATACCAGCCAAGCTGACTAAAGTACCATAGTGTGAGCCCTAACGTGTATCACCAGCACGTTTAAGATTAGTTTCTTGATTTAAGCCTTATCCACTAGATAGCTCTCTAGTATTAGGTGCAGCTTGCTTCTCCCTAATAATATCTCGACGTTTGCATGATGCTCCAACAACATTCACCACATTAGAAACCAAAGTGAAAAGTAAAGTAATTTGATCATGATTCTTTGTCACAGCTACAAGTGCCAATTGCAATTGATGAGCAAAACAATAAACATAATATGCACAAGGATTCTTTTTCAGTATAAGTGTTTTAAGACCATTGAACTTGTAAAATCTAGAAACCCTAGATGTTGATTTATGATTATGTACCAATTTTAAGCAGAATATAACAATCCCAATCAAACAATCAAAGACAAATCGACACAACGATTTTACGTGGAAAAACTACAATTGGACACCTCCAACTGTGATTAAAAAACCACGGGCAACAGCCACAAAACAATCCACTAAGAAGATTTAAAGGAATTACACAAGTATGCTCTCAATTACCTAGCAAATCCACGCCTAACTGAACCAACCTCTATGTGTCTCTTCCAACCCCGTCTTCACCTCGGAATTGTCTTTACGACGAGCCACTCCAAAATCCACCGAAGCTTCAGGCTCGAATTTTTCAGAATCCACCGAAGAAAAACTCTCTCTCTCTTGTGTATAACAAACAAAACCTTTGATGTACTCTCTTTAAACCATGAGTTGAATACTCAATAAAACTTCAAAGAAAACTAACAAAATATCCCTAGATATAAACCTTAAGAACCAAAAAGAAGATCTGGAGGAATTACACTAGTTTTAGGAGAAAACCAACTATTTATAGAAAATCAAAGTAATTCTAGTTTTGGAAGAAAACCAATTCCTTATAGAAATCCAAAGTAATCCTAGTTTTGGAAGAAAACCACCAGTTTTAGAAGAAAACCAATTACTTATAGAAATCCAAAAGTAATCCTAGTTTTGGAAGAAAACCAACTTCTTATAGAAATCCTTGCCAAACGAGATTGCCAAGAATAAAACCTAACAATCTCCCCCTTTGGCAATGCCATGACAAAATACACCTAACAAATAAAATCCTAATCACCCCAACCCATAACAACCAACAAAAGCCAACTTCTATCTCAAGCTCATGATCTGCAAAACAGTTATTAGTGCCACAATCTCCAAAACAACTATTAGTGCCACAAGAGTATATGAAAAAAAATAATAAACATATGACAAGATTATCTTGAAGCATAAGATGGAAAACATGAATAGATGCGACTTTGAGATATTAAGAACATGTAGCATGAAAACATGAACAACACCTTTTTGTCACGAATTGACAAAGGAAGCTCAATCAACTAAAGCATGATCATAAACCAAAAAAGCAATGATATGATGATGTAAATATCAGGAGCATGCAAGAATGCAAGCAACATGCAAAACAACTAAAGCCAATCTTCCTTACCAAACAAATCAAAGTGATCATGCGAACAAACTTTTGTAACAATAAACCAAACTCCCCCTCACTAAAAACAACCACACACACTGAAAACAGTGAACAAGAAGAAAAAGACAAAAAATAATATGGTGGAGCAGACAAAGAATTTTAGATTAGTACCTTAATACACACAAGACTATCCAAGAAGTACAATTACTTGAAAACACAATGTGCACAACCTCTAGAAAATTCCTCATAAAAGAAAGTGATGCATTATGTGAAAAGCATAGATCCCATAATAAAAGTGTGTGTGTGACTCTTGGAGTTCGACAAACACGAGATTCAAATCCTAGTAGTGATCTGATAGCGGACCTCCGACAAGAGAATCTAAGCACAATTAAGAAAAGTCAAACCACTAGAAATCAAGGGGTATTTGGTAAGTAAAGGCGGAGGCTCCCCCTCAATCAATGAATCCTTTATTTTTTTCTTTTTCTTTTTCTTTTTTTTTTTTCACTGCTTTTTCTTTTCTTTCTTTTGCACATCATTTTTTTTTTTCTTTCTTTTGCACATTTTTTCCTTTCTTTTGCACACTCATTGGCAGCTGACACGCTCAAGAGTATGAAAATCGAACCAGAGAAGCATGGATATAATAAGGATGGCCTGGTTGGTGACTCTGAGGTAGCCTTTTCCTCATGCCTGGACTACAAAGAACAGAGGGGAAAGCCATGGAGATGCAAAAAGATGGAAGGTGATTAAGAGACTCAACATCACCCATGATGTGTTAGTATAGGTCAATTTCTCTAGAAAAACAAAAGATACCATGCCAGAAGTCCATAGAAAAAAATAATCACTAAGGCGAAAAACTCCGATATTTGTTAATCCAAGAGTGTGTACAGAATGAGACATACTAATCAAAAACACACACTCCAAAATGAGTAATGACCACAGAAAGCACACACATATTAACATATAATGGATATTCTTATCAATTCCAATATGCACCAAGGACCACTCAAAAATTTCAAGCTTGCAAAACTATACTAAGAAAATCTTTTTGGATTTTTTTTTTCATTTTTTTTCTTTTTCTAAACAAAGCAAGACATAAAACGAACATGCACACACATTTTTTTTTTTCATTAAAAAAACACACAGAAACCCAAAAACTAAAACAAATTAACAAATTAACACAAGTCAAGTTTTCTCACCCAAACCGCTTTAATATAAACAAAGTTATGAGCTTTGTGGTTCTTGGGTGGTGTCTTGACGTTGTGGTTCCCTTTGTTTTCAATGGGAACCCGTCTTGACTTGGTTTCCAACTTCCTATTTTTAGGTCTAGGCAAATACACTTTCCCATGCAATTTATAACAATAAGGGTGAATATGACCATGCATACCACAATGATGACAAATAAAAACAGGGTGTACCTTCTTTTCTTTTACCTTACCAACTCTAGGAAGTTTGAGAAGTCCATCCTTATGTTGAATTTTTTGTTCTCCCTTTCCTTGAGTTCTTGTATCATGAGATGTAGATGCACTCTGTTTTTGCTCTTTGTTATCACCAAAGCCAATGCCACTCTTGTCAGAACAAATTTGTTGAGACCCAATGATATTGTCCAAAGTCTTTGATCCTCTGTTCCAAAGACCAATGGTTGCCATAGCACATTTCAGCTCTTCCTCTTTCTTGATCATTAGTTCTTCCAAAGCAACTTGAGACATCTCAAGAGATTCAATCTTTTCTTCATATGTTGCATAAATTTGTTGTAGCTCATTCCACTTTGTCTCACAAGTCAATAGTTTTGCACAAAGAGCTTGTCGATCATTAGCTATCTTGATGGCATCAATCCTAGCCTCAGAAATCTCTACCTTTAGTTTGACATTCTCACTTTCACATGCTTTGAGCTTCGTTATGAGTTTGTCATTTAATTTGAATAACTTAATACAACTTTTCATAAACTTGCTCAAGCTCTTCATCTTCACTCCCTGAGGATTCGTCAAGTAGGGGTGGTCGAACCATAGAATTTCCCTCACGAATTGAATCCATTATCACAAATCAAACAAGATCTCGTTCTAAAAGAATTTTTTTTGAAAAAAAATAAATAAAACAATCTGCTCTGATACCAATTGAAAAATCTAGAAACCCTAGATGTTGATTTGTGATTATGTACCAATTTTAAGCAGAATATAACAATCCCAATCAAACAATCAAAGACAAATCGACACAACGATTTTACGTGGAAAAACCACAATTGGACACCTCCAAGTGTGATTAAAAAATCACGGGCAACAGCCACAAAACAATCCACTAAGAAGATTTAAAGGAATTACACAGGTATATTCTTAATTACCTAGCGAATCCACGCCTAATTGAACCAACCTCTATGTGTCTCTTCCAACCACGTCTTCACCTCGAAATTGTCTTTACGATGAGCCACTCCAGAATCCACCGAAGCTTCAGGCTCAAATTCTTCAGAATCCACCAAAGAACAACTCTCTCTCTCTCTTGTGTATAACAAACAAAACCTTTGATGTACTCTCTTTAAACCATGAGTTGAATACTCAATAAAACTTCAAAGAAAACTAACAAAATATCCCCAGATATAAACCTTAAGAACCAAAAAGAAGATCTGGAGGAATTACACTAGTTTTAGGAGAAAACCAACTATTTATAGAAAATCAAAGTAATCCTAGTTTCGGAAGAAAATCAATTTCTTATAGAAATCCAAAGTAATCCTAGTTTTGGAAGAAAACCAATTACTTATAGAAATCCAAAAGTAATCCTAGTTTTGGAAGAAAACCAACTTCTTATAAAAATCCTTGTCAAACGGGATTGCCAAGAACAAAACCTAACAAAACTCACCTTGCATATTACTAGCTCCATCATATCCTTGACCCCCCAATCTGAAAATAGTCAATCCTAGTTTGGAGAATAAATTTTCCACAGCTTGTTTGAGTAAAAGAGCATTCGTATTAGCAACATGCTCAATATCCAAAAAATGCTCAATCACTTGGCCTTTTTTGTCCATATATCTTATTACAACTGCCATTTGCTCCTTAATTGATATGTCACAGGCTTCATCAATCAAAATAGAAAAAAGTGCATAAACAATATCTCTAATAATCACATTGATAGTTTCAAACCTGGTCACATTTACAATATCTTTTTGAATATCAGGAGATGTCAACTTGAGATTTTGTGGAGCATTGCTCAATGCAACCACTTTCACATCTTCATTATGATCAGCAAGAAAATTGAGAAGTTCAAGAAAAATTCCTTGGTAACTTGAATTTTAAAATTCATCATGCCCACGAAACGCAAGTCCTTGTTTTAAAAGAAATTTGACATAATCAATCAATGCATTCAAATTGGTTCGATGCTCAATTCGAGTTTGATCAAATTGTTTGAAAAAAATCGTTTGAATATATTGATTTTGGTTTAACAAGTCTTGACATTTACTCGAAACTTCATTATGAGCACTATTGGGACCTCCAACATGAGTCTGAAATTTATTTTTTTCTTCCAATTTGAGAAACCCTCACCAACAAAAGAATCATCACCAGCTTGATCTCCAATATCAGGTTTGAAAAGATAACAACATAAACAAAATGTTGCATCTTTTGCTACGCTATACTCTAACTAATTAGGAAATTCACTAAACCAAGCTTGATTAAATCGCTGAAGTTTTTGTCCAAATGATTTTTGTGGAAAATTATGATCATCTGGTTGACAAGGACCTTTTTGAAGATATGCCCTACGAATTTGGTCTCGATCATTAGCATTATAGTCCATAATCTGTGGCCGTAGTCTTGAATCTGCAGGAAAGTCTACTAAGTTGATTTCTATGCGACTTTGTTTTGCGGAAGAATAATGATAATCTTCTTTTTGAGGAAGAGATGATTCCAACTTTGATTTTTCTTTTGAAATATTTCTCTATGACTGTTTTAAAAAATAAATCAAAATAAAAATTCATAATCACAATCACAAACCCTCACGAATCAAAATCTCCAATTTTAATACAAATTAAAAAATTTAAATTTAGCACAAATCACAACAGATAAAATTTCTAATATATCTATATTATGACAAATGAAAGTTCCTAATTTAAATAACAAATACCACAAATTAATATTTTTAATTGTAGCACAAATCAAATCTCTAATATCAGCACAAAGAACAACAAACCAAAATCCCTACTTTTAATATAAATCACCACTAATTAAGATTCATAATTTTATCATATCAAAATCTCTTATTTTAACATAAATGATAACAAATAAAAAAATTTTACAAATCAAAATTTAACAAATAACTATAAGTTGATACTCATAATTTTTATTAAAAATAAAAAATCATAAATAAAGTTACCTGTAAACAATGAAGAGAAGATACAAAAGTTGTAGTGTGATCCCAAATTTATATTGTGTAATTCTAACATGGTAAATCACGAGTTGATAAATTACAAAGTAACAAAGAGAGATAAAGAAAAAAAAATCTTTTTTGCCGTTTTCCATGAATCAATAAATAAATAAATAAATAATTGAATCAGAGTTGTGTCAGTGTGTTTGAGTGTGTGTTAGTATTAGTGTTAGTGTGTTTAGAAATTGTGTGCGTGTGTGTGCCAGTTTTTTTCAGTCAAAGTGGGCTAATGTGCATATAGGCACAAACAACACTAAAGCACCATAGTGTGCATATGACCCCCCGGCCTCCATATCCCTCCGCCCCTCTGTGTGTGCCTATATATATATTTTCTCTTACCACATGACTAAAGTTTCAAAATTAAAATTTTTTATCACTGTTAATGAGAAAGGCTGTTTACTCTCTTTCTAATTTGGCCAAGAACAGATGAGTGGTATTCTTATTTTATAATTTAAATTTAATTCATTTTTAATTTATTCAGTGATAGATGTTTTCTTACTTTTCATTTTTGAATATTATTTTGACTATAATTTGTTTTATGTATATACATACTGTATGGTAAATACATAATAGTAAACGGGCCTTCGTTTACTCGAAGCCCTAGATGAAGCCCTAGACGAACACTGTGAGACCATAAAATATCCTCTCACATGGATGTTGTGGAGATCCAACGAAGAGAAGAGCTTCACCCCTGTAGATCTGTAATGATGAACATAGTCGGTGCCACCCAACCGGGGTTGCCGGCCGGGGACTCTCCGATGATGAAGTCAGTCCCCGTATCAAGAAAGAAATAGTATATGCATTTCAAGGGGTGTGTATTGTGTGGAGAGAGATGAGAACATACCTGTATATTATGAGGTCCCTTTCTTTTATAGACTGGGGTAGGCAATAGTTGGGGCTTTAGCAAGCCTTGTTTGGGTTAGCCCAATAAGTTGATATATATTATTTTCTGGCTCCCACAATTGCCCCAAAACTTTCATTGTTTTCGGTAGAAGGAATGAGAGTTTTATTGCCGAGTTATGCTGTTCAAATAGATGTTAGGTCCTTTGACAAAAAATACGTTTGATAAATGAATAACATAAATGAATGAATGGCTGGATGAATGCATGTATGTACAAATATATGTATATAGAGGAGAGATGTGAGCTAAAGTCCAGTGAGTAATACTATTTCTATAAAGATCGGCCACGGTATTATAACCCCGGGCAAGGGTGTAATATATTGTCGAGTGTAAAGATTGCTTCCAAATATGGACTTTCATGCTGAGCTAGAAATATTTCTATAGGCCGAACACAGAAATGATTACCTGAACCAAATAAGATAGATTAAATAAGGGAGATATATCAGTCAAAAATTGAACCACGGCATTCTTACCCCCGGGTGAGGGTGTAGACCTGCGGTATTATAACCCTTGGGTAAAGGTGTAGGCCGCGATATTCTAACCTCCGGGCGAAGGTATAGGCCGCGGTATTCTAACCTCCGGGCGTAGGTATCGAGCCGCAGTATTCTAACCCCTGGGCATGGGTGTAGGCCTTTGCTAATGGTGCTTTGTGCCAAGTGTGAAGATTGCGTTGTATTCGGAGATTTTTGCTGATTTCAAGTGGCAACCAAGTGCCGATATGGCAAGGACTTCGAATAATGTATCCTGTACCGAATAAGATGGACGTGTTAATCACCAATAATATTGTTCCGCTTGTATGGAATTGCCAAGTAGATATTGGGCCAACTATTTAATTTCCGAGTTGCTCGGTTTGCGTTTAGTCCAAGGTGGACTTGCCCCATTGCTTTCGAATGACAGGTGTTAGTCGGAAGGAATGTAGATTCCCATTACCCTATGTTGCAGGGAAGATTCGGCTTTGGTAAAATGGTGGCGCGCAAAAATATGCAAGCTACCGACTGTCAAGTAAGTAATGTATTGCCCCAAAACGGGCGCTTGCTTGAAGCTGTGTGAAAAGGAGCGGGAATTTGTAACTCAAATAAACGTCGTTGTAATGTTTCTACCAAGTTGGCCGAATATGCATGCATATCAAAGGTGCCAAGATGATGATCGGCTGATGTGCCCCGATTGGATAGCGGAAAATTGACTGATGACCCAGTGGGCAAATGTTTTTCCAAATAATGTTGTTAGGCGAAATAAGTTGCCGAATACTGTGGCGAATGTTGCTGCATAAAGTTTGACAATGCATAAGGTTGACAAATAATGTTGCTTAGCTGAATAGAGTTGATGCACGGCCGAATAATGATCATGCATAATGTTGCATTAATAATGGTCGAATAATCTTGCCAGGTAAAGTTGATGCAATGCCGAGTAACTAGTGTCAAAACATCGGTGTATCATTTGGTCGGCGGTGTGTTGGCATTCTTTCGGAGTTAGGTTTGCTAAGAACTTGGTTGGCAATGGTTGTTAATTTAGTGAAGTTGAGCTTCTTGTCCAAGGTATATTTGCCCCATTGCTTTTGAATAAGATTTGTTATTTGGAAGGAATAAAATTGACTTGGGCCAAGAAGCCGAGACATTATGAAGCCGTGCCCCTGTTCAGTACCTATAGACACCCCATTTTTAACCGTCCTCAAGACTTGGACGTCACTGTTTGAACACTCAATGATCACCCTTGTTTGTGTTCGTCTTGAGTTCCCGGAGGCCGTGGCAGTGCGCCTCGCCTCAGGACCTCTCGACTCGACTGTTTTGTGTCTGGTTTTGCACCAAATACTTGTGTTTTGCCTTTGAGAGGCAGGATAGGGCTTGTAGACCATCCCCACCCATCACCAGCCCTGGCTTGAGGCCACCAGCTATGTTTTGTGGCCACCGACCAAATGTTTGGCCGGCCGGCACTATAGATAGCTGGCCGGCTATCTTTTTTGGTCAATTGCATCTTTGGCCGGCCGACTACTGTGCATCTGTTTTTGCAGATATTTTGGTGCAACTGGCATGCACTTGGCTCCCCTCCATACACGTATGGAGGGATCTCTCTCTTTAGAAGCATGTCTTGTAAGCTTACAAGACTAAAAGCTCTATAAAGAGGAGCCTTCTCTCTCTTTTTGAGGGGTTAGACATTTTAGACAACTTTTTTTTTACGGTTTGAGTTTTAGGGTTAGGGTTTGTTCATATCCTACCTCTATATCTCTTTCTTGTGTGTGTTTTGTCTTACTTTTGCTCACAAACACCCACCATCACACCATCCCTTGGAGCTGAGGCCCTTGAGGGTCGTTTTGGAGGTTTTAGACTGATTTCAACCTAAAGAAGCTGCTAGAGCTCTATTGGTGAAGAGGGTCTTCAAGGGTAAGAAGCTTGTCCCTTTATTCCCCATTTTGGCACACACTTTTTACCTACCTTGCAACTATTTTTGAGCTTTGTGTATAACATATAAAAGTTCTGTTTTTTAGTGTTCTAAATAGTTGGTTAAGGTTTCTTTAAGCTTTAGGGTTGTTTGACCCCTCTTAAGCCTTGTAAGGCTCCATTTTGTGCCATTTTGAGTGAGCTCCGGGACTATTGAGTTTGGGCCTCCTCACCACTGAAATCTTGAGGGATTTCAGAGGTGAGGATGGTGCCTTGAGGTCCTAGGAAGGAGAGGGCCACTACCTCTCCTTGTTGTCCTTGAAAAGGACCATTTTTGCCTCTTGAGAGAGCACCATGTTTAAGTGTGTGTTGGCCATGCCTTAGCTGATTTTCATGCTTATTATGTCATAATATGCCTCTGTTTTTAGTTGGTTTTGGTACACCATGCTTGTTTAGCATACATACCTCATAATGCCATGATTTGCCTCAATACATGCATAGCATTTAGACTACCATGCTTTTGTGTTTTGGCCAAGCTTTGTGAAGCTTATATGCATGTTTTGATGTGCTAAGGGACTGTTTTAAGTCATTTGAGTCATTCATGCCCCGCTTTGTATAGCTACCATGTAATCCCTCTTGTATGCCTTAAGCTTTGGCCCTTCTAGCATGTCATCCTTGCTTTGTTTCAGTGGTTTGGAACCACTTGCCATGTTATTTCAGACCTCATGATGTTCCTATATGCTTGCATTTGATCCCCCTTCAATGTGTTTAAAGTTTGTTGCCTTATGCCTCTTGTTTAGGCCTTGGAATATGCTTGCATTTTTAGACCACTTAGACGCCATCTAAGTACATCCTTAGCTTTGTTTAGGTCTGCATTAGACCTATTTTAAGTCCCCTTGGCCTTGTGAGGCTTGGTTGACTTAGCCTTGGTTTAACCCCTTTTGGCTTACCTTAAGTTTTGGACCTTGGTTGCATGCCATGCTTGTCTTGTTCATTTGATTTGGCATCATATTCAACATGATTTCAGAGCTTTTTATTGCATGCTAATTGTCCATGTTTGCATCTTCTTAGGTGTGCTTAGAAGTTGCACTTTATGCTTGAGTGTTGGTCCATGTTTTCATGCATGTTTGTATATCAATTAGCCCTCACTCCCTAGCATCTTGGCCACTGTTTTGGGCTTAGTATAGAGCTGTCCAATTAGTGTAAGTCCCTCCTTTACATGTTGTTGCATGCACTCCTTGTATGTTGTAGCATATCGGTGAGTTGTTGCATGGTTGAACTTGCATGATTGAATGAAGTCACATGTTGGCTTGCATACTTGAACACCCACATTGCATCTTGCCTACTTGTAGGTTGCATCGCTTCATGCCTTTCATGCTTCTTTACTTAGGTTGTGTGCCTAACATGCTTTGCTTGCTTGCATTGTCCATGTTGCATACTAGTTCGCATGCTTAGATTGCATTGCATTGGTATGCATGCTTGGCCTCTTGAATTGCTTGTGATAGAGGTTAAGCCCCATTGTTTGATTATGTGCATTGCATTCCATATTAAAATGCACACTTGATTCTTTGGGCCATCATGCATGAAAATGCATGATTGGTGGTCCGAGAATCGAGGCCCATGTCCCTTTGAGTCATAAACATGATAAGGGATGTGATTGGTGCATACATTGCTTGAAATGCATTGCCATGCCAAGTCTTGCCCTCTGCTGCTGTCAAACATAGATTCGAGAAGATTTGGCCACGGCTATCTTGATGCTTGACCAAGCCATCATTGTTGGCCGATGGATCAAATTTGTGGCCGTTGACCATTCTATGTGGCCGGTGACCATTCTATATGGCCGGTGGTGTTCTCTTTCAGCCGGTGGTGTTCCCTAGTATCCAGAGAGCAAACCCTGAGACTTTGGCAGTCATCGGGGAAGCAGAGCAAGGAAAACAGAGGCATCTTGAGCATGGTAATGGATTTCCGGGCGAAACCGAGCGCGCATGCATTAAGCCCTCTCCCGAGGCTGCTGTTTACTGCTTTCTTAGATTAATAAATTTGCTTAATTAATTTAATGGTCTGTAATATTTAATTAGCTTGTTAGTTAGTTAAATTGTATTATTCTTTTGGTCCCTCTGAGCGAGGGCAAATTTGTAATAAGTGTGGGTAAGTGTGTGCATGTCTTCCGACCATCACTTCTTTCTCCTTTTTACTTACCTGCTTTGATGGTTAGTATTAGGTCATGTTTAATTTAGCATACCTTATGCTATGAATGCGTGCATCATTCATCGGTATTGCATGCATCAGGCTCGGCACATCATGTTAACTGCATAAGTATTTCAAATCTAACTTAAATACATGCTACCTATACATTTCACATTTCATTATAGATTAATCGAGTCTATTCTAGTGACATTCTGTATGTGATGCATTAGCCATTTTTAACATGAACTAGGATCATGCATGATTACTAACTAGTTTCTGTTTTAACACGGAGTACTAGGGAAGCTTTCATGCTTTAGCATACCGCATACGTGTGAGTGTTGCCATAATAGCATGATTACCATAAGGCTAGCTGCTTATGTGATATAATTGCTTGAATGCCTGTGGATGGAGGTTGAATTACCTAAATTGGAATGAATGCATTGAAACTGTAAGTTTTAAGCCCACTTGAGGGTGGCAAAACCGGTATTTTTAAACCTACTTGCGAGTAGTAAACCATTTTCAAACAAACATGAAATGTTTTGTTCCAATTTAGGCGATTTGGTCTATAGTTGTTTGTTGTGCGCACAACATAGTAATTCTAGGCTAATAACCGGAATAAGAACGCGTAATGTTTTCAAAACAAGATATCACGGTTAGTAGAGGTCGATCTTCAGATCGGGCGAGATGGGGTACTCATAGCTGACCTTCCCCAATCGTACCCAAGTTCCCGAGCCGAGGCAACTTTGGTGATGACGGACACGTGGCCTTTGGCACCTAATCAGGGTTTCCTAAATTCCCCCATTAAAAAATATTTAGGTGGCAACTCTGTATCTGGCAAACCAGTCCATGTTTGGCACTTCTTTTCAAAAAAATCTGTTTTCTCAAAACGATTTGCCAGATTTAGACTCTTTGGTTCAGATTAAAAACCGTGACATATTTGAGTCCGAACTGTAGTAGACCCACAAGCGAACAAAACGGGACACATCCTTCCGGGGCGTTCGGGGACGTTTACAGTACCGTGGCAAAATCATTATGAAGCCGAGACAAAGTAGGGTGCTTGGTGATAGCAGAATCAAATCTACAATTTATTTGTATTTTTATTTATTTATTTATTTAGTATATATATTCATATTTATTTTGAGCAGAATTTGAAATTTCTGAATGTACGGATGGACCCAGAATGCGTCAGATAGCTGGAAAGAACTATTGGATCACTGTGATCAGACTCCTGATGGCGTAATTATAGCCAAAATGGATCTAACGGCTCAAATTAACAAGGTGTAATGCAACCGTGAAGTACATGATCATTTCTTTTATATCTTGCTAGATCGTCTTCCTCAAAGAAAGAAATCATTTTCTGGGCAAACTTTGAGCGGCCCGTACGGCTTCGTTTGAGCTCCGATTTTGGTGCGGTTTGTTGCGTTGGACTCGTCTCAATGAGTACTTCACATTGGTATGGGCAAAACTTGGGTTTGATAGCTTTGAAAATTTCAGTTGTTGGAAAATGTGAGCCGTATTGCAATTTTCAGTGAACTTTGGTTACTTCTTGGCTGCTCGGGTTGGTGGGTTTGGACTCCTTGATTTGACGCGAATCTTTTTGTATATTCAAATGTTGATTTCAGCAAGCCGAGATGCTAGTTTTATGCCAAGATAATAAGCATGGGATTTTTTTCGAAAAGGTAGGCAAGTTAATAATGGTTAATAATTGTAGTTTTGTGCCGATGATGTCCAATGCTATGGAGCATGTTACCGCGTAGCCAAGTAGTCTTGTTGAGTAATCAATGAGCCGAATAATGTTAGCCGATTTTCTGAGATGTTTGTGCCGAAGAAGTTGTGAATTTGCAGTTGTTGATGTTGAATATATAAGCCGAATAAATCACCAAAGTAGCTTTGGAGCTTTGCCGAGCAATTGCCTATGAGTTCTCAGTATTGCCGAGTAACATGTCTGTATCGAGTGCCAAAATAATGTGCCGAATAATAAATTTTTTGAGTGTAATTTTTGCCAAATAAGTTATGAGCCGAGTTGATCATATGCAAGCAGCGTTCATAATGTCGATAAATTCTATTGCCGAATAAGTTGACATATAACGTTGTGAGCCGAATAACGTAGATAATGGGGCGGGATTGTCCGATGTGGTGACGTATGGGCGGCTTAGTCTTGTGGCTGAGTAGGTAATGAACCGATTAAGTCAGTAAGTTGCCGAATTAATTGTGGATATAAGTTGGTTTGTTGGTTTCCGTATATCCATAGTTGTGATAGCCGAATGTAAAAGAAATTCAAGTTGAGGTGAGTGATCGGTGAAGATGGATGATCATGGCCCAGCTCGAGGAGCCTGCTATTAAAATTGCACGTTGATCGGACACAATCTGACCGATGAACAATCATTTAACATCCCCGATTTGCCAGTTGATTGATCCCAAGCTAAAACTCGAAATTTACAAAATTGGACCTCAAAAATGGATTCTACACAGCAAAAAACTAGAGGGTAAGTGTCCTCGAAATTACTGGACCATTCGATTAACTGGAATGCGATAAGATACAATGGAGCACATTGTGCCAAGAAGCGCATGATAAATTCTTATTTCATCACCTTCATGTTGCATGTCGTGGAAGGCAGAGTTCCAGTTTTGAGCTTGTGACTTTGAGGCCTTGTATCTCCTTCGTTTTCAGTCCGATTTCGACGCCGTTTTTTGCGTTGGACTCATCTCAAAGAGTAATTCACATTAGTATGGTTGAAATTGGGTTTTGAGAATGCTAAAAATTGCAATTTGTTTAAATTATGGGCTGTTGCACAATTATCGGCAAGTGTCGGTCAAGTTTTTGCTCCTCTGGTTAGTGGCTTTGGGCTCCTTAAGTTGACGCGAATCCTCTGGTATTGTTAGATGTGGATTTCGGCAAGCCAAGATGCTAGTTTCATGCCGAGATAGTAGTGCCAAGATTTTGGAGCTTAATGATTTGCCGAATTTACAGAGTTTGACAAGCAATGTTGCCGAATAATCAATGTTGCGGAGTAAGTTGCCGAGCTGGGCAATGAAGCCGAGATACTGAATAGTGTGTGTTGGCTGTGCCGAGCTAGGCTAGTACATTTGGGTTGACGAAAACTGGATGCCGAAAATATTTCCTTGACGAGTTGATAGGCCAATGGCAACGCCGAGTAAGGCGGGTTCCCAAACTGCTTAAGTGGCCGAGAAGTGCCAATGTTGTGACGTATGGGCTGCCGAGTAATGCGGAATAATGTTTGTCGATCAAGAATCTTTTGGGTGAGCGTCGGGGGCAGCTTGGGTGAGCATAGTGATGCCGAGAATGATGGAAGAGCTACCGAATAGCCTTGTCGAATTGCCGATTTTCAGCGGTAGGTTGCCGAGTAGTAGCTTAGCTTGGCCAAGATGGTTAATTTTGATGCCGAACTAAACCGCTGAGCAATGAAGCCGAGATGCTGGTGCTATATTAAGGCGCAGTGCCGAACATCATATTAAGTGCCGAATAATGAAGTGCCCAACATTATATTTCCAACTATGAAGTGCCGAATAATGAAATTTCCCGACCAATAGCCGAAGTGCTGAAGTATAATATACAAGGATATTTCATATTTCCATCCGTGTACGAGGTGCAACATTATATTTCCAACTATGAAGTGCTGAACATTAATTTTACTATGAAATGCCGAATAATTAGTGCTGAACATTATATTAAGGCGCAGTGCCAAACTGTCTGTGGATGAGGTCGATCATGGAGCTTTCAAGCCTCCTTTATATAACACCAAAAATTATTTGGGCAACAAAAGCCGTATAGATTGCTTCATATTCTCATAAATTATGAAGTAAAAAATGTTAAATTACAGGTTATAATAACTCATGGCTTTATTTATGTCAATTTAGTAGAGAGAGAGAGAGAGAGAGAGAGAGAGAGAGAGAGAAAAAGTGAAGACCCACTTAGTGATGAATAGATCATGCATGATTTTGGCCGAGAAACCCTACTAGTGATGCCGAAAAGAGCTAAAACCCACTTTTAGAGAGAATGAGTGAAAATGCTCTACTTTGTTTTTGTTCTTGTTGGTTTTAGCTACACAAAAAATGATATTCAAAAAATCAACCCACCACAACTGGCATCACAGATATATAATATTATATGTACGTAGATATGCATATTGCGAATCGAGTTGATTCAAAATGAAAATAAGAGACCCAGCCTTGGATTCTACAGAAAGTTCTAGCATGGGTATACGTGCATACATGTCAAGCATTAACTTTAAGCTAAGTTTTGAGAGACAAAGAATAAATAAATAAATAGACAGACAGACCCACGTATGAATTTAGCCGAATAACTTTATTGAATTACCGAAAAGATGTTTGCACCAATAAAGGTGTGAAACCCATTTCTAGAGAGAGAAAACAGCTACTAACTTCATCTTGTTTTGACAACCTTTCTAAGCAATATTGATATTCAACAATGCTTTGATCAAAGCTGTGAGCTTAAATAGATACATACATAGATGTGTATCTATATATGTATACCTGAACTTTAGCAAAAAACATAATCAAAATGAAAGAAGCCAAAAACCCAGTTGTGGGCCGTATTACTTGGGATTGATTTTTGCTTTTGTGGAAAGTGCACTGACCTCAAAGCAACCAGTATATGTTTACTTACAGCAGTATATTTGTTGTGTTCTTCATTGATCTCATTCAATCGTTCCCACAGACGGCACCAATTGTGAAACCATAAAATATCCTCTCACATGGATGTTGTGGAGATCCAACGAAGAGAAGAGCTTCACCCCTGTAGATCTGCAATGATGAACATAGTCGGTGCCACCCAACCGGGGTTGCCGGCCGGGGACTCTCCGATGATAAAGTCAGTCCCTGTATCAGGGAAGAAATAGTATATGCATTTCAAGGGGTGTGTGTTGTGTGGAGAGAGATGAGAACATACCTGTATGTTATGAGGTCCCTTCCTTTTATAGACGGGGGTGGGCCGAATAGGCCCAATAGTTGGGGCTTTAGCAAGCCTTGTTTGGGTTAGCCCAATAAGTTGATATATATTATTTTCTGGCTCCCACAAACACTTAACTTGGCTACACTGTTAGCCACTACTGGGAACAAGGATTTTGTTCTATTATTTTTGTACAATGATTTTATTATTGTAACACAGGTCAAGAAAATATATAATTTAACGAGAAAAATTTTAAATTAAAGTAAAGTAGCACTAAAATACTCCCAAACAAATTATATATATATATATAAAAAGACATACTAAACCATTGGACTACTACATTAAAACTATTGTAGAGAATTCTATTCACTCTGATTGGAGAAATACTACATAGCATACCCAATTTCTTTGATTCAGTTGATCCTATGATGAAGATTAGAGGAAAGAAAAGTTTTACTAATATGATTCTAAATTATATATATATATATATATATATGTATTGCATTGTTTTGTTTTGTATTTAAAAAATAAAGCAATGAAACAAAAGACCTAATCTGCTTTCATCAAGTTTTCTCCGAAAAGACTGAGACTTTGTTAATTTCTTCTAATCCAGAAGCCTAGGGTTCATATATATACATATATATACTAGCGGCTGGGCACACGCGATGCGTGTACAAACTCATTTAAAAATTTAATTGATAAAAATTTTAATACATTCTCATTCAATTTAATTTTTTTTAATTTATATATTCAATTGCATAATTTTTTTTCCTGTATTTAATATGATATATATACACACATTCTCATATACTTCTGCATTATCTCAAATAAAATAGAAATATACTCATCATATCAAAAACAAAAAGCTCATCTAACCCAAACCCAGGAAAAAAAAAAAAAAAATCCCCAAGCAGCATTGCAGAACCCCTACAAACCCTATTCACAACCAATAGTTCTAAATCTCCACCACCAACAATAAAATCAAATAAAACCCAGGTCTTGGACTCATAATCAGATCAAACCACGATTATCAAAAACCCAAATCGCATATCACTTACAGACAACAATTACAGGGTTTTCTTATCAAAAAAACAAAAAAACCCATCAAAATCAAGCGAATCAAGGGTAGTTAAATCAGCCAAAAACAATTCCAAATTATCGGAAACAATTGGGGAATTGGAAAAAACACAAAATTGTTTTCATTTTCTTGTAAAATCTGAAAGTAAAACTACCTATCCTTTGAGAGAAGTGGCGGGAATCGAAGTCGAGCTCATCAAGTCCACAACAGCTTCAACACCTTGAACCCCAAGAAACCTCAGAAATGTATATATATGTCGATATATATTTGATGATTTTGTTCAAATTGGGGGAGAGAGAGGAAATTGAGTATTGGGTAGTTTTTTTGAACAACCGAGTATTGGGTAGTTTTTTTGTTACAGAGTATTGGGCAGTTGATTGAAGAAGAAAGTGGAAAACGTGGGATGTATTTTTTTTATTTTTTTTTTGGTTCAAATCACCTAAATTACACGTGGACATGGTAGAGGCTTCATGACACCAAAGTTGGTGTTGGCTTTTAATAATAGAATAGATATATATACACTAGGCGTGTGAGCCCCCAATAGGTATTCGTAAAATATAAACCTTAATTTTGAATTGAAAACATGTCTTTTTTGTTGTTTAAATGGTAAAAATGTTCTTTATTAAGTCTATGGTCATAGGTTCAAGTCATGTGTCCCTCTTGTCACTCCTATTATTTTTTTATTTTTTATTTTTAAGGAGAAATTGACACTCCTATTATTATTTTATTTTTTATTTTTAAGGAGAAATTGACACTTAGCGCAACGAGAAAAGGCCATTTCGCAAAACGAGAGAAGGAATTTCACAAACACCAAGTGAGTTGTTCACGTTTAATAATTAGTAGTTGACCCGTGCGATACAGATTAATTTTTTTCCATTTTAAATAATATTTTATAAAATAAAATAATTTATATATGTCTATATATAAATATTTTTAAGAAATATGTTGCAATGTATTCATTACAAAAGAATAATATTAATTTTACCATATAAAATACAACATAAATAAACATAAAATAATTTTAGTTGAATTATATATGTATATGTCTATGTGTACATATATATAGAACTATTTAAAAAATATATTACAAAATATGCAGTGCAATTTTTGTTTTGTTGAACAATGAAAGTGTATTATAAATATATATACATATATGTGTGATACTTTTGTATTTAATTTCAATATAATAAAATAAATATTCATTTTAATATTAAAAATAATGATTAAATTGGAGGAAAAAAATTCATTTAAAATTAAAGAATGATTCTTATTATTTATTTTGACAATCTTAACCTTATTGTTCTATAAAAGTGTTATTTAAACAAATATACATAATAATTGTATTTCAATTATTTATGTGTATTTGAATAATCTTAATCTTATCGTACTATAAAAGTGTAACTGAAATAATTATATAATGATTTTATATGATATTAAATTATAATATAGTAAAATAAATACTCAATTTGACATTAATAATAACAATTAAATTGGAAAGAAAAATAATATACAATTAAAAGTGATTTTAATTATTTAATTTTTTTATATTCATTTGGAAACAAAAATAAGTAGGAATGGAAGTTATAAAAAAAAATTATTTAAAAAAAATATAAGTATATTGTGGTTGAATTAAGAAAAAAATAGATGGATTAATAATGTTGAGCATTAATTTTTATTTAACATTTATTTTAAAACTATTTATACATATTATATATAATTATATATACATAAAGATGAAATTAAATATAAATTTTTCTTAATAAACAACTTCATGTTAAATAGGAAACTCAATATAAATTAATAATAAAATATAAATAAGATAGACAAAAAAAAAAAAAAAAGAAAGAAATATATTCAATTTTAATATAAAAATTGAATAGTTGAATAAAAGTGAAAAAAAGTTTAAGAAAATTAATTCGCAAAGAATTTTTAGTACATATAATTATATTAAGGCATCGTTTGGAGACTAGTCGGTTTAGCCAAAAGGCGAAAAAGTTATTAAAAAGGTCAAAAAACCAACAACCCATACCAAAAAGTCAAAATTTTTCTTTTCTCTCTACTTTTTGCACATCTTTTCGTAAAAAGTCATTCCAAACATACTAGTTTTTTTTAGCTCATATTTTAGACAAATAGTCAAAAAGTTATTAAATTAGCTTGTTCCCAAACGAGGCCTAAATTTTATCTGTGGATAGTTCACATTAAATAGAAGTATTTTAAATGTTAGATTTTAGAAATAATTAAGTATAAGGGTATGTTACATGGCACTTTAAAAAAAAAAACAAAAAGCAAAAAAGAGATGTGTCACATAGGAGAGAAAAAAATTTAAGAGTAAACACTACTTTTATATATATTATAGAGCTGTGCAAAATACTGCTAAATCTACTAAAATTGCATCAATCTGAATCAATTCGCACCACTCTATCCGCTAACCGTTAATTAAACTTTATAATTTATAATCCGCCTTCAAAATCGCTCCGTTCTGCTATAGTTAATACATATATATTTTTTAACCTCTAATTAAATATCAAAATAAAAATAAGTGTGAGAGAGATTTAAAAATATTATGTGTTATATATATGAAACATGTTATGTGTTATCCTAAGTAGACAACCCAAGAGAGGGTGAATTAGGTTTCTAAATAAATTGCCAAATTAAAAATTAATCCAAATAATAAATAAATAAATATGTTCAACAATATAAAATAAAGTAATGAAATAGAATGAGTAAAGGGGAAAGAAATCAAACATAACGATTTATAGTAATTCGACATGTCCGGCCTACATCCACTCCCCAAGTGTCATCCTCGGAAATTTCTCCACTATTATTCAAATAATAATTACACCACTAGCTTTACCGGTGCTACTAAACCTTACAACAAGTGACCAATCCCAATCACTCCGACTAGTTTAGAATCTGGTGCGTAGTCACACCTAACCCAAGTAATTTTATCAACAAAGAAAAACTCACAAAAATATCCCAATTAGTTTTGAAGAATATGGTCCAGTTTTGGATTTGGGATCTTTATATTTTGCCCGAAACGCACCAGTTGGCCACCGTGTTGATGACTTTCTAATGATCCGATCCATTCATATTTTAGAGTTGATTGAGTAGATCAATGTAACAACCCTGACCCATGATTAACGTTAATTCATACTTAATTGCGCCTAATAAATAATTGAAGTGAAATGTTGCATCATATGTTGCCTCATGTGTGTGTATATATCTGTTTAACATAGAAAGATCTAATCATGTTTTCATTTCAGTTTGCGAATTGAAAGCCTTATCGGCATCCGATTCAGAAATTGACTTGATTTATGTGTTAATTGGAATTTTTAGAATTTTATGGTGGGTTTAATTGAAATTCATTTCGAAACAATTAAATTAGAGTAATTAGTTCTCAATTAAGACTAATTAATGAATTCCTTAAATTTAAGCCTAACTAAGGCACTAGTGGACTCTTATATGCACCCATACACTCTCATTTCATTCTTTTTGAGCTACAAACGTGAGGAAAGGGAGAGAGACCAAAAGTGAGAGGGAGTTCAACAAGGGAAAAGGGGTAACTTGCAAGAAATTGTTGAAAGTGAAGAGGATTTGAGAGTTTCAACTTCAACACTTGTGAACTCAAGTCTCTAAGTAAGAATTTTATCCTTAAGCCTTGGAATCTAGACTATAATGCATGAACACAAGAGAATTATGTTGATTGATGCAAGAATTGAGTTAGAAATGAAGAGTATTGAGCTATACTATGCATGCATGTATATTTTCTCACATTTTGAGTTTGATTTCTAAGAATTCCCTCATGCATGTCTTGAATTCACCTTTATTTTGGGAAATGATCAAGTTTCATGTTGTTTTGTAGCATTTGATCATGTTTTGAGAAGCGTAAGTTCAAAGTAATTCATGCATGTCATGTTTATGGAGCATACATAAATTTTAAGTTGAATTTTTGCACAATTTGTGTAACAACCCTCACCACTGTTTACCGATAAACTGTTGATTACCGCCAAACCGAGACTGATTATGATTGATAACTGAAGTAATCGAAATCTCGAATCGATTGATCAAAATCGAACCCAATTGACTGAGCATATATGTTAATTTGCATTCTATCTGTTTGACTATTTGATTATCTGTTCATGTTGTTATGTTTAAACTGTTAATTGAAGGCCTTATCGGTGGCCGAACCGAAAATCGTTAGTGTTTCATGATCAGTATAATTTATGTGATTTAAGAGTGTATTTATCTGAAAATTGATTTTGTATGATTAAACTAGATTAAATAATGTAAAACACATAAGTTGCCTTATCTACCAAATTGCCATTGTGAGTGGGCTTTTGTTTATTGAAATATTTGAGCCTTTATACACTTAGGCAACATTTTGCTCAGCTCATTTCTTGTTCATAGCCGAATTAGAGAGAGAGATAGGGGAGAGAGCTTGAGTTCTTGAGATTTGGCTTGGAGGTTGAGAGAATTGAAGGGATTCTTGCATTTTTGGACTTCTACACTTGAATTCAAGACTTAAGGTAGACCATTGACCTCCTTCATTGTGTGTTTGAGGTTAATCTTGCATGATTCAAGTTAAATTGTAGAGTTAAGGCATGAATTAGTTCAATAAGTGTTGATATAAAGCTTAATTGTTGCGTGCATGTCTATATTGAAGAGTTTTGGGTTGATTTCATGGCAAATGTTGCATGCATGTTCATGTTGAGGTTTGGGACCATGATTTCATCTTGTTTTTCAAAGATTTGAGCTCATTTGAGCTAGCATTGAAGCTTGGAAATTGTTTAAAGTTCATGCATGTCATGTTATAACATGTTCATAAAATTGGTTTAAAATTTGGATTTAATTGACTCACCCTTGGGCTTTAAATTCACAAATTGAGCTTTGAAACTTGTTGTACATTGAGTTTAGATGTGTTTTCTAGAATTTGGGCCCAAGAGGTCGAGTTTAGAGCTATAGAATGCTTGGTTTGAGCTTGGGAGGCAAATCTGGAAATTCCAGATTTGGCTTCTTCGCTCGAGCGAAGGATTCTACGCTCGACCGACCATCGTTTACTCTGAGCTACGCTCGAGCGACGAAATGGTGGCTCGAGCGTAAATTTCAAGCTCTCAGAATCTTGGTGCGCTCAGGCGTACGCTCGAGCGAAGGGACCTACGCTCAAGCGAAGAGCTGTGTCTCACGCTTGAGCGAGCATCGAGCGTAAATTTTGAGCATCCAGTATTTTTACTGTAGCACACAGTCCACTCGAGCGACGGAATTCACGCTCGAGCGAAGATCCTTTGTCTGCATGTCCGCTCGAGCGAAGGAATCCTCGCTTGAGCGAGACCCCTGTTTTCCGCAAATTTTGTAAAATATTTTCTAAGTGCATCTTAGGCATTCTTAGGCCTAGTTTAAGGCATCCTAAGGAGGATATGGATGTAGAACACACCGAGGCAAATTTAGGGATTTGGTTATTATCTTTCCCAACTGTGAAACTTAGTGTGTGTTCAATCTGTTAACTGTATAGGGTTGGCATTCTGAGGAGACGCTCTAGTTCACTGTAGCTCAGAACTCTGTGAGTAACAATTGTGTAAAGATATGTTCAAAATGATTATCTTCTGAATATTGAACTGAACTGTTTACTGAACTGATATTGATTATTGAATGAATGTATGTCCTATATTACGGCTGTCTTGTGGCATCCTTAGCACCTCTTGTTTCTTTATTCTTTATTCTTTACGAGATCTCTATCGGTTCCTCGTCGGAACCACTCACATTTCTTGATTGATGGCCATCATTTATTCGCTCTTTTAAGACCTACTACTTCATTATGCTAATAGATGTACCACATATATTTGTTCTTGTCTTGAACAACTGATATACTAATTGAAATGAACCGTTTTCATTACTGTAAGGACATTCATTCTAAACCCCTTTACGCATTATGTTATTCATTGGGCTTTAGCTCACTGCTCATATATATATGTAGGTGTACAGGCACCGGACCAAGGCTAAAAGCGTCGAGGTAAACTCTAGTTTTGTCAAGCCAACCACTGTGCCTCACTGCGAGGCTCCGAGCCTGCCAAGCGATGGCTTAGGGGTGTTTTTATTTTCCCGTCTGTCTCTGTACCATTTTGTAATACTGTATAGACTGTACTGTACTGTTAATAGAGATTAGGTCCCTGTCTACTGAATGATTGTACATAGATGTATATACTGTTTCTGTACTGAATGCCTACATATATAAAAAAATCTTTTTTGCATACAGACTGTCACAACTCATTGGACATTGTTTATTTACTGTATTGGCTTCCGCCATGCCCCTGTACTCTGTTATACTGTCTTACTGTTAAGCAGGCCTTCGGTAATATCGGATTACTGGCCGGTTACGGTGCTAAACCTATAGAGACGGGTTTGGAGTCATGACAGAGTGGTATCAGAGCGATACTTAACCACGAGTTATACCGCACACACGTGTCCAAATGAGCTATAGGATATCCTGGAAAGGTGATTAGGGCATTGCACGAACATGAAAAGTGTGTGGTTATACCATGATTGAATGTGTGCTAATGTGTTAAACTGTTTAAGTACGCAACTGTTTATGTTTATAATTGCTATAATTGCTTATAGTGAGATGGATAATGCAAATGAATCTGAGTCCTCATCCACTGAGGCAAGAATGGCAAGAATGGAAAGGATGATGGAACTGATAACTGCCAGACTTAAGCAACAACAGAATCAACAGCCCCCACCTCCTCCTCCGGTACAGTTGGAACCGAATGAGAATGTGAATGATGGGGACATAATTGCTCTCACCCAGAAGTTCAGCAAACTAAAACCGCCATCCTTTCAGGGAGGCCTTGAACCGTTAAAGGCTAAAGCTTGGGTTCTTAAGATTGAAAAACTGTTTGAAGTGTTTCCATGTTCTGAGGCACATAAGATGCTGTTGGCCACCTTCACTTTACAAGAAGAGGCTAGAAGGTGGTGGATGCTTACCCATGATGACAACACTGTTATGACTTGGGCTCAATTCAAAGTAGCCTTCTTTGAAAAGTACTTTCCTCGATTAATGTCGAGACGAAAGGTCGAATTTGAGCAACTGAAACAAGGCATCATGTCAGTTGCTGAATATGAAACCAAATTTACTGAACTTGCTAGATATGCACCATACATGGTGGACACCGACTATAAGAAGGACAGGAGGTTTGAAGGCGGCCTTAATGTTGCTATACTGGACCGAATTAGTGTTTTGAAGCTACCAAGTTATGTAAATGTTCTTGACCGAGCTTTGATGGCTGAATCGAACATCAAAGCTGTGAAATAATCTGAAATGCCGGTATTTGAATGATGTAGTAAAAGGCAGGGTTTCAAGTTCAAGAAAGGCAAGCATAACCCATCAAATAAGAAACAGAACACGGGGTCAACAACTAACCCCAGCCAAGGGAGTGGTTTCATTCCATCTTGTTCTGAATATGGCAGGAAGCACAAAGGGGTTTGTTACAAAATATCTGGAGCCTGTTACAGGTGTGGCAAGGTGGGCCACATGGTTAAAGATCGCCTTCGCTCCGCAGCGATTGGAAAGCTACACCAAGCGCAAAAGATCAATCAGAAAGCACCAAAGCCTAACCCCAAAGCTACTGGGAAAGAGCCTATGAGGCAAGGCCGAGTGTTCGCCCTAGTACCGGGAGACGTGCAAAATACTGAAACCGTTGTGTCAGGTATCCTCTCTAGTTGTGCTTAAAATGCATATGTACTGATTGATTCGGGGTCTACACATTCTTATGTGTCGCATGCTTTTTCACGGAAATTGAATAGACCCTTAGAGCCCATGAATTATCTGTTAGCTGTATCATCACCTGTTGGGGGATCCATGACATGTACATATATGTATCCTGCTTGTGAAATCATTGTTGGGGATATGCATCTGTTTATTGATTCACTGCCATTGAACATTGATCATTTTGATGTAATATTGGGGATGGACTGGTTACAAAAATATCACGCTACTATTGACTGTGTGACAAAGCAAGTTGTTTTCCGTCCACTTAGCTTACCTGAATTTGTATTTAATGGAAGTCGAGTAGTACCTCCCCCGTATTTGATCTCTTCTGTGAAAGCTGTTAAATTGATTAGAAAGGGGTGTAAAGAATATCTGTGTTCTGTATTGACTGTATCTACTGGTGATAATACTAAAACTGACGTGAACTGTATTCCTATAGTTAGAGAATTCCCAGATGTGTTTCCAGATGATCTACCAGGGGATTTAATTGACAGGGAGATTGAATTCACCGTTGATGTGGTTCCGGGTACACAACCAATATCTAAAGCTCCTTACAAAATGGCTCTGACTAAACTGAAGGAATTGAAAGTGTTTATTAGGCCCAGTACTTCACCGTGTGGCGCACCAGTTTTGTTTGTCAAAAAGAAAGACGGCTCACTGAGACTGTGTATTGATTACCGTGAATTGAACAAGGTAACTATGAAAAATAAATACCCATTACCACGTATTGATGATTTATTTGATCAGTTATAGGGTGCTCAAGTGTTTTCCAAGATTGATCTCAGATCAGGGTACCATCAACTGAAAGTTAAACCAGAAGACATTGATAAAACTGCTTTTAAAACGAGGTATGGCCATTACGAATTTTTAGTTATGCCTTTTGGAGTTACCAATGCACCTGCAGCATTTATGGACCTCATGAATAGGATCTTTAAACCGTACCTTGATGATTTTATTGTTGTATTCATTGATGACATCCTGATTTATTCTAAGACTAAAGAAGAACATGAACATCATCTGAGACTTGCCCTGCAGACCCTAAGAGAACAGAAACTGTATGCTAAACTGTCTAAATGTGAGTTTTGGCTTGATCATGTTATGTTTTTGGGGCATGTTGTTAGCAAAGATGGAATTTCATGATCCGCAAAATTGAAGTCAGAGTGAATCGCCTAGACCAACAAATGTGACAGAAGTCCAAAGCTTTTTGGGATTGGCTGGATATTACAGAAGGTTTGTCAAAGATTTCTCCAAAATTGCCTTACCGTTGACTCAGTTAACTCAGAAGGGGACATCATTTGACTGGACTGACCAAAGGGAATCAGCGTTCCAAGAGTTGAAAACTTGATTGGTGACTGCACCGGTTCTTACCTTACCTTCAGGTACGGATGGTTATACTGTGTTTAGTGATGCTTCTCATAAGGGTTTGGGGTGTGTTTTGATGCAGAATGGGAGAGTTATCGCTTATGCTTCTCGACAACTGAGACCACATGAAAAGAACTACCCGACCCATGATCTGGAACTTGCTGCAGTAGTGTTTTCACTAAAAATCTGGCGTCACTATTTGTATGGGGCAACATGTGAAGTATATACCGACCACAAGAGTCTGAAGTATTTCTTCACTCAGAAAGAACTAAACATTAGACAGCGGAGATGGCTAGAACTGATTAAAGATTATGACCTACAGATTTTGTACCATCCGGGAAAAGCCAACACCGTTGCCGATGCACTAAGCCGGAAGTCGATTGCAAATTTAGTTTGTTTGCTCACTGGACAGAAAGAGTTGCTTCATGACCTTGAAAAATCTAAAATTGAAATAGTTTTGAAAGAACAAGGTGGGACAATAGCTGCTATTTCTGCACAACCGGCACTGATTGAAGAAATTAAAGAGAAACAGCAACAGGATGACTTCTTGAAGAAGATCATCAAAGAAAGGGAATCTAAACCGAGACCGGGATTCAAATTTGAAAACAATGTACTGAAATTTCAAAAAAGACTGTGTGTACCGAATGACACTGAACTGAAAAGAAGAGTTCTGCAAGAGGGCCACAACTCAAAATTTTCTATCCACCCAAGGAATACGAAAATGTACCAAGATTTGAAACAGAACTTTTGGTGGCCGGGAATGAAGAAAGAAATTGCCGACTTTGTGTCAAAATGTCTTCATTACCAACAAGTCAAAGCGGAACATCAGCGACCCACAGGCTTACTGCAACCCTTACCCATACCAGAGTGGAAATGGGAGCATATCACGATAGATTTTATCGTTGGATTGCCTCGCTCCAGAAAAGGTATGGATTCAATTTGGGTTATTGTTGATAGACTGACCAAATCTGCTCACTTCTTACCTGTCAAGACAATTTATAATGCGGACAAGTTGGCTGTAATTTATATTAATGAAATTGTTAGACTACATGGAGTGCCTGTATCCATTGTTTCTGACAGGGATTCGAAGTTTACATCGAGATTTTGGCAAAGCCTGCAGACTGCATTGGGTACCGAATTGAGACTGAGTAGTGCCTATCATCCTCAGACAGATGGACAGTCAGAAAGGACCATCCAGACTCTGGAGGCTTTATTGAGAATTTGTGTCCTTGACTTTCAGGGAAACTGGGAAAGGCTCTTGTCATTGGCTGAATTTGCTTACAACAACAGCTATCATTCAAGTATTGGTATAGCGCCTTTCGAGGCATTGTATGGCAGAAAATATAGATCTCCGATCTGCTGGGGAGAACTTGGAGATGGGCCTTTGCTTGGGCCCGAGATTGTATATGAAACGACTAAGAAGGTAAAACTGATACAACAGAGACTGAAAACTGCACAGAGCCGACAGAAAAGTTATGTAGATATTAGAAGGCGAGATAGAGAATATGAGGTAGATGATCGCGTGTTTGTGAAGGTGACACCGATGAAAGACCAGACTCATTTTGGAGTCAAAGGCAAGTTAGCGCCACGATATGTCAGACCGTATGAGATTATTGAGAAAATCAATCCGGTGGCGTATCAAGTTGCACTTCCTCCTGAAATGGAGCATATGCATAACGTCTTCCACATTTCTATGTTAAGAGATTATCTCCGGGATCCATTCTATGTGATGGAGCCTACTCGTGTGGTATTGAGTGACAACTACACTTACGAGGAACGGCCTATACAGATTGTAAACAGACGGATCAAAAAACTGAGAAACAATGAGATCCCGTTAGTGAAAGTTGACTGGCAAAACCATGGTAGCGTGTATGCTACTTGGGAAAGGGAAGACGACATGGCTAAAAGATACCCTGAACTGTTCCCACTGAATCCTGTTTTCTTCCAAAACGAAGGTAATTCGAGTTTAGAGGACTAAACTCTTTTTAAAGAGGGGAGACTGTAACAAGCCTCACCACTGTTTACCGATAAACTGTTGATTACCGCCAAACCGAGACTGATTATGATTGATAACTGAAGTAATCGAAATACTGAACTGACTAACTGGAACTGAATTGACTGAGCATATATGTTAATTTGCATTCTATCTGTTTGATTATTTGATTATCTGTTCATGTTGTTATGTTTAAACTGTTAATTGAAGGCCTTATCGGTGGTCGAACCGGAAATCAATTAGTGTTTCATGATCAGTAGAATTTATGTGATTTAAGAGTGTATTTATCTGAAAATTGATTTTGTATGATTAAACTAGATTAAATAATGTAAAACACATAAGTTGCCTTATCTACCAAATTGCCATTATGAGTGGGCTTTTGTTTATTGAAATATTTGAGCCTTTATACACTTAGGCAACATTTTGCTCAGCTCATTTCTTGTTCATAGCCGAATTAGAGAGAGAGATAGGAGAGAGAGCTTGAGTTCTTGAGATTTGGCTTGGAGGTTGAGAGAATTGAAGGGATTCTTGCATTTTTGGACTTCTACACTTGAATTCAAGACTTAAGGTAGACCATTGACCTCATTCATTGTGTGTTTGAGGTTAATCTTGCATGATTTAAGTTAAATTGTAGAGTTAAGGCATGAATTAGTTCAATAAGTGTTGATATAAAACTTAATTGTTGCGTGCATGTCTATATTGAAGAGTTTTGGGTTGATTTCATGGCAAATGTTGCATGCATGTTCATGTTGAGGTTTGGGACCATGATTTCATCTTGTTTTTCAAAGATTTGAGCTCATTTGAGCTAGCATTGAAGCTTGGAAATTGTTTAAAGTTCATGCATGTCATGTTATAACATGTTCATAAAATTGGTTTGAAATTTGGATTTAATTGACTCACCCTTGGGCTTTAAATTCACAAATTGAGCTTTGAAACTTGTTGTATATTGAGTTTAGATGTGTTTTCCAGAATTTGGGCCCAAGAGGTCGAGTTCAGAGCTGTAGAATGCTTGGTTTGAGCTTGGGAAGCAAATCTGGAAATTCCAGATTTGGCTTCTTCACTCGAGCGAAGGATTCTACGCTCGACCGACCATCGTTTACTCTGAGCTACGCTTGAGCGACGGAATGGTGGCTCGAGTGTAAATTTCAAGCTCTCAGAATCTTGGTGCGCTCAGGCGTACACTTGAGCGAAAGGACCTACGCTCGAGCGAAGAGTTGTGTCTCACGCTCGAGCGAGCATCGAGCGTAAATTTTGAGCATCCAGTATTTTTACTGTAGCACACAGTCCGCTCGAGCGACGGAATTCACTCTTGAGCAAAGATCCTTTGTCTGCATGTCCGCTCGAGCGAAGGAATCCTCGCTCGAGCGAGACCCCTGTTTTCAGCAAATTTTGTAAAATATTTTCTAAGTGCATCTTTGCATCCTCATCCCATCCTAGGCATTCTTAGGCCTAGTTTAAGGCATCTTAAGGAGGATATGATGTAGAACACACCGAGGCAAATTTAGGGATTTAGTTATTATCTTTCTCAACTGTGAAACTTAGTGTGTGTTCAATCTGTTAATTGTATAGGGTTGGCATTCCGAGGAGACGCTCTAGTTCACTGTAGCTCAGAACTCTGTGAGTAACAATTGTGTAAAGATATGTTCAAAATGATTATCTTCTGAATACTGAACTGATATTGATTACTGAATAAATGTATGTCCTATATTCTGAACTGTACGGTGGCATCCTTAGCACCTACTGTTTACTGTTACTGTTACAGAGATCTCTGTCGGTTCCCTCGTCGGAACCACTACAGTTTACTGATTGATGGCCATCATTTACTGTTTGGTCTTTTAAGACCTACTGCTTACTGTTATGCTAATGGATGTACCACATATGATTGTTTACTGTACTGAACAACTGATATACTGATTGAAATGAACCGTTTTCATTATTGTAAGGACATTCATTCTAAACCCCTTTATGCATTATGTTATTCACTGGGCATTAGCTCACTGCTCATATATATATGTAGGTGTACAGGCACCAGACCAAGGCTAGAAGCGTCGGGGTAAACTCTAGTTTTGTCAAGCCAACCACTGTGCCTCACTGCGAGGCTCCGAGCCTGCCAAGCGATGGCTTAGGGGTGTTTTTATTTCCCCATCTGTCTCTGTACCGTTTTGTAATACTGTATAGACTGTACTGTACTGTTAATAGGGATTAGGTCCCTGTCTACTGAATGATTGTACATATATGTATATACTGTTTTTGTACCGAATGCCTACATATATAAAAAAAATCTTTTTTGCATACAGACTGTCACAGCTCATTGGACATTGTTTATTTACTGTATTGGCTTCCGCCATGCCCTTGTACTGCTATATCTTGTCTTCTTGTTAAGCAGCCTTGGTAATCTCAGACATCGGCCGATTACTTGCTAAACTCATAGGGGCGGGTTTGGGGTCGTGACAATTGGCAAGCTATTTGGCCATGATTTCTTGAAAAGATCCTTAATTCATGATGTATTATGAGTTTCTAAGTGTTCTTCAAGTTTTGGCCTACAAAAATCAAGTTTTGATCCTTAAAGATTGAGTCTTGTGTTTTGGAAGCAAATTTTGAAATTCCAGAATTCTGCTTCCACGCTCGAGCAACCACTCTAAGTGCATGCACTTCAGCTCGAACGACAATAAGTCCGCTCAAGTGTTTAATGCAAGCTCCTAAAAGTTCATGTATTTTTTGCAGATTGCTTAAGCGACAAGAATCACGCTCGCGCGAGGGTCTGAGTCTCACGCTCGAGCAAGAATTGAGCGCCGTCGAGCTTAAAAAGCAAGCAAGCAGTACTTTTTCAAAATTTACAAACCGCTCGAGCGAAGGAAGTTACGCTCGAGCGAACCTCACGTTTTGCATGTTCGCTCGAGCGAGGAAAGCCACGCTCGAGTGTGGACCCTGTTTTCAACAAGTTTTGAAAAAGGTTTTCAAGTACATTTTTGCATCATCATTCCATTCTAGGCATTCTTAGACCAAGATTAAAACATCATAATTAAGATAAAGGCTAGAAACACACTAAGAACAATGAAATAAGTTATGTACACTCCGAGCTTGTGTTTCAATGTATATATCTGTTATGTTATGTAGGTCACACGCCGCAAGACATCTAATTTGCTTATTCTATCTGTTTACCTTGGAGCCTCTGTTACCTATGAGTAATAATTTTTTAAAGTTATGTTCAATTTATAAATATTTTTTGAATGATATAAGATGATTTGTTTTTTGAAATATTATTTTTTACATGAATGAATGGTTGTCCAATATTTCTGAAATGTATTTGTGGCATTCTTAGCTTCAGATGACATTTGTTAGCTGTTCTGTTACGTCTCAATTATGGGTCAACTATACGTTTCATGAGCCACCTGTTATGGATCCTTATGTATACGTCCCATTTATGGGCAAACTGTACATCTCATAAGCCAACTATACCGTCTCCGTGCACGTGAGTCAAGTCCCTTTATGGGTCAACCGTTTTTGCTAGTGCTAATGAATATGCCACATATGGCTAACTACAAGTTCTAATTATGAATATGACTCTGAAACTGTATCTATTATGTACTACGATTTCTGAACATAATTACGAATTCATTTCTAACAACTATTGAATTCTGTTTTCTGTAACTGTTATGGACAACATTCATTAAACCTCTTTACTCCGTCATTATTCACTGGGCCCCAGCTCACTATGTATATTATGTATGTAGATGAGCAGGCACGTGACCAGGCCCACAGTTGACGGCCTATGTTTTTGTTTTGTCAGCCAACTACCGTGCCTCCTAAGGATGTTCCTTTTGAGAGGATTATGTCAAGGCTTTAGTTAAGCTTGTTTTGTATATCTGTACTTGGGCTAAGTATCCTTTGACCCTATCTATGTAATTGGGTGACGTAAGACTAATGTATTTTTTTGACGTCACATCTGTATATATATAAGTTTGGTTTGAAAATTTATGTCCCATATATGTCTGTATAGCTCTATGGACTATGTTAATTTTGCATACTTGCTTCCGCAGCCCCTATCTTATATTATCCTGTTCAAAGGCCTTTGGTAATCCAAGGATTACTGGCGGTTACGACGCTAAACCCATAGGAACGGGTTTGGGTTGTGACAATCAACCACAAAAATTTTCAACTCAATCGGAGATTAGCACGATAGCTACCCGAGCCGAACCACATGCCCATGTTTCCTCTAGGAAATACTACTTGATCAAGTCCTTGGAAATGCTACTTGATCAAGCCAACTCATTAATTTAATAATAGTTAAAAAAAACAAATACAATAAAAAAATAATATTTTAATAGGATTGAGTTAGAATAGAGAGTTTGATGAAGTGGGTACTAAAAATGTGACTAGCTAAAATAGAAAAACAGCTTTTTAAGTTATAATTTGATTAAAAATTTGAAGAGATTGGTGTGGATGCTCTTACATTCTATGATATTTAGATCAGAGGCCTTTGGTAATCCAAGGATTACTAGCCGGTTACGATGCTAAACCTATAGGGGCGAGTTTGGGTCGTGACATCTACACTGAGAGAAGATGCTAACTGAGCTAACTCTAACCACAAAGCTGATGCAAATGTAGATGAGATAAATGAATGGGATGCACCCATATCATTCAACACATTAGCAATGGAATTGTATAACAAGAAAGTACCTCTCACTACCGAAGGCGCTGGTACTAGGTTTGGTGTGGTAATAGCATACACAAGCCCTGAAGGCCTCTGCTCTATTTGCTTATCTCTCGGAGCATAAGCCTGATGCACTGACTACGTTGAAGTGGCTCCCTGATTGGCCCTCGAGGCCTAAGTCGACTGTACAAGCTGGTGGCTCTGTGTCTACCTCGAACCAAACGCACTAGGTGTGCCACCTAACTGAGGGCAAAACCTCTTCATGTGCCCCGCCTACCCACACTCATAATAAGTGAGTGGTTGCCCTCTCCCAGACTTTGACTCTGAGAACGAGCCGAAGACGATGCAGACCGTTGCCCCCCTCCCTTCTATGAGCAAACTAAAGACTTGTTGCCCAACTGGCCACACTTAAAGCAAGGAAATCTCCGTAACCACCTCTCCTAGAACCTGAACTCGACACTGGAAAAGTGGATCTCGACTGTGCTCCCTAAGACTGCTGTGGGTTAGAACCCCTCTGCCTCTTACTGTCCCCCTAAACATCCTCACTCCTCTTGGAGCCCATCATTCACTCCTTATTCATCTGCATCACGGTCTCAAAATGAGCTGTCACCTCCACAAGGCATCCATAATCTCTAATCATTGACTCGACCATTTTGGACATAAGCCCGATCCTCAATCTCTTCTTGAACTCTAAACAACGGCGCTCCTCAGTTGCCATGAGTTCCGATGCAAACCTCGACAAACTAGTAAATGCGGCCTCAAACTCAGCCACTGGTGTGCTCAGCTGCTTGAGCTAAGAAAACTGATCCCTCAACTTCTTCCTAACAGTGGGAGGAAAAAACTTGTCCCGGAAGACATTGACGAAAGCCTCTCAAGTCACTCCAATGTGCTCATGCACATACTTCCACCATTAACCTGCATCTCCCTTCAATTGGAAGGATGCTAAGGTCCCCTTCAAACCTCCATCTTCGATGCCGAGAATCTTATACGTCTTCACCATCTGCTCTAGCTACTCATCCACCTTCAATGGATCCTTGGGATCGCCCAAAAACTCATCTAGATTCGGCCGAAAAAACTCTTGTTTCAAGAATGACGGCTTTGTCTCATCTACTTGGCCCTAGACTTGATTTTTAGCCCTGAGAATGTCTATGGATTCCCGCAATGCTTCGGCCATTTCGTGGGCTAAAGCACCCATGGCCGGCTGACCAGTCGGCTTAGCCACATTGGCCTGACAAACTCCCTTCTCTTGCATCGGAATATCATCTGGTAAAGGCACCTCATGCCTTCTAGGGCTACCACGCCTACTGTAAACACCCCATTTTTGACCGCCCTTAAGACTTGGGTGCTACTGATGATTTACTTGGTGATGAAAGATGTGCAGGGCAAAGGGTTGATTTCTTTGGCAATGAGAGAATCAAATCCCAACTTCACACCCCTTTTTGGACCAAAACTATTATGAATGGTTTTTAGACTTTAAAACCCTCTCTTTCAAAATATTTTTGAAATAAGGTTCCTACGATGTCCCGACGCTCGCATTTTGTTAAATATCGCGCTTTTCGGTAAACCGAGCGAGGACAAAATGAAAATGAATGAGGGAGAGGTGAACTCATTTGAAAAATCTTTCAAAACACCTTGTTTATGGGTTTGGAGTTGAAGAAAAGAGGAGAGGAGAGAAGAAAACAAGTTCGAGAGAAGTTCGGCATGAATCCGGGTATGATCGAAACTGAGCGGCTTTACCAAAACAAGCATAACTTTTTGCACAGTTGGAATTTTGATGCAAGGTTGCCACCATTGGAAAGCTTACCTCCAGGGCTTCAATTTGGGCACAAGCATGACCTAAAAAGGAGTCCATATGAAGGAGATATGCCCGTTTGAAGTTGGACTTGGAGAGCAGACTTTCTCTGCCGGCCATCGATGATGCAGTGCCGGCCACCAGTGATGTACTGCCAGCCAACAATGTCAAAATTCTATTTTTTTAGATATTTTACCTCCAGCTGTTAGGCACAAGTCCCCAACTCAGATATTTCGACCAACCTTTGCTTTTTGCTATATATGAGGCCATATATCATATATTCAAAGGGGAGAAGACTTAGAACTTCTTGAGCAAGTTTAGGAGCCTCTCTCTCTAGAATTTTCAGACCAAAACCCTCTGCCTCTCTCTCTAGAGCCCCTCTCTATTGCCCTTTTGTGCATAGAAGTGCATAGAAGTAGAGAGATACATCTTGTTTGCATACACTTCCTTCATCAAGGTTCCATATCAGTGGGCTGAGGTCCCTTGGAGCTCATTTTTGGACTGTTGGAAGGTCATTTGAACCAGCAAAGAGGTCCTTTTGCTGCTGTGCTACAAGGGTAAACACATCTCCTCTTTTGTATTTGTTTTGCACACTTACTTCACCACCTTTGCACACTACTTTGGGGCTATTTTTTGGGTTAGTGTTAAACTACAAAAACTGTTTTTTTTCCTATGTTTTTCAACCCTAAAAGTCTTGGTTTGTGCCTTGTTTGGCTAGGGGGTTGTTTCCCCCTTTGCTCCTTGGCTTGTAAGGCCTTGTGAGCCAACTTTCAAACTTTTCAAACAACTTCTTTTTGGCCTTAGAACCACTGAAATCCAAAGGAATTTTAGTGGTGGAAAACCTATTTTGAGGCCCAAAATAGGAGGGGGTGGTCCTCTTTCCTTTTGTCTTGTTTGCTTGCATTTCTGGCCTTCCAAAGGACCATCCCTCTATGCATTTTTGAGGCTTAGTTCAGGCCTATTTTTGTGACTTTTAGGACCTGCCTTGGCCCTGTCCAAGGCTGGTTTGATCATGCCTTGCTTGCATCTAGCATGTGTAGTTTAACTCCATTCATAGCTTATCAAAGTAGCATGTGTGCATAGTCTTTGTTAAGTCCATTTCAGTCCATTTTTGGTGATTTTTTACCATGCCATAAACCTGTTTTGGGTTGGTTTTGTTACTCCATGTTTGTTTGATGCACTTGTAGTGTAAATCCCCTAAACTAGCTTCATATGCTCCATGCCATGCCATGTCATTTTGGCTTGTTTGGTTTACATTTCAGCATGTATTTGGTCATTATTTGGAATGATATGACTCTATCCATAGTTGGTTTGATCATCCTTTGCATGCTCCATATAGGTGTAGAACAAATCTTGTTTCCTAGCTCTTTGTGCATGATGTTTTGACTCATCATACTAGCATATTTTGGCTTTGCTTAAACATGATTTTATGTCTATTTTGAAGTGTTCTAGGACTGTTTTGGGCTGCCATGGCCATATCACTCTTGCTTTGTATAGCTATAGTGTAAATGCTTAGGCTAGTCTTGGGTTTTGAGACCCCTACCCTGCCATACATGTGATGTTTGTATGCCTTGCCCTTATTCCACATGCTATTTCAGTCCATGAAATGTTGTCATACACTTGCATTTGGCATGCCTTGAATGCTTTGTATAGCTTGTGCTTTATGCCTCAAAAACGCACTTTTGTGCATGCCACTTAGCCTAAGCCTTTGGCTCATCATTTCAGTGCATTTTGGGTCCTAATATACCATGATGTAACTCTGTTTTTTGTTGTCCAAGTCATGCCATGATTGGTTTTCATAGGTGTAGTGCATTGCCTCTTTAAAGCCTTACATGCTCCATGTTTGTAGCTTTGTGCTCTAGCCTATGCTAGCTAGCTTTAAGCTTAATTTTGGTCTTGTTTGGGCCTGCCCTAGGACTGTTTTAGGTCCCCTTGGCCCTTTGGGGCTTGCCTTGTATGGCCATGGCTTAAGTCCCTTTGCTTACTTTGAGCATTGAGCATCATAACATGCTATGTTTGCATTGTTGAGTTGATTTGGCATCAATTTACATGGTATTTCAGAGCATACCTCATTGTCATATATCCATGTTTGTTGCTCCTTAAGTGTGCTTAAGAGTTGTCCTTTTTATGCCTTAATACTTGAGACATTTGGCATGCATGCTCGCCTTGCCTTTCCATGCTTTTCATGCCATCAATTCCATCACTATGGCTACTGATTTGGACCTAGTTGAGAGCTGTCCACCTTTGGTGTAAGCCCATCTTATCATGTTGTCGCATGCTTGTTACATGTAGTATGTTGTTGCATACTTATTTAGCTTTACATGCCTTGCATGTTCACATGTTCATGTTGCATTTCGTCATGTTGTCCAAGGTTGTCGCCTCACATCATGCTTATGTGCTTGTTGCATGTCATTAGTCTTGTTAGGTTGTTCGCATTGCATGTTTGCCATGCTTATATGTTGCATTACTTGGATTAAGTGTTAATCCGAGCACGAGGAACGAAGGGCGTTTCATACTTCAAGTGATGGAACGCGTCTCAATTCTCGGTCGCCGAAGCTCTTGATGATTCATGATAGAGTTCTAGGCTTTACTTGCTTTGTTTGTGCATTCATTTTCATATTGATTTGCACAAGTTGGATCTTTGGCCATCATGCATCGGGATGCGTGATTGATGGTCGTGGATCCGACTAGGCCTCTCCCTTGATGTTTTGAGGTGATTTGGAGTGCCACGGTGCATACATGTCCTAGGGAAAGCCTCATTTTCCTCTATTTTGTGCTTCGTTGCAGTTTGGTGTCACAGCACACCAGTGGTCGGCATCCTGCCATTGATGGCCGGCAGCTTTCCATCCTTGGCCGGCAGGCCACTGGGAACTTCCCCTGCAGTGTTTTGGTAAGTTTCAGCACCCAGAACTGGAGGACACCCTGCAAACAGAGCCTCCAAAGGGCAAATGGAAGGCATTCCAAGGTGAGGAATCGAAGCGAGCATGTGCATCCCTCGTGTCCCGAGGTTTCTAATTATGTAATAACTTAGATTAATTAGCTTCAGTAGCTAACTAGATGCATGCTCAGTTGAAATTAGTTAATTTGTTAATTGGCTCATTTGTTTTTGTAATTATTTAATTAGCTTAGATGGTTAATTAAATTAGTTTGTGATGTAATAAGTAATTAGCTTAGATTAGTTAGTTGTTTATTTTTGCTTTGGACTGTACCTATTTTGGACATTCGGACTCTTTTATTCGGACCCTCCCTGTGAGGGCACAATGTTGCAATAAGGGTGCGTACGTGTGTGTGTGCATGTCCTCCAACCCCCTTTCTTTCTCCCTTTTATTTACCTACTTATGTTGGTTAGTTTTAGGGACACGTTTGTTTAGCATACCGTATGTTTGCATGAGTGCATCATTCATTTGTCTTGCATGCACCGGGCTCGGCGCATCATGCTAACTGCATAAATATTTCAAATCTAACTTGAATACATGCTACTTGTGCATTTTCGCATGTCATTCTTAGATTAGCCGAGCCTATTCTATGTGACATTCTGTATGTGATGCATCAGCCACTTTAACATGAACTAACATCACGCATGTTTGCTAACTAGTTTACTGTTTTGGCACGGAGTACACTGTAAGTATTTTATGTTTTAGCATCACGCATGAGTGTGAGTGTTACCATGATAGCGTGCTTTCCATGAGGCTAACTGCTTATTTGATTAACTGCCTGAATGCCTGTAGGTGAAGGTTGGATTACTTGGATTGGAATAATTCATTGAAATCCGTATTTTAGCCTACTTGCGAGTAGCAAATCTCAAACCATTTTCAAACAAAGGGATATACAATGCTTTGTTCCAAATTAGGCGATCTAGTCTATACTTGTTTTGCTGTGCGCATCATATAGTAAATCTAGGCTAATTAATCGGAATAAGAACGCATGTGTTTTCAAAAACGAGATATCACGGTTAGTAGAGGCCGATCTTCGGATCAGGCGAGAGGGGGTGCTCATAGCTGACCTTCCCCAATCGTACCCAAGTTCCCGAGCCGAGGCAACTTTGGTGATGACGGACACGTGGCTTTTGGCACCGAGTCAGGATTTCCTAAATTTCCCAATTATAAAATATTTAGGTGGCGACTCTGTATCTGGTAAAGCAGTCCATGTTTGGCACTTCTTTTCTAAAAATCTGTTTTTTCTCAAAACGATTTGCCAGATTTGGACTCTTTGGTTCAGATTTAGAACCGTGACAAATTGAGTCCGAACTGTAGTAAACCCAAATGAACAAAACGAGATTTCCCTCCCGGGACGTTCGGGGACGTCTACACCTACTACCACCACGTCCACATCCTGACATCCTAATGAAAATAACAAAAGAGATTAGCACATTTACAAATATGCCGAAGCTAACTCACTCACGTCCTAATACGGTAGACAACAGTAATTCACTCCACGTAAGCACATAGTCATATAAATACATACGAATTTCCTCTGTAGATAATGACTGTCCCATGGCATTGCCAGAGCTCCGATTAGGAATAGCAATGATTAAGTGCTTTTCTAACAGGAATTCTAGAAACCCGTAGACCCAATCAATATCTTATGAATTAAATCTCATACCCATATAATCACATAAGCATGTTATCACATAGCATACCATACACACTAATGTCTCTATCAACCAAGACAAACCCATTGTGGTAATAATTAGTTCTCACATACCTAAAGTATTCAAACTCGGTACGCTCTGATACCAAGTTGTAACGCCCCAAAATAATTATAATAAACCAACCGTAATGATAGTTAAATAACAACATAAATCAGAGTACGATATCCTTCTATTTCATGAAATTCAGTTGTATGAAAGAGATGGCATATGTAAATATACATTCATAAGTTCTAACCTAGAATCAATAGCATGTGTCAATAAAAAAAATAAGAAGTAGAAGTTAAACAGATAATGGAAATGCCCTAAAGCCTACAACTTTCCAAGACAATGCTTGGTTACATTCAAAGTGAGTCTTAAGCTCAATACATATAAAGCCCTAGACTTGTACAAACATTAAATACAAAATAACAAAATCGAGCCTTCAGCTTCATAGTCCTTCCAAGCTAAGTCCTTGGTGGAAGCATCTCACCAACACCTAAAAATGGTTTTCTCATATAAGACAAGTCAAAGCCCAGTAGAAATAATCCAACACAATATATGAATCTTAACAAAAATTTAAAGGTGAAATGCATATGCAATGCTCATGTTAAAATGGCTCACATTTCTTTCTCAAAATCATGCCATACTTAATTTATATCGCAATTCTCAAATCACATCCTTTACTATTAGAAACAAGGGGGATTTCTCAAACCAGTACAACCTTTCACGGATATTTCGTCTGTGGGAAACCGTCTAATGGCACCCATGTAAATGTAGTCTATACAAACACTACTCTTGCCATTTTACGGATATTTCATTCAAGGGAATCGACATCCATCTATATGCTCGTTTTTCAGGACTTTTACTCAAGACACACAAGCTAACTAAATTTTAGTGATACACATCTCTTTCCAACATTCACCTTTTTTTTTTTTTTCCTCAAAATCATATACATTTACAATGTATTAAATGAGCAACAAATGTTCAATGTACGTGGCTGAGAAATTAGTTTCAATTCACCTAATCCTTATACAATATCTACAACAATCATAGCTATTCTCCACCGATAGCCCAAAACATAAATATTTCTAAACAAATATAAAATCTCCAATACAGATAAACTTTCCAAAATTCAAGATATGAGCGATAATAAATATCCAACTCCACCATCCGTATTAATATCCATTCAATTTCACATTTCCATCATCAATTCCATTTATTTATACAAAATAATTATTTGGGACATTTAGGGTAAAACCCTGTTTCTTCCAAAATCCAACCCAATGGTCAAAATCAACGATTTGTTTACAACTCAACTCATTTCCACTCCCACAACCATTTTCCACATAACCATTTGGAATCCCCTCTTTTGATTTTAAACTAAAATTTTAGGTTTGTTCAAAATCCTCCAAAATCACCATATTGTTTATGAAAAACAAATAGCTAAGTTAAAATCATAAAAGAGTGTAGAGAATCCCTACCTCAAAATTAAAAGACGAGATAAGCACGAATGAGACTCGGAGGAACCCGAAACCCAACTCTATTCGGATGAAAACGAAACTCTAGGTGAGCTCTGCCTTTTTAACAAAAGGAGTAGAGTAGAAAAATCAATGGATCCAAATGTTTTAGAAGAGAGAAGGTGAGTTTTAGAGAGAGTGTGTGTGTCAACTTAGGGATTTTAGAAAGTTTAGAGAGAGAGAGATAAGAAAAAGTGATGTAAAAAGTGATTTTTTACGGACTGATATACGCATAGTTTCCTCGAGCGCAAGAAGTGATGCTCGAGCGTCTAGACAGAATAAGTTGTTCCGCTCGAGCACAAAAAGTGACGCTCGAGCGTGGAATACATACTTTCAGTAGTTTTGTAAACAAAAGACCAACACTCGAGCTCAAGAAAGACCGCTCGAGCCGAGACTGCTCGAGTACAGGAAGCACCGATTGAGCGCGAAATACACTCTCCTAGTAGTTTTGTAGACCTGCAAAAAGTACTGAAAATTTACAAAGCCCGCTCGAGCGCAAGAAGTGACGCTTGAGTGAAAGAGTAAAATTCTAGACAACAAATGTTTGAAAACTAAGCTACCAACCTGTTCCAAATGCAACTAATACAACCCAATAACCAAACTCAAGGAGGGAAAAGAGGAATAAAACAAGAACAATAATACAGAACTATGAAACCCGAGTCTAAAATATCAAATGGGTTAGGTCTAAAACCAGAATCGCTATACAAATTAATGACCAAAAGGTCGCTTTCGATGAATAGTAATTTCAATATTTTCAAAATATTTTCCATAAAATCAAATAGTTCACAATGACTGTATAATAATTTTTCTAATAAAATATTTAAATGCATAGTGACTTTTCTATTAAAATATTTGAATGAATAGTAAATCTTTTTAAATAACATTTAATCAGATATAAAAATATATGCCTCATTTAAAATCTTTGCAACTATTGTGGAGATTTTGGATACATAAAAATAACCTACCACCCCATGTAGGTATATCAAATTTGTCAAAAGAAGTGAATACTGCAAAATGAATTTTTCAAAACGTGAATAGTGAATGGTGACAAACGGATTTTATGCATAGTAACTTTTATGAATTTCAAACACGCATAGTAAATATTTTGTGTCAAAGAATGTAAAATATGTATATTGAAAAATCACAATTTATCCCATAATATTTTAGATATCATCAAAATTAAATCATGATTAACATTATGTAAAATTAATTTGTGTTATATATATAAAAAATATCAAGCAAATTAGTATTATATATTATGCAAATGTTTGATAATTAATTATAATATTTTTCAATCCGTTAATCCACCTAAAATTGTGAATTGATCAATCTATCAATCTGTTGTTTAATTTATAATCTTACTCTTAAATTGTCGAAATCGCACTCCACACACCCTGCACTTCTTTGATCATTTGATGCTACTACACAACATGGAGTATCTATCAGTCACAATAGGTTTTGAATTATAAGAACGAGAAGGACATGCATATATTTTGCAAATTTACATTTAAAAACAAAATGTTAACTCATATTTCCATGAAGATGAGGAAGCAACCATACAATAGTTCACAGGAAATTAAGATACGACCAACCTGTTGGTCAAAGGAAAGCAACTTTTTCCTTCCCCATGAAATTTTAAATGAAGAATGAGTGGTTACTAGGCACGTGGACAGACAGCCAACGACGTTGGATGAGGCATCCTCTTTATCTCATTTCTTTATACACCTCTATATTCCTTTTATAAGTTTTAATTCAGATTCGAAATGATGATTCTAATCATCTATTTTATAATTATTTATTTCGTAAATTTTGTAATAAAAATTATTTATATAAAAAATTAATTTTTTTAAATAATTATAAATATAAAAATAAATGAAAAAATTACTCATAAATCCTATATAGAGTAATATTGATCTATTTAATTCAAGAATTTTTTTATAAATCAAATAGTCTTAATTGATTTTGAAAGATGTATTTATTTGATTTGATACCATTTGAATTTATCAAATTACCCTTTTGTGATTAATTTGCCCATAATGTGTGATTCAGTTGGTGGTCTAGAAAGATAAGGTGTGCAACATTTCTATTTTGTGTGATTGGAGTAGAGTGAATCAGTGTGACTGGGGTTTGGGGGATGTGTAGCTTTATCAAACGGGAAAAAGTCATTTTTGGAGTGTGGAAAAACGTTTTTTAAATGGAACATCAACATTAGTTTGCTACACTTTGAAATAGAACAACGTAAATGTCGGGGTAAATTACACTTTGTACCTTTATATTTTACACAAAATCTTATTTTAATTCTCATACATTAAATTGTGATACTTAACTCCTTATATTTTTAGTAAATTATCACTTTGGCTGTTCTGTTAATAGTGAGGCTAACAGAAGTTATCCTTTAAGGAGCCAAGTGTCACAATTTTGATGTGTAAGGACTAAAGTGAGATTTTGTGTAAAGTGTAGGGGTGCAAAGTGTAATTTATCCTCACATGTTTTTCATGTGACTAACCTTTGTTAACAATGAGGCTAAGAGAAGGACCGAAGTGACACTTGACCAAAGTACATGAGATTAAGTATCACAATTTGATGTGTAAGGGCCAAAGTGAAATTTAATGTAAAATACAGAAATGTAAAGTGTAATTTATCCTAAATTTCATTCAATGTAAACCACTGCTAGTAAGGTCACATTCAAGTTCAATTATATGGAATTACAATGCCACATATAAATCAAACGCAAAATTAACAAATGTAAGACTCCATAATCAACACTAACAAGTAAGACACTCTGGTCATGTTTGATTTACAAGACTAATAGTGAAGTATTAATAATCTTATTAAATTAGTGTGGTATTCACTATCCAATTGGATTAATATCCATTGAATTAATAATCCCACCCCTACCCCATTATTAATAATCTTATAAATTTGTTGGATTAATTACCCGTTAGATTAATAATCCTAAACCAAAATGTTAAATAAATATAGGATAATTAGACCCACGAATTAATAATCTCAATCTCATGCTCTAATTCACCCAATCAAACATGCCATCTAAGAATAATTCCAAAACCGGCATTTAATTGTAATCAAAGGGCGATATGTTGTTAAGCATGATGAAATCCATACTGTGGGACACTTTCAAAATCAAATTTTAAATTACATTAGAAGGTAATGTGTATGTGGTTTGTTTTTGATAATTTTTTGTATAAAATTTCATAATTTAAATACAAAATGATACAACTTTTTTTATTACAAAAGTCATAATTTTTTTTCATTATAAAATATCATAATAAAAATCATAAAGTATCATAATATTATTATTCATAATTTTAAAGTGCACCTCATAAATTTATTATTCATAACTTTACTAAAAAAAAATATCATAATACACACAAAAATAATTTTCTTATAATATCTTTGTAGAGGGTGCCGGTCGTAGATTTCCCATCAACAATTAACAATAGAGATATCCTACACTATGTACTTTCTTGTCAAGGAATTCACGCTACTATTTTTTATTTTTTTATGGATAAAAATAAGTAATTAACTATTAGATTACGGTTTCAATTCGTAGCTCAAAGATGTGACTCGAATGTGTGGCTCGACACCAAAACGACGTCGTTTTGGTGTTTTTTTTTTTTTTTTCCTGTGTTTTTGTTGCAGACGAAGGAAGACGAAGAAGAAAGGTGGAGAAGAGGAGAAGGGAGGAGGAGGAAGGAGGACTAGAGGGGGCATAATCACAGGAGAGGAGGAGACGGTGGCGGGGCCGGAGGCCACGGCAGTGGTGCTGCGACTACGACGATCAGCGAGGCGGTGGCAGTGGTGCGACAATCGGCGAGGAGGTGGTGCTGCGACGATCGGCGGCGGCTAGGGGACGACGGTGGTGCTGCCTCCTCCTCTTTCTCTTCTCCTCTCTTCTTCCTCCTCTCTTCTCTCCCTCTTTCTCCTCTCCTCTTCCCTCTGTCTATTCGAAAATGAAAGAAAGAAAGAAGAAAAAAAAAAAAAAAAAAAAAATCGAGCCAAAATCGAGCCAAGAAATTCGAGCTACGAAACTTTTTCCATTAGATTAATACTTTAAAAGAGTTGAAACTCACACTAATATACTTTGTAAGAAAATATTGCCCTCATATTTCTTTCTTAAAAGTAGAACCGAAAACCTCTCTTTAAGAGAGATTTGGTGCTAAAAAACTAGTCAACTTGATTAGGACCCGTCAGTTATATCTATCTATCTTTTATTAAAAAAAAAGAAAGAAGACGTTTAGAAAAAGTGTTTGTGTTTCTTTTTTTTAAAAAAATTTTTAAAAATACTCTAATAATATTTATGAATTTATTTTTATTTTTATTTTTTTTAAATCTCTCAATTGTTGATATTTTTCTATTCATAAAATGTTTTAATTTTCATACTTTGAATTTAATTATATATTTCAAAATCGTATTATTCTGATATATGTACATGTATGGTATGTATCCATCGTTTCTAATATATGTATTTATACTATTATGGCCCCGTTTGTCAAGTGGGTTGGGGCTAAAATAACTACAAAAGACAAAACAGGCTATTTTAGTCCCAAAAAAATAAAACATCACATCCAACCCATAATCATTACACTCTTCTCTCACAAAAAAACTCAAAAAAGTCAAAAAACCAAAAAGCCCTTCCCAAACCAAGTTTTTAAGCCCAGGCTAAAATAGTCAACAAAGCCAAAAAGCTAACCCACTTCCCAAATCCACCCATAAAGTGAGCATATTTGTTAAGTGTAGGAAAAAAAAGATTTGAACATATAAGGCTTTAGAGTCTACAAAAAACACTCTTACCACTTTAATAATACATAATATATTATTATTTTATATTTATTTAAATTACATACGCATCATGTGTACCAACCATCTATATAATAAGGCATGAGGGTTTTTGAATTCATCCTAGAGACAATTGTTCTACTATGACATTTTAATGGTCATAATTGATTTCTGTATTTAGATAGACAGCTGAGATGAAAACTTTCTCTCTCACTCTACTTGAACTTCCCGCCAAGAGCCATAAACTTAAAAGAGGAGGGTTTTTGAATTTATCCTAGAGACAATTGTCCTACTAGGACATTTTAATGGTCATGATTCATTTTTGTATTTAAATGGACAGCTAAGATAAAAACCTTTCTCTCTCACTCTACCTGAACTTTCCACCCAAGAGCCATAAACTTTGCAACCATCCATCCTCATCTATCGCACCTCACATTTCCACATTTTAAATTTCAAAACACACCCATCCTCATCTCCTTTTTTTGCAACCACCCATCCTGATTTCAAAATTTCAAAATTTCAGAAAGTCTAACAACCACCCATGCTGATTTCAAAATTTCCCACGCTTAATTTTGCAACCACCCATTCTCACAACAATGATAGAGACCACTAATTTTGGAACTCTAAAATGACCACTAATGACATGGCACACAATAAAAAAAGAAAAAAAATATAACACCAATGCCAAAACATCAAATCATTCATGGTAGGGCCCACTGCCACATCATTAGTGATAGCACTAATTAGTGCTCTCACTCATTTTCCCCCATTCTCATCTCCCTTTTTTTTCTTTCAGTCTCACTCATAATTTTCAAATTTCAAAACACCCACGCTCATCAAACTCTTTATAGACTCTCATTTCTGTGTCTTTCAGTCTCACTCCCAATTTTCAAATTTCAAAACATCCACCCTCACTCCCCTCTCTCTCTCTCTCTCTCTCTCTCTCTCTCTCTTACTTTCCACCGCAACACCGGTACATCTCTCTCCGACGATGATACATCTCTCTCCGACGGTGATACATCTCTTTTCGACGACTATCTCACAACCCAGCCATGGTGTTGCTCATCACCTCCTCCAGTCATCGCCACCGCACAACGCCATTTCCTCCAGTCATCTCCACCGCTGCTGCTCATCACCATTGCCACCGATCATCATCACCGTCGCCATGGATGGATCGACATCAGACTACTGCCAACGTTTCTGGAGAGCTCCCCACTCTCCTCCCTGCCATTTTAACTCTCCATTCTTTCCTTACACACTGTCACGCTGACTTGGAGAGAGATAAATCACATCCACTGTGTTGTGTGACTGTTTTAGAGAAAGAGGGAGAGAGAGAGAGAGAGAGACTGAGATTCAAGCATTCGTAGCCCATTAATGCTTCTCAGCACAAAAGCGTGACCTGTTGCTTTTTCACAGAGAGTCCTGTTCCAAAATTCAGCTAATCAAGTGACGCTGGAGATTTTCTCAAAGCTTGAGCAGAAGTGACTCTCTCACAGCATCGATGGAGGCATAACCATCAGTTTTCTCGCTAGAGCCGCCTTGATACACTTAGAGGATCAGATCCGAGCTAAAACCGGCAATTCTCATTCTCGTATTGTTGGGGAATTGATGGACAACATGTGGTTCTATGTTTCTAACCATCAAATTGGTGTTTTTTTTTTTTTAACACACCACACCTGAATCATATTTGTGTATGTATTTCTATATACATAGAGAGAGAGAGGAGGCCTTTTTTTTCAAAGGTTACAGGAGTTGTATGAGAGAGATGGTTTTTGGGAATGGTTTGATTGTGGAGAGATGGAATGATGTTTGAGTTTAGAGAGAGAAAGGTTTGGGGAGAGAGAGAGAATCAGACAGTTTTGTAAAGAAACCTGTGCCTGCGGGAGACGGAAACGTAATGCCATGAAGAAGGTTTTATACGTAGTTTGAATCACACATGTAACAAAACACTCACCAAGAAGGATCCTATACTGTTTAAGTGGACCCATTAAGTATTATTTATTAAAGAGTGTTTAAATAAAAAAAAGAGTGTTTTTTTTTAATTTAAATTAAATAATTATAGAGTTTTTTTTTAATATATCTTTTTTATTTATACTAAAATACGTATAGTCTCTAATTAAAAAGAGAGAGTGAGCCAAAAAAATAGACCAAACTGAGACACAATAAATAATTGGAAAGATGAGTGTAATTAGCAACAAGAGTGTGGTCTCTAAAAAAAATAAGAAAGCCACGCAGAATTATAGGAGGTGTGCAGGAGGTTTCTTAACTTAATAAGTTATTTTAATTTTTGGTTAGTTTAGTAGATTAAAACAATTATGTTTAGCAAGATTGTTAAATTTTTTTATAATTAGATATGATGTAACTTATTTTTGGTTAGTTTAGTAGATTAAAATAATTATGAATTTGATATTATTTTAACTTATTTTGTCCTTTAATATATTTTAATCAAAAATATATTTAAATACATACGACTCAAATTTTTTTTTTGATAAATACACTTAAGTTTTTATATGACTCAATTCAACTACATTTTAAAATTTTAAAAATGTGTTAATACACCTTTGTTAAATACTGTATTAGTAACTATTTTAAATTCTATACTTTTTTTAGATGGTGAAATTCTATAAAAAGTTCAATAAAAATTTCAAATGCAAATTAATATTTTAACTTAAACTTTTAGCAATGAATTTGATAAATTATATTTTAACTTAAACGAACTGCCATCGAACGATACCTGCCGAAGTCACGGCCGGCGGTGGTATTGCGGTAGATGGTGGTGGAAGTCTTATGTATGGAGTTTTATATTACAGTGAAATTATTGTCATCATGAACTGACTTATTATAATTGATTTCTATAGCAGTGAAATTATTATCATTTTAAATTGATTTTTTTGTAAATGATGTAATACCAATATTAATAATTTATTTTAATTAATTTTTGTAAAATATGTATATCAATATTATTTACACCGTACCTTCAAGTAAGAGCGTAGGTTAGTTAAAACATGTCATGCATGAATGTTTTGTTTATAAAATATAAATTTTAATTTTAATTTTAATATATATATATATATTAGATTAAAATGATATTTTTTAAAATTGAAATATAACTTTATGATAATCTCAAGTGAATATATGGATGAGAGGAGTCCATCTATGCCAAACCCTGTCTCTTTCTCTGTTGATAATTCCCATTCCAAAAGGGGCTGAGTGGGAGAGAGGAGAGAGGAGAGAGATGGAAGAGGGATTGTTGTTTTTGAAAGAGGAGAGAGAAGAGAGGAGAAGATGGGTATGGGGTGAGGTGAGGGGAGAGGTGAGGTGAAGAGGTTGGGGTGGATAGCAGCACCGATGGTAGTGGTGACTTTATCACAGTACTTGTTGCAAGTTATTAGTACCATGATGGTTGGCCACCTTGGTGAGCTTTCTCTCTCTAGCTCCGCTCTTGCTGTCTCTCTCGCCGGCGTCTTCGACTTCAACCTTCTCGTAAGCTCCTCTCTCTCTTACTTTTATTTTTTTTAATCATATAACAACATACCAAGAATTAATAAATTAACAAAATGATCATAGCTGCTCCGTTGACTCAAATTTAAATCTCAATGTTTCACTGTCTCAACTAATATGTATGGGGATATATTTTCTGAGTACCAACACGTGGCAAGGTGACGCCAACGTGTCAGCCGAGGTGCCACGTGTCCTGTCATGACGCCAAGGTTATCTCGGTGAAGCCAAGGTTACCTCCGAAGATATCGGAATCCGAGATAAGCGGATAAGGCACAAGAGTCCTAGAAAGGGGATAGACTTTAGTTGGGAAAGGATAAGACTCTTAGAAAGTTTATCCCAATCCTACTGGGAGTCCAAGATTAGTAGTAATCCTAAGTCCATTGAAGGTAGGCTTCTAGTGGGATTAGGACTGAGTTAACTATAAAAGAAAAGCACCCCCGATGAGTCTAAGGTACGCAATTTATATTTTGAAAGTGAGATTAGCACTATTGATTATCTTTGAGAGATATACTGACTTGATTATCAGAGTGCCCCCGGGTGGACAAACCACCGCCGAAATCTTCCCTTTCTCTTGCAGGTTAGCCAGGTGTCATCTATTCTACTAGTTCTCTCCAGCTGATTACTGAGTTGGCAGTGTGGTCAAAAAATCACTCACACAATTTGGCGCCGTCTGTGGGAAAGAAATGAGAATAGATGGACAGTAATGAACAGAAGAAAAAGATTGGGAATGACACTCCTGCTAGGAGTGGGAGACCTATTGACCTTGATATCACAGGAGACGAATGCAACGTAGAAACTCGCGACCAAAATCAAGGAGTGAAAGACGTCGGCCAGACTGGCGACGCACCAAAGAAACCAGATCGAAGTGGATACTACAACGAGGACGACCTCCAGGTATAGAAGGATAGGTGCCTGCGAAGGGACGAAGAGGTAAAAGAGATGACAAATAAATTGGCAAACCTACAGTCGGTTGTCAATTTCATGATGCAAAATAACGTCATGCAGCCACCGTTTCCGCTGCAGGACATGCCGATTCCAGCGGCCAATTCCCAGAAGGGATGGCAGAAAACAATCCTGTAGCCCCTCAGCAGACCAGGAGCGAAAGACACTCTCACTGACCCTCCAGAGAGGTCAGACGAGGAGAATCAAGAAGAGAAGAATCACAAAGGACGCATCGCACAAAGGAGGCAGACCCCAAAGGACATCGGCATGTTCAGGGACAGGCGATGTGCTTTGACACAACTCATGGAGAAGGTTCGAAGAGGACTCACCACGAAGCTAAAAATAGTGCACCAAAAAGATTGAAAGCAGGAGATAGCCGAGCTCCTAGGCAGACAAAGGAAGACTTAAGAGATTACCTCAAGAGGAAGCAACAGAATGCTTACGCCGAGGTAACATCCCCTGATAAGCCGATGACACCATTCTCGATGGACTTGGACAAATTTGAGGTACCGAAAAGATTCAGTATACCGAGGTTCCAAATATACGATGGTAAGTCAGACCCCAACTTCCACGTTGGATTATACTTGAACTCAATGGCATTGTATAGTGGGAACGAGCCGTTGCTCTGCAAAGTGTTCCCCTCATCCTTCGGGGAGATTGCATCAGATTGGTTCCACAAACTATCAAAGGGAAGCGTGAAGAATTGGGAAGGCCTGGCCGAGATGTTTGTGGCCAGGTTCGTGACAAACAAGCTGCAGCCATTAAGGGTGGACGCATTGATGGCTCTGAAGATTAACAAGGATGAAGGCCTTAGGGCCTATGCAAAAAGATACTATGAAGTGTTCAACCGAATACCCGAATGCAATCAAGAGGTGGCGGCCGTATCTTTCAAGAACAGCCTGAAAGACAACTGTCCACTACGAAAGTCTTTGGCAAAGACATTGCCAAAAAGTATGGAAGATCTCATAGCGAGAATCGAGAAGTATGCCAGAGCTGAAGAAGATACGTCGGGGACTAAAGAGATAAAGCAAGAGAAAGGAAACGACTCGCCGAAGTGAGGCCGAGGTAACAATGGATCGAGCAAACAAGAAACAGAGCTAAGGGCTACACAGGCAGTGACAACTGTGTTCGGAATCCCAATTCACAAAGTCCTGGAACAAATTCGGAATCAACCCTATTTCAGAGCACCAGCAAGGGCTCTAGGAGAATTTATGGGAAGAAACCTTGGTAGGCATTGTGCTTACCACAATGAAGATGGGCATATGACTTAGGGCTATAGAGCCCTGAAAACACACTTGGAAGACCTGGTGAGACAAGGCCATCTGAGAGACCTTGTTAATGAGGCCAGGACAAGGGAAGAACAGGCAAGATTGCCTCAGGCGCCAGCAGCTCCGCCTCCCCCAACATCGCAACCTCAGGCAGGAGGACCTCGGGTAGTTAATGTGATTCACTCGAAGGTTAATGAGAACGAAATTAGGGGGGAGACCCAGAAGGTAAAGCACCTGCAACATGTCTACCAAATCGGGGAGAAGAGACATCGAGTAGAGAAGTACCAAGGACCAGTAGTGTCCTTTTCTGAAGCCGACCTGGAGATAGTGCATCATCCGCATAATGATGCTTTGGTAGTGTCCTTCCAGGTTGGGAAGTGCCAAGTAAAGCGCATCTTGATTGACCAAGGCAGCTCTTGTGACATCATGTACGTATGATGTTACAAGGAGCTCGGCCTTCACCCAGACGATATGGAACAATCTAATAGCCCAATGGTCGAGTTCAATAGAACGCCAACATGGCCACTGGGAACAACCAGCTTGGAGGTGCAGGCAGGCACCAGGAAGATAACAACAGAGTTCACCGTAATCAACACACCCTCCCCTTACAATATCATCTTGGGAAGGCCGTGGTTACATGCAATGATGGCAGTTCCCTCAACATTGTATCAACTATTACGGTTCCCAACAGAGCATAGGATAGAGAAGGTCAGAGGAGACCAGCTGCAGGCAAAAAATTGCTCCATGGCAGCAATGAAATCCACCTACAGCATTCGAGAACCAGAGAAGGCAAAGAATTGCCAAGGCCTTGGAACACTTGCAATTTGAAATTTTTTTACCATTAGAATTGTTTATTCTCTGACATTTGCCAATATTAATAAATAAAGTTTTAGCTTGATTTGTTCATCTGTACACTTGTGATTGACAAAGATACATAACGTTGTCTCTGGAATGCATGTATAATAAGAAACCAAGTGGAACTCAGGTTCACATCAGGGGACAGAGAGAAGAAAAATAGGTTTAACACTTGTTGAAACTTGAGAAAAGTTTACAAGTTTAAGTTAAATCGAGATGATGTTTAACACTTGTTGAAACTTGAGAAAAGTTTACAAGTTGAAGTTAAACCGAGATGATGTTTAACACTTGTTGAAACTTGAGAAAAGTTTACAAGTTGAAGTTAAACCGAGATGATGTTTAACGTTTGTTAAAACTTGAGAAACGTTTACAAGTTGAAATTAAACCGAAATGATGTTTAACACTTGTTGAAACTAGAGAAAAGTTTACAAGTTGAAGTTAAACCGAAATGATGTTTAACACTTGCTAAAACTTGAAGAAAGTTTACAAGTTGAAGTTAAACCAAGATCACGTTTACCACTTGTTAAAACTTGAGAAAAGTTTACAAGTTGAAGAACAAAGGTTAAACATATGTGAAAATTTTACAAGGTAAAACCAAAAGTTATGCCTAGAAAGGTATTTGGGTACTTGCCGAGGTAATTCATCAGTTCGTATATCCGAGGTATGACACCCCGAGAAGGTTACACAAAGATTGAAGTGTATATAAGAGATATGCAAAAAATTCTAAGTATAGAATTACGCAAAAACAGTAAAGAGGAAACAAAGATACAAGCATTCAGAGAAGGAAGGTTGTATTAGCATTCCAAAAGAAGGCACGTCGGCCAAAACTTACAAATTGTCTCAAACAAGGAGAAAAAACAAAAGTACAAAGGAAAAAGACATCAAAGTAAAGGCTCTTCAATAGATGGTTGGTCTGAGGTTCGAATGACTTCTGGGAGGACATCTCGGCCACCTTCTCGGCCGCAAGCTCAGCATCAATCTCCTGAAGGGTCTAGTCAAGACTCTAGTCGGCAAGAGGCACGTCCGATGATGCCTGTTCAGCGGTAACTTCCTTGGGAACCTCCTCAACCTCCTCATCTTGAGTCAAGTCTAGGACTTGCTCATTTTGAGGAAGAGACTTGGCCCCAACAGCTTCCTTGGGCTTCCTCACCAAAACCTCATCCTCAAATTCAGAATCGTCATCAGATTAAGTTGAAGTTGGGGGGAATGGAAGAGGAATAATGTCAGCGTTCCTGAGTGGCAAGTCCTTGGGGACTGCAAGCTTTTTTAGAAGAGACATCCAACCAAGGGTGAAACCCTTGTTGCATGCCTGCTTCACTTGCTTTTCATAGTCAGCCGTAACATCAGCCACCCCTTCGCTATAGCCCTTTTCGTCGACAGCTTTGACTTCGGCCTCTTTGGTGGCCAGGGCATCTTGAAGCTTCTTTTGGGCCTCGGCCATCTTTTCCTCGGTCTTTTTCAGCTGGGCTTGAAGGACTTTGTTTACCGCCTCAGTAGCACCAACCTTTTCTTCAGCCGCGTCCTTTTCTTTGATAGCAACCTTGGCCTGATCCTCTAGGGTCTTCATCTTTGACTGCAAATTTTTATTAGTTTTCTGAAGACTAGAGATCTCCCTCTTCTTCTCGGCTAGCTTCTCCCGGTTTTCGAAAGATTGTACTGAAAAGGAATGGGCATGCTGGATAGCCTAAAAGTGAATAAAAGTTATTAGAAAATTTTTCTAAGTACAAGAAAGAAAGAAAAATGACCAGATAAAGGCACTTACTTGAATAGAGCGTTGAAGCATCAGAGCATAGTTCTCATATTCACTCAACTCGGCGTTTCGGTCGAGATCGCCGAGAAGAAGCAAGGCGGTACTAAGAGCAACGCCGACGTTAATATCATCGGAACTATCACCATCCATGACTGGCTTATCCTCCAATGTAATTTGGGGGGCCCAGGGGGAATTATGCTTTTGAGACCCCGAGGTAGTTGCATCTGATGACCTCGGCGTCTTGGATTTGGTGGATTCGAACGGCTGTGTTTCAGCAGACCTCTTCGCAGGGATAGTGGCGGTCTTCTCACTTTCAGCCAATTTGGATATTGGCAAAGTATCCTCAGTTTCAACCTGAGTCACCTTTGCCTTCGGTTGGGCCTTCTTTGTTCTTTTCGGCTTTGGTTGAGTTGGTGCTGGTTGAGCATCAATTGAGTCTGGAATGTTGGCCAAAAGATCCTTGGCGACTGCTTTTTGACGGCCTATCTCGGCAGCAAGAACAAGTCGTTACCAATGTTTTCGTTGGGATATTGGGATCAGGTATGGAGCCGAGGTTAACGGTTGTTCAGCTGGATCAGAGGTTGATCCCTGGTTTGTCCGAGATGTGGACGCAACTTGTGGAGTTGTGGCGGAAGGAGGAGAAAGGCTTTTCTTCTTCTTTTTTGGGACGTCGAGAAGAGCAGACTTATAGGTAGGAATGAAATTGAGAAGCAGAGGGGCCTTCCGCTTCTGAACTGGCAATTTTAGTAGTTTCCTCAAGTCTTTGCTGGGAAAGAAAGGCTGACAGAAGCCCTTTGGTGGCTGAGGAAGAATTGCAAAGAAGAAAAAAAGCATAGACATGAGAACAGAATATTGAAAACTTTATGCAAGAAAGCAAGAAAACTTGTGAAAGGTGGCCCTTACTAGCTCCTTCCCCGAAAACTGTTCGACTTAGGGGATAAAGATAGAGGTCATCGTTTGGCTGAAATTCCTAGTTACCAGAGACGATGAAGTAATCATCCCCCACTCCCTTGTTAAAGTCAGGGAGGTCGGCAACGATTTTGTATTCAGTGGACTTCGGCTTGAGGTAATAGATGTGGCCTTTTTTCGATTTCAGGCGGCACATGGTATAACAGTACTAGAAGTCAGCAAGAGTAATCCTAGCATTCTCTTGTTTGGCTAAGGCTATGGTACCATTAATAACTCAGTAAGAATTGATGGCAAGTTGCATTGGGTTCAACCTATAGAAATGAAGGATTTCACAAAAGAAAGGGTCAAGTGGAAACCTAAGACCACACTCAATAAACGCTACTACTGGGAAAGGCATAAGGTTTTCATCGGGCATGATAGAGTCATCCTCCTTAGCCAACCTCAGATGAACGTCGGCTGGGATTTCGAACTCTTGCCTAAAGTACTCTAATTTGGCCAAGGTGTCTACTCTGTGTTTCCGCATACCCATAACGTCGGCTTAAATGAAGATACCGAATTTCAAGAAGAAGTATTTTTTGGAGGGTTTAAAGGACCTCGGCTAAAAACCTAGAAATGTACTATGGAAAGGGTTTACACGGATCTAGAAGGAATTCGTTTCAGTTTTTTCCTAAAAATTTTGGGTTCTATCAACAAATCCCAAAACCTATGTCTATGGAAACCAAGATTGAAGGCACGAAATCTGGAAAAACAGAAAAGCAAGAATACGCTTCAGGATCAAGAACAGAGATGGAATATCAAGAACAATGGCAAAAGTGCAGAAGAGTTGTGAGCAGTACATGTATTCAGGACATGGGCAAAAAGCAAAATCGTGAAGTAAACACACTCAGACGCATGATTCATAGATCAAAAGCTTGAGTAAAGCAGTAATGACGATTAATAATGAAGCAGAATTTCTTGGAGAGCAAGAAGGAATGGAAGCTTACCAGAAAGAGAAAAGCCGAAATAGGATTTGCCGAAGCCTGACGACGGTTACAGAGGCAGAAGATCGGTGGAAATCACGCCGGAGGTGGTGAACAGTAGCGACGGCAGAACTTTAGAACCTTGAACAATGGAGGGTCTGGAAGAAAAGCTAGAGAGGGAAAACTTCATAAACGTTAGCAAAAAGTGAAAAAATGGAAGAGGGGGAAATGATTTTTGTTAAAATACGGAAACGGCGGCAAAAAAATCATTAATGAACCTAGAAGAACGTATGTGTCAGACGGCGCACGTGAGAATAATTCGATTTACAGACGCGTGTTAGGTACGATCCAGTAAGAAAAAGACGCGTGGCTGGAAACGATTGAGTTGTTATGAATAACAGCTCATACGCGTGAAGGAGCTCTTGGAATTCTTGATCTTTAAGAAGACATGTCGGCCCATGATGATGATCTCGGCTGTAAGTCGATGTACTGGCAAGAAGTATCAATATAGGTTCCATCACCTCAGAATGCCGAGGTAATAGAACCTAAGGGACAGTTGTGGGGATATATTTTCTAAGTACCAACACGTAGCAAGGTGACGCCGACGTGTCAGCCGAGGTGCCACGTGTCCTGGTCATGACGCCGAGGTTATCTCGGCGAGGCCGAGGTTACCTCCGAAGATATTGGAATCCGAGATAAGTGGATAAGGCACAAAAGTCCTAGAAAGGGGAAAGACTTCAGTTGGGAAAGGATAAGACTCTTAGGAAGTTTATCCCAATCCTACTAGGAGTCCAAGATTAGTAGTAATCCTTTAGCTAGGCTTCTAGTGGGATTAGGACTGAGTTAACTATAAAAGAAAGGCACCCCTGATGGGTCTAAGGTATGCAATTTGTATTCTGAACAGTGAGATTAGCACTATTGATTATCTTTGAGAGATATACTGACTTGATCGTTGGAGTGCCCCTGGTGGACAAACCACCGCCAAAATCTTCTCTTTCTGTTGCAAGTTTGCTAGGTGCCATCTATTCTGCCAGTTCTCTCCAGCTGATTACTGAGTTGGCAGTGTGATCGAAAAATCACTCACACAATATGAATACTCATAGTTAATTTATTTGTTTATAAATAATTATTACATAATAATATATTGTCATATGATTAAGTGATTTAAAATGGTGAAAATAAATAAATAAATATATATATATATGGCAGGCCCTATATATTATTTATTTACATTTTATTTTATTTCTTTTTTTATCACTCACTATATCTCTTTTTATGTATGCATCTTTATATAATTTAATTAGTTAATTTGAGCTTATAATCAAATATAACTTTTCCATCACACTAATTTTTAATTCTGCCTCAAATAAAAATTAAGTTAAATTGGATTGTGAATTTTGTAAAGATTTTAATTCAGTTGTGCCCCTTCTGAGTTAAAATTTTTGGCTCCGCCACTGATTTTGTGATTCAGCTTTATTCTACATGTACACTTTATGTTACACAAACTTAATCTCTACCACACAAACACCAATAGAAAAATCTGGATTGGTAAATCTGGCTTACAAGTCATTTTGGTTATAGTAATGTTGGAGAATCCTATATTAGTTAATTACGCTTTTCACTAATACAATTTGATTTAAATTTGATTTTAGTTTTTATAGTTTCAAATTGAATATAATTTAGCTCATACATTTTAAATATAATTTTAATTTAGTCATTCAATTCAAATTAGAGGTTAAAATTTATTAATTTTTATCAGTTTTTGCTAAAGTGTATATGTAGGCAAAATTAACAAAAATTTAAATGAAATAACTAAATTGAAATTAGACTTAAAGTGTAGAGACAAAACTATTCAAATTAAAACAATAGAAACTAAATTGCAATTTTAATCAAACTATAAGAATGGAAAGTGTGTAAGTGTAAGGGTAAATTACACTGACACCTCCTGTGATTTAATCTAATTACATCTTACCTCCTGACGTTTTAAAAATTACATTTTTACCGTTGTGGTTAATAGTCTCATTTAATAAATTTCCTTACTTATACAAAAAAATAACTACTTCTATTAGAAAAATTGAAAAAATTACATTGGGTAAAAAAAATTAAAGCAAAGGAAAGGGGAAAAAAAAAAACAGAAGTAAAGCAAAACAAGAAAAGAGAGAGTGCATAAATTCCATGTCTTCATTTCATCTAAATAATTACAATGACAATGAAGTTAGTGTAATTTTCTAAATGTCAGAGAATGATATGTATTAAATTCAAACATCGGGGGTGTAAATGTAATTTACCCAAAGTGTAATTAACCCAAAATATAATTCTAGGCCTTGTTTGTTTTTTCTTTTATTTTATACAATTGGATTAATAATCTTTTGGGCTCTACTGCATCGTTTGAGGACTTAAGATTTTAGTTAAAAAATTTTAAAAATCATCATAAATTATTATATTATTCTTTTTACTTTTTGACATATTTTTTTATAAAAAATTAAAAAAAATAATTAAAATAACTATTTCTCAAACGAGGCACGAATATCTCCTATTTAACAAAGCTAGTTCTATATGATAATATTTTTTTTTTTTTCAACATGACTAAGGCTACGTGACTAATTTAGTCAAAAAAAGTAACTAAAAATGTCGAAAAGTCTACAACTTTTACCCTCCAAACTTATATATAGTAGTCTCACGTGATGTGTGCCAGCTGGAGTGTAAAAAGACCCTTTTACCCCTCATTGATGTGTCTTTATTTCGTTGTTAACCCTGCTTTATGTCAAACTCTGATGGGAAATTATCAGACCCATCACATAGGGTCTACTATCTAGAGGTATTCAGCTATTTATGCACACGTTTTTTGTTGTAGCTTTTTTTTTTTTTTGTTTTTTTTGTTTTTGTCATTTATGTGTAGGGTCTACTATCGAGAGGTATTCAACTATTTATACACACGTTTTTTGTTGTAGCCTTTTTTTTGTTTTTTTTGTTTTTGTCATTTATGTGTAGTTTGTAATAGTCTTCAACTACATCACGTAAACAACGTGGGCCAAACAAATTTTTTACCAACTAAAAACATATAATCAATATTTTACAAATAAAATAAAAAGATGTATTTGTAAATATAAAAAAGTTGTTTACAATATTGCCCACTTGAACATAATTTCTATTTTCTAATAAAAGTATCATCCTTAACACCACAAAAATTACAAAATAGGTGAATTTTATTCATTACAACAAAAAAAAAAAAAATTGAAAATGTTATGAACAGAAAATATTTGTTATAGTCTCCAACTACATCACATAAACAACGTGGCCCAAACTAATTGTTTACCAACTAAAAAAAATTAAATCATTATTTTACAAATAAAATAAAAAACCAAGATGTATTTGAAAATATATAAAAAAAAATTCTTACAACATCGTCCACTTGAACATAATTTTAATTTTCTTCTAAAAGTTTCATCCGTAACATCACAAAAATTACAAAATAGGTGAATTTTATTCATTATAAAATATTTTTTCAAAATATTGTAGACACCAAATAAATTATCACATATTCTATTGAACCTCTCACATTGTAATGGGATTCACACAAATCGTATGTGTGTAGATCCTACACTCATGTAAGAGATTTGATAAAAAAATTAATAATTTATTTAAAATTTCTAGTATAATTTAATATTTTTATGGGACGAAAGGAATATATATTATTACAAATATGTTTTGAAGTGAAAGTCTAAAAAGTTTATTAAAAAAAATTAATAAAAAAAATCACAAAAAGCGGTCGAAAACATCGATATATGTATCTGTTGTTGGGTATACCTCCTTATTGGAGTGTGGGACCCAATTGGTTTTGGAAAAAGAGTTTTAATTTGGCTTGGTTTAGGTATAATATTTTTATATATTATATTTGTGGAGGCCAAATCCAATTAGGATACAATTAGGGTTTGATTACAAAACCCTAGATTCATTATATTATATTTATGTTGGAGGCATTGTTGTTGGTGATATACACACACAAGAAAAAAGTGGACGGCGGCTGCTCTAGCTTCGGTAACAGTGCCATTGGTGAAGATTTGTTCAAGTTTTTTGTTTCTTTGTGTGGGAGCTGATTTGGTTCGTTATTTTGGGTCTTCTTCAACTCTGATTCTGAAGATTTTGGTTCATCTATTTGGTGAGGTCTTTCCTCTTGTTTATTTGTGATTATTTGAAATTCACCTAAGGGTGGTTTTGTGAGACCATTAGTGTCTCGTTTGTAATCGTTTGGAACTTATTTGGTTGATAGTAGAATCGAATTTCGATCTCGTGGACGTACCTCACATTGAGGGAACCACGTAAAAATTCTTGTGTTGCCTTTGACTTAATTTTTCCGCATTAGTTTATATTCCTATTGATTGATTTACTTGTGGGGGTTCATCGATTTTCCCTAACAACTGGTATCAGAGCTTACAGTTTATTTGGATTTATTTATTTGTGTAAATCAATGGAGGGGAATGTGGGTCGTATGTCTAGCTTCAATGGAAGCAATTGGGTAATTTGAAAAACTAAAATGGAGGACCTATTATTTTGTAAAGACTTGTATGGATCCATTGAAAGTGATAGTGGCAAACCTGCTGATATGAAAGATGATGAGTGGAAGAGGCTTAATCGGAAAGCCGTTGGTGTTATCTGTCAATGGATTGATGACAGTGTGTTTCATCATGTTGCTACTGAAACTTCAACATATGATTTATGGAAAAAATTAGAGTCTTTATGATAGAAAATCAGCCACAAATAAAGTCTTTCTGTTTCGTAAGTTGATTAATTTAAAATATAAAGAGGGCAGCCCTATTCCGGAACATCTGAATGAAATAAAGAGTATTGTTAACCAACTTGCTTCTATGAAAATTATTTTTGATGATGAGTTGTGCTTTGATGCTACTTAGTTCTTTGCCTAAAGTTGGGAGACTTTGGTTGTAATAGCTTAGTAATTAAGACCCGATGGAGTTATCACAATGAGCCAAGTCACTAGTAGCTTGTTGAATGAAGAAACTAGAAGAAAATCAGCCGGTTCCTCTCATTCGGAAGCATTTGTTGTGAGAGGCCGAAGCAAAACAAGGGGGAGGAGTAAGACTCCTCATGGTCGTGATCACAGCCGTGACAAGTCAAGAGATGGTTCTTTTTCAAAGAAAGACGTTGAGTGTTATTATTGCCATGATAAATGGCACATGAAGCGGGAATGCTGAAAGCTCAAGAATAAAGAAAAAAGACGTGACAAAAGTGTGGATAAGAAGCAAGAAGACACAACGGCAGTTACTACCGATGATCTCATAGTCGTTTGTGAAGATGATTATATCAATTTTATGGGCCAAAAGAGCAGTTGGGTGATTGATTCTGGTGCTTCTTTTCATGTGACTTCTTGAGTTGATTTCTTCACTACTTACACCGAAGGAGATTATGGTTCTGTTCGAATGGGTAATGAAGGTTTGTCCAAGATTATCGGCATGGGTGATGTTTGCTTGGAAACAAATTTGGGCTGCAAATTGTTGCTTAAAGATGTGAGGCATGTTCCCGACATTCACCTCAATTTGATCTCTACTAGGAAGCTAGATGATGAAGGCTTCAACAACAAATTTGGTGATGGAATATGGAAGCTCACAAAGGGTTCTTTGGTGGTGGCTAAGTGCAAGATGACTCATACACTTTATTCGATGCAAGGAAAAATTTATAAAGGTGTTGTCAATGCACTTGAAGATAATACTTCTACCAAATTGTGGCACAAGCGGCTTGGCCACATGAGTGAAAAGGGGCTGCAAGTATTGTTCAAGAAAGAGCTTCTACCCAGTTTGAAAGGTACACATCTTAAAACTTGTGTTCATTGTTTGGCGGGTAAACAACATAGAGTTTCTTTTCATAAAAATGTTGCTTCTAGAAAAGAAAATGTGTTCGAGTTAATTCATTCGGATGTTTGTGGTCCTTTAAAAGTTAAAACACATGGTGGTGCACTTTATTTTGTTACTTTCATTGATGATTATTCAAGGAAAGTCTGGGCTTATCTACTAAAAACTAAAGATCAAGTTCTAGAAGTATTTAAGCATTTTCAAGCCATGGTTGAAAGAGAAACAGGACAGAAATTGAAGTGTATCCGAACAGACAATGGTGGTGAATACATTGGGCCATTTGATGAGTATTGTCACAGCTAAGGTATTCGGCACCAAAAGACAGTTAAGAAGACTCCTCAACAAAATGGCGTTGCCGAGAGGATGAACCGCACCATTGTGGAAAGAACAAGGTGTTTGCTTTCACAAGTTAAATTGCCAAGATCCTTTTGGGGTGAGGCAATGAGTACAGCTGTTGACCTGATCAATTTGTCTCCTTGCTATCCTTTGAATGGTGATGTTCCTAAAAGAGTTTGGACTGGCAAAGATGTGTCTTATGAGCACTTGAGAGTGTTTGGTTGCCGAGCTTTTGTTCACATTCCAAAGGATGAGAGGTCCAAGCTTGATAGTAAGTCAAGACAATGTATTTTTCTTGGCTATGGGCGTAATGAATTTGGGTATAGATTGTGGGATCTGGTCGACAAGAAAGTCATTCGAAGTCGTGATGTTGTGTTTCTTGAAGACCAAACAATTGAAGACTTTGGCAAAGGTGATCAATTGGAGCCAAAAACTAGTGATCTCATTGACATGGATCCATCTCCTTCATCTTCAGTTGATGATGAAAATGGGAGAGATGTGCAGCCACATATTGAAGATGTGGAGGATGATGCAAATCCTAATGAAGTTGAGCCAGAAATTGAGGAAGAGCATCCAACTCACGAACCGCCACCACAACTTAAGTTGAGGAAATCTACAAGGGACCGACAACCTTCAAGAAAGTATCCTCCCAATGAATTTGTATTGATTTCCGATCAAGGGGAGCCGGAGAGCTACCAAGAAGCAATTGAGCATGAAAAGAAAAATGATTGGAAAAAGGCCATGGAAGAGAAGATGAATTCCTTACTTGAAAATCACACTTATGATTTAGTGAAGTTGCCTAAAGGGAGGAAAATTCTAAAAAATAAGTGGGTTTTCAAATTGAAGAATGATAGGAAGAATCTGAGGTACAAAGCACGTCTTGTTGTGAAAGGCTTTGGGCAAAAGAAAGGCATTGACTTTGACGAGATTTTCTCACCGGTTGTGAAGATGTCTTCTATTCGGGTTGTACTTGGCATGGCTGCAAGTATGAACCTTGAAGTTGAGCAACTTGATGTGAAGACCGCATTTCTTCACGATGATCTTGAAGAAGAAATTTACATGAAGCAACCAGAAGGTTTTGTGGAGAAAGGGAAAGAGAAATTTGTTTGCAAATTGAAGAAAAGTTTGTATGGTCTCAAGCAAGCTCCACGGCAATGGTACAAAAAATTTGACTCTTTCATGATGAATAATGGTTTTTCTAAAACCACTTCGGACCATTGTGTGTTTGTGAAAAATTTTCCAGATGGTAAATTTATTATTCTTTTGCTTTATGTTGATGACATGTTAATTGTGGGTCAAGATTCTACCATGATTACCAAGTTGAAGTTTGAGTTGAGCAAGTCCTTTACTATGAAAGATTTGGGACCGGCAAAGCAAATACTTGGTATGAAAATTGTTCGTGATCGCAAAGAGGGACTGATTTGGTTGTCTCAAGAGAGCTACATTGAGAAAGTTCTTGAGAGATTCAACATGGATAAAGCAAAGCCGGTTGGTTGTCCACTTGCGGGTCACTTCAAACTTAGTTCGAATCAATGTCCTACAAGTGAGAAAGACAAAGAAGAGATGTTGAAAGTTCCTTATGCTTCAAATAGCTTGGTTCTTTGATGTACGCCATGGTTTGTACAAGGCTTGATATTGCTCACGCTTGGTGTGGTGAGTCGTTTTTCTCTAATCCGTAAAGAACATTGGGCAGCGGTAAAATGGATTCTCAGGTATCTTCGAGGGACTTCGAAGGTGTGTTTGTGTTTTGGAGATGGTAAGCCGATGCTTGATGGGTTCACGGATTCTGACATGGCCGGTGATGTTGATTCTAGGAAATCTACTTCGGGGTATTTGATGACTTTTGCAGGGGGAGCTGTGGCATGGCAATCTAAATTACAAAAATGTGTTGCTCTCTCAACTACCGACGCTGAATTTATTGCTATTACAGAAGCTTGCAAAGAAGAGTTATGGTTGAAGAAATTTTTGCAAGAGTTGGGTTTGAAGTAAGAAAAGTATGTGCTTTATTGTGATAGTCAAAGTGCTATTCACTTGAGTAAAAATTCTACTTTTCATTCGAGATTGAAACATATTGATGTGAGATACCATTGGATTCGTGATGTGTTAGACTCGAAATTGTTACAACTCGAAAAGGTTCACACAGATGATAATATCTCGGATATGTTGACAAAGACTTTGTCGAGGGACAAACATTTAAAGTGTCGAACTTTGGCGGGTATTGTTGATGTCTCCACCTAAGTCGGTAGGGGGAGAATTGTTGGGTATATCTCCTTATTGGAGTGTGGGACCCAATTGGTTTTGGAAAAAGAGTTTTAATTTGGCTTGGTTTAGGTATAATATTTTTATATATTATATTTGTGGAGGCCCAATCTAATTAGGATACAATTAGGGTTTGATTACAAAACCCTAGATTCATTATATTATATTTATGTTGGAGGCATTGTTGTTGGTGATATACACACATAAGAAAAAAGTGGACGGCGGCTGCTCTAGCTTCGGTAACAGTGCCATTGGTGAAGATTTGTTCAAGTTTTTTGTTTCTTTGTGTGGGAGCTGATTTGGTTCGTTATTTTGGGTCTTCTTCAACTCTGATTCTGAAGATTTTGGTTCATCTATTTAGTGAGGTCTTTCCTCTTGTTTATTTGTAATTATTTGGAATTCACCTAAGGGTGGTTTTGTGAGACCATTAGTGTCTCGTTTGTAATCGTTTAGAACTTATTTGGTTAATAGTGGAATCGGATTTCGATCCCGTGGACGTACCTCACATTGAGGGAACCACGTAAAAATTCTTGTGTTGCCTTTGATTTAATTTTTCCGCATTAGTTTATATTCCTATTGATTGATTTACTTGTGGGGGTTCATCAATTTTCCCTAACATCTGCCACGTCTGTTAGTATGCATGCCTACAATAGCTGTAAATTCTACCAAAAAAAAACAGTAATGATTCAGACCACTAATTTTAATGTTTTAATAGAACATTAATGACATGATAATGAATAAAAAAATAAAATAAAAACAAATCAAGACCAAAATATCACATCACTGTGAGTGGAGCCTACTACTAACTCATTAGAGTTACCTTTAGAGCTCAAAAATTAAGGTAGCGTTTGGTTGTGTTTTGTAAATGTGATTTGAGAGTATGAGTTGTATTTTGAATGTGTGTTGTGGAATTATGATTTGAGTGTAGAAAATTTGTTTGGTAAAGAGTTTTGAAAATAGTTTTGAAAAAGAGGTTTGATTTGAGTGGAGAATTATTGATGTGACATTTGATATTTAATACAAAAATTTACAACTCATAACTAAACATACAACTCAAAATTATTTTAAAGCACATAAAAAATTTAACAAATTTCAAAAAAATATTTGTCCCGATTATGTAAATCAATTGCAAAAAAATAAAAAAAAAATAATTCTGGAAATCAGCCGGACATCCGAGTGGACATCCGGGTGGTCTACCGGATGGACATCTGGGTGGTGGACAAAAAAGGCACCTGTGCATCAGAGTTCTCTCTGTAGAGTGTAGAAAATTGATTTGAAAACGAAACCAAACACCATGCTCCAACACACGGGTAGAAAATTGATTACAGAGTACAACCAAACAGAGCCTAAAATTCCAAAAAAAAATTCAAAAAAAAAACAAACAAGCTAAGTCTCTATTTGGGAAGAGGCTTTTTTGGCTAAAATAGTCACAAAAGACAAAATAGACTATTTTAGTCACAACAAACAAAACATCACATCTAATCTATAATCATTACACTCTTTTCTCACAAAAAAAAACCAAAAAATTCTTATCAAACTAAACTTTTTAATCTAAACTAAAATAATTAAAAAAATCAAAAAACTAAATAATCAACCCACTTCCCAAACGAAGCGTAACTAACTAACCAAAACTCAGAATAGCCATTCCACATGAAGTGACGTTGCTCTGCACGTCTGGAACAACACATAATCTCACACTTTTCGATTTCTACCAAAGGGTATAATTATAAAGTTTCTAATTTTTATTTTTTTATATTATTTTTTTACACATCTTTTCATAAAATGTTAAAAATTTCGATCATGCTACGTAGTTCGAATACGCGGCTCGAATCGCGGCTCGACACCAAAACGACGTCATTTTGGTGTCGAGTTTTTTTTTTTTTTTTCCTTTTCTTTCCTGGCTTTGTTGCAGAACGAAGGAAGAAGAAGACGGACGGGGAGGGAGAGGAGGAGGAGGGGGAGGGGGAGGGGGAGGGGGACTGGAGGGGGCCCTAATAACAGGGGAGGAGGAGGCGAAGGCGGCGGAAGCGGAGGCGGAGGGCGAGACGATCTGGCGGAGGGAGGACGGCGGTGACGATCTGACGATCTGGAGCTGGGCGACGACGGCGGGCGGCGAGACGAACGGAGGGGGAGCTGCGACGCTGACCTTCTTCCTCTCCCTCCCTTCTCTTTCTCCTCTCCCTCTCTTTCGAGCCGTTTCGAGCTCGGCATTTGTCGAGCTCTCAACCATTTTCCTAAAAATTTATTCTAAATATATTAATTTTTTTAATTCATATTTTAATTAAATAACTAAAAAATTACTAAATTAACTTGTTCACAAATGAAACCTAATAAACAGACATGTAACATTAGTTGTATGATATTTTAGCGTCTTATGCATTTTCAATATATATATACATATTTTAAAAAAATATTGATTAATGTAAGTTTGGAAATCCGCAAACCCATTTTATTCCCTAAAATGAAAAAAGAAACCTTTAATGTTGAAGGAAACTTCGGTAGCAAATGAAAACAAGTTCAGATGCAAGCACTGTTTGTTATAGTTTATTAATGTGGTTTGCAGTTTTTATTTTATTTTTATTAATTATTTAAAAAATATGTGCCGGGGGTCTATTTTTTTATAATTAATGAGTAAGTTAAAAACAACTAATTAAATTAATAATAAATTTCTAAGTAAGAACTTCAAACTTATAATAAAATACATAACCATAACCAAATTTTTATTAGTTTACTATTGTCTATTATTGAGACAATTATTAGATATTTTTGAAGAATTATGGAATATTATTTGCATGATATTCTCAGCCGACCAAAAACATATATACACTGAGTTAGTCGTCATTTATTTTCAAACAAATGTGATTTAATATATTTCACTTGTAAAATTTTGAATTGATTTAAAACATCATTACATGATAGTGGTTGCATGGAGTTTTCATGTAGTTTTAGAGGACTTGACAAGATAGAGTAGGGGATGCCTTAGATATTTCTATTTCTATGTGTAGTATATGCATCAAGACTGTACGAGCACGAAATAATCTACTCGTATAATCTTGTTGATGAAGTTTGCACTCCTTCAAACGTCGTCGCTTTACTTCTTGAAAACACAAACGTGTGCTAGCCGGCAGGTGTGTGCCGGATACCTTTCCGATGCCTAAGTCAGCAAATAGACAATAGACAAAAAGCTCTGTGTTTTTTAGAGTAGAAATTATGATACCTGTACATAGGTCCGCTTTTATAGATTCCACTTGGCACAATCCTACTATGACTTCAACTCTCTTTAGTAGAGTCCTCCTAGGAATCACAAAGATAATGCTTATCTTTTTACACCCTTCTCACTGTTTAACCAAGTGAGATGGTTCAACCACGGTTTGGTAGCAGCACAACTGAGCTAGCACTGCCTTGCCTTACACTAGTTTTAACCGCGCTCACTTAGCTCGGTGTTACCTTGGGCATCATCAAGCTCGGTTCTCCTTCGACCTATATCTCGGTCCAGAGTACCCAGACCAGGCTACTAGCAGACATCTCTGGCCGAACTGATGGGATCAAAGACAAAGCTATACAGACCATTACCTCGCCCCATAGCTCGGTCCATTTCAACATCTGGACTTAACTCGGCCCAAGTTCACACATAAATTACCCTCTCAATTGCCCTTTAATTCCATCTGCAATGCATGATTTGGGATTATTCCTCTCTAGCTGAGCTAAATGTTCATGCCTTCAACCGAGCTCAAATATTACCAGGCTACCAATTTGCCTGGTCTAAGAACATTTTGTTAGTTGCTCTGCACGTCGTTCCACTTCTCAAGCACGTTTGAATCGTTATTTATTCCTCTAGACACGTGGCTTGCTCCCACTAGTCAAGTACACCTGCTACAGCCGTCTTTGTACTATGAAAATTTGAACAATCCCGCCCATTCTCGTGCCTTTACAAAAACCCATTTTTTGAATCAAACACCCTTACTGTTCGTCTTCTCTCTCTCGCCTCCTAAGTCTCCACATTCACTCCTTCAATCTCAACCCAAGACCATAGCACCTGCTTCGCTCGTGTTTTTGCTGGCATTCCTGCTATTTGGTTTTTGACTTCTTGTTTAAATCTGTAAGTTGCTCAAGCCCCTTCCTCCTGTTTATTCTGCGAATATTATATATATATATATATATTTTTTAAAATGCATTACTTTAGCTCCATATACATGTGTAATGACCACCAAGATTTTGAGAAAATAGCAGAAAACACAAAAACCACGTGCTCAAACCCCAAAACATTTTAACTGGACTTTCAATCAGTCTAGATGTAACAAGCCCACGGGAGACCTCGCTACAGTTCAGACTCGATTTGTATCACGGTTCTCAATCTGAACCAAAGAGTCTAAATCCAGCAAATCGTTTTGAGAAAAATAGATTTTTGTAAAGAAGTACCAAACATGGACTGCTTTGCCAGATATAGAGTCGCCACCTAAATATTTTTTAATGGAGAAATTTAGGAAACCCTAACTCGGTGCCAAAGGCCACGTGTCCGTCATCACCAAAGTTGCCTCGGCTCGGGAACTTGGGTACAATTGGGGAAGGTTATCTATGAGCACCCCTTCTCGCCCGATCCGAAGATCGGCCTCTACTAACCGTGATATCCGTTTTTGAAAACATTATGTGTTCTTATTTCGGTTATTAGCCTAGAATTACTATGTTATGCGCACAGCAAACAAGTATAGACCAAATCACCTAAATTGGAACAAAACATTGTATATCCGTTTGTTTGGAAAACGTTTTGGAATTTGCTACTCGCAAGTAGGCTAAAATACGGATTTTAGTGAGTTGTTCCAACTCAAACAATCCAACATTCACCCACAGGCATTCAAGCAGTTATATCATATAAGCATCTACCTTCATGGTAAACATGATGTTATAGCGACACTCACACGCATGCGGTATACTAAAGCATAAAAGCTTACCTAGTACTCCAAGCCAAAAAAAGGTAAACTAGTTAGCAAACATGCATGACCCTAGTTCATGTTAAGTGGCTAATGCATCGCATACAAAATGTCGCTAGAGTAGGCTCGGCTAATCTAGGGATGACATGTGAAAATGCACAGATAGCATGTATTCAAGTTAGATTTGAAATGTCTATGCGATTAGTATGATGCGCCGAGCCCAGTGCATGCAATACTGATGAATGATGCACGTATGCATAGCATAAGGTATGCTAAAGTAAATATGTCCTAATACTAACCATCAAAGCAGGTAAGTAAAAGGGAAGAAAAAAGTGGGGGTTGGACAACATGCACACACGCACCCACACTTATTACAAATTTGCCCTCGCTCGGAGGGACCAAAAGAATAATACAATTTAACTAACTAACTAGCTAATTAAATATTATAGACCATTAAATTAATTAAGCAAATTAATTAATCTAAGAAAGTAGTAAACAGCAGCCTCGGGAGAGGGCTCAATGCATCTTGGCTTCGGTTCGCCTCAAATCCACCGCTATGCTCAAGATGCCTCGCTGGATCGTTTACTCCTCTGAAAATTGCACAACTCCCAATGTATGCTCTCTGGGCACTGTGGAACACCACCGGCTGGGAGGGATGGCCACCGGCCATGTATGATGGTCACCGGCTACAAATTGAGTTATCGGCCACTGATGGATGGCCGGTCGGTACTGTATATGGCCGGTCGGCCAAAACTCCCTGCAGAACCTGCAGTTGACAGCAACAGAGGGCAAAGCATAGCATGGCAATGCATTTCAAGCCATGTATGCACCAATCACACCCCTTATCATGTGTATGACTCAAAGGAGGATGGCCTCGATTCTCGGACCACCAATCACGCATTTCCATGCATGATGGCCCAAAGAATCAATTGTGCATTTTAATATGGAATGCAATGCACATAATCAAACAATGGGGCTTAACCTCTATCACAAGCAATTCAAGAGGCCAAGCATGCATGCCAATGCAATGCAATCTAAGCATGCGAACTAGTATGCAACATGGACAATGCAAGCAAGCAAAGCATGTTAGGCACACAACCTAAGTAAAGAAGCATGAAAGGCATGAAGCGATGCAACCTACAAGTAGGCAAGATGCAATGTGGGTGTTCAAGTATGCAAGCCAACATGTGACTTCATTCAATCATTCAAGTTCAACCATGCAACAACTCACCGATATGCTACAACATACAAGGAGTGCATGCAACAACATGCAAAGGAGGGACTTACACTAATTGGACAGCTCTATACTAAGCCCAAAACAGTGGCCAACACTATAGAAATGAGGGCCTACACACACACACACACACATGCACATGTTAATGGGCCAACACTTAAGCTTATAAAGACAACTTGTAAGCACACTTAAAAGAGGCTAAATATGGACTAATGACATGCAATGGAAAGCTCTGAAATCATGTTCAATATGATGCCAAATCAAATGAACAAGACAAGCATGGCATGCAACCAAGGTCCAAAACTTAAGGCAAGCCAAAGGGGGTTAAACCAAGGCTAAGTCAACCAAGCCTCACAAGGCCAAGGGGACTTAAAATAGGTCTAATGCAGACCTAAACAAAGCTAAGGATGTACTTAGATGGCGTCTAAGTAGTCTAAAAATGCAAGCATACTCCAAGGCCTAAACAAGAGGCATAAGGCAACAACCTTTAAACACATTGAAGGGGGATCAAATGCAAGCATATAGGAACATCATGAGGTCTGAAATAACATGGCAAGTGGTTCCAAACCACTGAAACAAAGCAAGGATGGCATGTTAGAAGGGCCAAAGCTTAAGGCATACAAGAGGGATTACATGGTAGCTATACAAAGCGGTGCATGAATGACTCAAATGACTTAAAACAGTCCCTTAGCACATCAAAACATGCATATAAGCTTCACAAATCTTGGCCAAAACACAAAAGCATGGTAGTCTAAATGCTATGCATGTATTGAGGCAAATCATGGCATTACGAGGTATGTATGCTAAACAAGCATGGTGTACCAAAACCAACTAAAAACAGAAGCATATTATGACATAATAAGCATGAAGATCAGCTAAGGCATGGCCAACACACACTTAAACATGGTGCTCTCTCAAGAGGCAAAAATAGTCCTTTTCAAGGATAACAAGGAGAGGGGGTGGCCCTCTCCTTTCTAGGACCTCAAGGCACCATCCTCACCTCTAAAATCCCTCAAGATTTCAGTGGTGAGGAGGCCCAAACTCAATGGTCCCGGAGCTCACTTAAAATGGCACGAAATGGAGCCTTACAAGGCTTAAGAGGAGTCAAACAACCCCAAAGCTTAAAGCAACCTTAACCAACTATTTAGAGCACTAAAAAATAGAACTTTTATATGTTATACACAAAGCTCAAAAATAGTTGCAAGGTAGGTAAAAAGAGTGTGCAAAAATGGGGAATAAAGGGACAAGCTTCTTACTCTTGAGGACCCTCTTCACCAATGGAGCTCCAGCAGCTTCTTTAGGTTGAAATCAGTCTAAAACCTCCAAAACAACCCTCAAGGGGCCTCAGCTCCAAGGGATGGTGTGATGGTGGGTGTTTGTGAGCAATACTAAGCCTAAACACACACAAGACAAAGAGATGGGGGAGAAATAGAGATAGGATACACACAATATTCAAACCCTAGAACTCAAACCCTAAAAAAAGCTATCTAAAATGTCTAACCCCTCAAAAAGGGAGAGAAGGCTCCTCTTTATAGAGCTTTTAGTCTTGTAAGCTTACAAGACAAGCTTCTAAAGAGAGAGATCCCTCCATACACGTGTATGGAGGGGAGCCAAGTGCATGCCAGCTGCACCAAAATATCTGCAAAAGCAGATACACGGTAGTCGACTGGCCAAAGATGCAATTGACCAAAAAAAGATAGCCGGCCAGCTATCTATAGTGCCGGCCGGCCAAACATTTGGCCGATGGCAACAAAACACAGCCGGTGGCCTCAAGCCATGGCCGATGGAGTGTGGGGATCGCCCACAAGCCATTCCCTGCCCCTCCAAGGCAAAGCACAAGTGTTTGGTGCAAAACCAGACACAAAACAGTCGAGTCGAGAGATCCTGAAGCAAGGCGCGTAGTTGAGACCTCCGGAAACTCAAGACGAACACAAACATGGATGATCACCGAGTGTTTAAGCGGTGACGTCCAAGTCTTGAGGACGGTCAAAAATGGGGTGTCTACACTAGAACACGAGCTTTTGATCCAAAATAATACTACGACCGAACTAGGAAACTGTTTGCGGTAGGCTTGTGCATGACCGAACTAGGAACCTTTTTGCTCAATAACCGAGCTAAAACCATAAACCCTCTTACCTCACAGCCGAACTAAAAATGGGTTGTAACCCATTCACCTGATCTAGGGTTATGTTATTTTGCCTTTTTGCTGCCCGGTCTAGTCATCTGGGCATAACACTTTTTATCTCCATTTTGCAGACTTGACTAGGTTGGCCAGGCACACCTTTGTACCTTGCCCCCTTGGCGTCATTGCTCAACCGAGCCATCAAAGTCACCTCAGCACCGAGCTAGGCCGCCGTGCTAATTTTTATACAACCTTTAAGTTTAATGGGCAAATACCAATTCCTAGTAAACTCGCCCGGGGCCATTGCCGAATTCCGAAAAGCCTACCATATCCCCGACGATGTCCACCTCTCCCTAGCCAAACTAGATACCACGCCCTGGGGAAAGTCGGACTTTGTGCCCTTCACCGTAATATCAATTGTAAAGGCCGGGCTCCGATTCCCTGTATAGCTCCTCATATATGAGTTCCTCAGGCAGATAAGATTATGCCCAACCCAACTCTCCACCAACACCTATAGAGTAATGAATGGCATCGCCGAGCTAAACCGCCGGCTCGACCTTAACCTTGGATTGGCCGAGCTATTTTACCAATATTCGTACAGCCAAAATGATGATGGTTGGGTGTACTATCTTAGGATAAGAAGAGGCTGAGAAAAAATCATAAAAAATACATCGGACAAAGACTTAAATGATGACGATTTTTTCTAGATTTCGGGCAACTTTGAAGATCAGGAAGCCCAGATACCGAGCTATAATATAAACTGGAATAAAGGGACTGCTGGTAAGAATACATCGATTTAATTTTTCTTTGTTGTTCCGGGCTATAATTTTTCACCGTGCTAACACAAGCGCTTTGTCTTTCTTTTTTGCAAACTTAAACCAACTTAAATCACATTACACATACGCCAACCAAAATGCCTTTCGTGCCGCGCTCCAATACCGTCACTGTGATTGGGCCGAGCTACTGAACTTCAAACCGACCTACCGGTATAATGAAAGGAGGAAGACCAAGGTAACTAATTTTCTTCTCGAACCATCACCAAAACTAGACCCAAACCTACCCGAAATTACCCTCATTCCCCTAACTAAAGAACAAGAAATGGCTAAGCATCGTGTTATCCGTGCCCTAATCACCGAACAGACCACAGCTCCAACTGTCGAGCTACAAACCGAGGCACCACAGGCCGGTCAGTCACCCATGGTTGTGGTGGCCCTCCCCACAACCCGAGCTTCTTTATCTCGGCTAAGCAAACGGCCACGTACACAATGCCTGAGAGGCGAGGATGACACCGAGCCATCCGAGACTGAGCTTCAAGAAGCAACTCATTCCCAAGGTCGCAACCAACCTAGCCCTTCAAATCCTCCCACACCGCCGGTGTGGGCACCATCTGTCTCCTTCAGGGGTTGCGCAATAACGGCCTCTGACTCTATTAGTGCCGAGAGGGATCATCTTCTGGCCTTCAATTTGGCGAAGAGCGTCTGCCTACCTGCTGACATAGAGCATCATGAGGGCTTGACCAAGCTGAAGGCCATTTGCTCGACATCTAAGTTGATGATACTCGTAAGCCCCAAAATCCCTATAACTTAACAAATGATACCGTGATGGTCCTAATGCTTTGGTTTTCCTATAACTGCTCTGAATGTTGCGCAGGCCCTGCAAAAGAGCCAGGTGGCTCATAAATGAGTGCTTGAGCTGTGGAAAACGGTGCGATTAGCCGTTCTTTGAGATGCTAAGGCGACCAAACTAAAAAAGCTAAGGCTGCAAGCCGAGCTAGAAATCGAAAAATGCAAGGCTAATCGGTCAAAGACGGTGAGGCTGACAAACAGAAAGCTTTAGCCGAGAAAAAAGACCGCTACCTGCGGAAGCTGGCAAAGTTGGAGAAGAAGAAGAATGCCGAGCTAAAGGAGGTAAAGAAAAAAATGCAGGACACAGAGGATTGAGATTTCAAGGAAGGAAATGAGACCTATGTCCAACAGTGCGAAGCCGCCAAGGATATTTTCTTTAAGTGTAGTTGGAAGGCCGTTGCTGAAAAGCTCGGTTATGGACATGACTTCGAGATTTTCCTGAATCTCCCTCCCCATTCATACTGGGATATATGACGGACTATGCTAACGCAGTCCAACAAAAGTTCCTTTAAGAATAGAACAAGAATGAGGTCCCTACTCCACATAACGCCGCTCCTTCCAACACTTAGCTCGACCGTCAATCTGTATCTCCTACTCCGATGGACTCCATCCAAGCCTTGCACCGGGCAGTTGACGAAGCGCCTGTGCGCGAGCCTAACCAGGGGGCTAATACTATAACCAACCTACCAATGGGCAAAGTCCGAGTCGATTTGGACACCGACCTTGAAGATTTGTTTGCTTGATTTCTCTTCTTTTTTTCTTTTTCTTTTTTAAGAAAATGTAACCGGCTACACGCCCCTCTCCTTGTATTTACGTACTAATGAAATGAAAGAAACTTTCCTTTTTGTAACTTTTTGTTGGGTTCACAGCCCACCTTTTGTAATCATCTTCCAATTAATGGAAAAAAATTTGTCTCATTGCTCGGTTGCTGTGTTTCAATCTTTTGCATCATGTCAGACCGAACGAACTGGCTTGGCCTTACCTAATCCTACCAACCTTCTTTGGCCGAGATAGTCATCTCGGTCCAAGAGTTCGAAAAAATTTTGTTGGTTAAACCGACCAACCTTCTTCATCCTAGATCCTTATCTTGGTTAAACAAGAGAACTAAATGTTGGTTAAACTTGCCAACCTTCTTCATCCTAGATCCTTATCTCAGCTTGGTCAAACCTGCCAATCTTCTTCAGCCTAGATCCTTATCTCGGTTGAAGAAGAAAAAGTGTTGGTCATACCTGCCAACCTTCTTCAGCCTAGATCCTTATCTCGGCTGAAGAAGAAAAAATGTTGGTCATACCTGCCAACCTTCTTCAGCCTAGATCCTTATCTCGGCTGAATAAGAGAACTAAATGTTGGTCAAACCTGCCAACCTTTTCAGCTTAGATCCTTATCTCGGATGAAGAAGAAAAAGTATTAGTCATACCTGCCAACCTTTTTTATTGCCCCTAGTTGGCAATAATTATGAACAACTTTTACAGTAGAAAGAATTGTGCTGAAAAAAACTACTTGCTTTATTCGAAAAAAGAAAAATTACAAGTGTTTTAAGGAAAAACTAAAAATAAAATAGTTTAAGATTAGCCATGTTCCATGGCCTAAGAATACCTTTGTTATCCATATCTTCAAAGTGATATGCCCATTTTCCTGCTAAACCAATCACTTTGTATGGTCCTTCCCAGTTAGGTCCTAACTTGCCATCTCCAGGTACCAAAGTGTTGTCTATTACTTTGCGCAGTACCCAATCTCCAATCTTGAATTGCCTTGGGTGCACTGTTTTGTTATATTTCCTGGATAACTCTTGTTGGTATAAGGCAATGTGAACTAATGCCCTTTCTCTTCTTTCTTCGGCAAGGTCGAGTTCCAAGGTCATAGCCTCATCATTCATGTTTGGGTCAAAATTTCCGCTTCTAATAGTGAGAAGGCCTACTTCCAACGAGATTACCGCCTTCATGCCATAGGCCAAGGAAAAAGGCATTTCTCCAGTTGATCGCCGAGGTGTAGTACAGTAAGTCCATAAAATATGAGGAAGTTCTTCAGCCCACTTGCCTTTTGCTCTTTCAAACCTCTTCTTTAGACCGTCTAAGACAACTTTGTTGGAGACTTCAGCCTGGCCATTAGCTTGGGGGTACACTGGTATAGAGTTGTAGAATTCTATTTTGTATTCTTCGCAAAAGCCCTTGAAGATTTTTCCATCAAACTGAGTGTCGTTGTCGGATATTAGAGCCTTGGGTATGCCGAATCGAGTTATGATGTTCTGCCAGATGAATTTCTTAACGTCTTTCTCTTTTATGGATACAAGTGTTTCTGCCTCCACCCACTTTATGAAATAGTCGGTTATTGTGAGAAAGAACTTTCTGTTACCGGGCGCAGTTGGAAGTGATCCTACTATGTCCAAGCCCCATATTGCAAAAGGCCACGAGCTGGTCAATGATAGAAGCTCTCTAACTGGTTGATGTATTTGGTGTGCGAACTTCTGACATTTCTCGCACTTCTTGACATATTTCTCTAAATCTGCTTGCATGTATGGCCACTAATATCCTAGTGAAATTGCTCTGTAAGCCAATGATCTTCCCCCTTGGTGGCTCCCCCAGACGCTTTCATGTATTTTGAACAAAAATGCCTTGACCTTACTGGGATAGACACACTTTTAGTAAGGTTCTGTAAAGGATTTTTTGTACAATGCTAGTGATGGAGAGAGCCAAAATCATTGTGATTTTGCTCTAATTTTGTTGGCTTCTTTCTTTGCTTCAGCCAAGGTGTCATCTTTTAAAAATACTATAATGGGGTCCATCTAGGAAGGGCCCAGCTCGGCACAACATGCTTCAGCTACTTCGGGTTCTTCAATACTTGGTCTAGATAGGAAGTCAATCAACAATGAGTGTGGGATAGATGTATTTGCCATTAACGTAAAACCGGCCAGCTCATCCGCCCTACTATTTTCCTCTCGGCCGATTTGCTCTATCCGGACTACTTCGAACTTCATGATCTCCTTTTTGACCAACTCTTGGTACTTAGCTATCCTATCATCTTTTGCCTCGTAGTCGCTTGAAATCTAGTTGACTACCAGCTGGGAGTCGCTGTACACCATCAACTCAGTGGCCTTCATGTGAAGTGTTGATTTTAATCCTGCTAGCAATACTTCATACTCCACCTCGTTGTTGGATGCTTGGAAGCCAAGGTTGGCTACCTGTTCAATTATTAGGCCATCCGGCGAGGTGAGGACTATGCCAAGTCTTGCACCGTGCCTGTTGGATGCTCCATCCACGAAGAGTTTCCACATCTCTCTGACAAATAGCTTCCAGCAAGTGGAGGGATCGGATGATGTCTTGGGATTAGGGGTGTTACTGATGTCTTCTTCCAGGACGATGTCTATTATTAGGTTTTGATCTTCACTGTCTAACTGTCTCAAGTCTTTAATTTCTGGTGAGTCCTCGTTGGCAGTGTTGTGGTTTGTTCCTTCTTCTCTTTTCTCAAGCTTGAATGGCTTGTTATGCAGTTAGGCGTCCTGCTTTAAGGGCTGCGCAATTCTTGCTTCACTTTCCCCCTTGCTTTCGATTACTCCGGTCAAGTCGATCAGGCAAACATGATGACTTCCTGGTGTGAACTTGGCCACAAAGTCTACCAAAGCTTGGGCTTTTATTGCAATTCTTGGTTGAAACTTAATATCGAACTACCCCAACTCCACTACCCATTTCAAGATTCGTCCAGAAAAACCCGTCCTCTCAAAAAAAGCTTTTAACGGGAAAGCCGTTAAGACAATCACAATGTGGGCATGGAAATAGTGTGACAACTTTCTTGAAGCCATCAAAGTTAAGACGAGCTTTTCCAATGACAGGTACCTTGTTTCAGTGCCTAGCAATGTCTTGCTAACATAAAAGATAGGTAGGTGTCGTATTCCCTTCGCTCTGACCAACACTGCGCTAACTACATGCTGGGAAACTGCTAAGTACAAAAGAGCTCTTCTCCTAGTACTGGGATTACTAACAACGGAGGAGAGGTCATGTAGTCTTTCAAGTTTTCCAGGGCGTGATCGCACTCATCATCCCATTCAAACTTGGCCTTCAGTGCCTAGAAGAATAGACAATACCTGTCTAACGTTCGACTTATGAATTGGTTGAGTGTGTCTTCTAAGGCAGTGAAATACTGTACCTCTTTGACTATATTGGGCCTCTCTAGATCTTGGATGGCTTTGATCCGAGAGGGATCAACTTTTATACCTCGGTTGGTCACTAGGAAGCCTAGGAATTTGCCTGACCCTACGCCGAATGCGCATTTAGATGCGTTTAGATGCAACTTGTGGGACTTCAAAATTTGAAACATTTCATTTAGGTCCCTGTGATGGTTCTTCTCATCTCTGCTTTTGACCAGCATGTCATCTATGTAAGCCTCCATTGTTCTGCCTAACAATGGTTTGAATATTTTGGTAACCATTCGTTGGAATGTAGCCCCTGTGTTCTTTAGGCCAAAGGGCATGACCTTGTAACAGTATAGTCCTCTAGGTGTTGTAAATGACGTGACCTCCTAGTTCAGTTCATACATAGCGATCTGATGGTAACCAGGATACGCATCAAGGAAGCTAAGTCGGTTATGCCCTGCTGTCAGGTCTACCAGTTGGTCTATCCGTGGTAGGGGAAAACTGTCTTTTGGGCATGCTTTGTTAACTGTTTTGTAGTCTACGCAAATGCGCCATTTGCCGTTCTTTTTTAGCATTGCTACAGTATTGGAGATCCACCTGGGATAGTGTACTTCTCTGATTGCTCATGCCTCTAGCAGGTTTTCCATTTCCTCTGCCACTATCTCTGCGTGGTAGAATGCCGATCGGCGAGTTCACTATATAATTAGTCTGGTAGTTGGATGGACATTAAGTTGATGGCAAATGAAATTAGGGCCAATACCAGGCATGTCGTACGGTGTCTAGGCAAACACTTCGATGTTAGAGGTCAAAAATTCCATGATCTCTATTCTCTCAGTATTGAACAGAGACGAGCCGAGCAAAAAGAACTTCTATGGGTTCTTTTCATTTATCCATACCTTTACCAAGTCTTCCACAGCCTTTTGTTCGGCTGCTTTGCTGACATCTGCAAACAGTTCGTTGCTTTCTGGCTCCTCCACCATCTGTACAAACCCTTTTGCAACCCGACTACCATTTGCCGTGACGAAGCACTGTTTCGACATGATTTGATCTCCTAAGACTTCTTTAATCACTCCGATTTTGTTGGGGAACCGTAATGCCTAATGGTAGGTTGATGCCACTGAACACATGGTGTGCAACCATGCTCTTCCCAAGATTATGTTGTAGGTGGAAGGGACCTTCAATACCCAAAATTCCACCTGTTTCGTCATTGTTCCTATCTTGACTGGCAGAATTATCTTGCCAATTGGCCATTCTGGCATTGAGTTGAAACCAATGAGGGGAGATGTTGCGGGCACCAAGTCTTTGTTCTCCAATTTTAGTTGCTTAAAGGTCTCATAGTACATTATCTCGCACAAGCTTCCTTGGTCAATCAGAATCCGCTTGATATCAAAATTCTTGACGCGCAAAGTGACCACCAGCGCATCATTGTAAGGGCAATGTAGCCTTGTTAGATCCCTATCTAAGAAGGATATGATGTTCGTTGCGTCCATTTTTCCCCTTTTGATGTTAGGCTGTGCACTTAGTATCTCTCTCAAGTGCTCAGCTTTTTTAATCATCCCTCTGAGCTCACATACCCCGTTCAGGTTCGACGATCCCATGTATCATGTTGATTACGCCTTAGGATGGACCATCGACCGGCATCCCACTTGGTTTGCTGTGGTCCTGGGGGGCTGGCTGTGTTTCCCCTTCTATATACTGATCCAGGTGTCCAACGGCCACTAACTCCTCCAGATGTTGCTGTAATGGTGTACAATTTTCAGTTCGGTGCCCCTTTTCATCATGAAAGGTGCAACGGTACCTCTCATCGTACCCTCTTTATGCTTCTCCTAATTTGGTTGGCCACCGAACGAAGGGTTCATCGCGTATCTCGCTAAGAATCCTGTAAATAGGTTTGTTGAATACTGTGGTAATGGCAGTACGGACTCTCAACTTCCTTGTTTGGAGGTCCTCTCTGTTGGCTCGTCTGCCTCTCCAATTCTTGCTTGGTTGTTCCACCGTATTGACTTTCGCTGTAGTCTTTTTATCCGGCACCACTGTTGTACCAGATTTTGCTTTAGCGCGGCCGCTATCTTTTTCTACCCAGATATGCTGATGCACTCTCTCCATTAGGGCCTCCATTGTGCGGGGTGGCATTATCATCATTGAATCCCTCAACTTGTTACTGACTGGTAAACCCCGTTTGCACTGTGCGATGACGAGGTTTGTAGGGCAATCCCCAATCTGATTGAAAGTCTCCCAATAATATTGACTGTTGTAAGACCTCAATGTTTCATTCTCACCCATGTCAATGGAGAGTAGCTAGTCAATGTCCACTGGTGTCTTGGTATTCGTTCTGAATCTAATCACAAATGTCTCTGCCAACTACGCCTATGAGGCTATGCTGCCTTCTGGTAGCCTTTTAAACCATGTTAGACCCAGGTCACCAAGGCTGGAAGGAAACAAGATACACATTAGAGCCTTGTTCCGCCGATATACCGCCATAACCTGGCGGAAGTGGCTCAAGTGTATATAGAGGTCTGACTTCTCCTCATAAATAATGAATTTCAACTGGTGGAAGCCTGAGGGTAATGGTGTGTTCTCTATCGCCAGAATGAACGGTGAACTATGCAACCTTGCTAGCGCTTTGTCAGCTAGTTCATAGGTAAGGCGTGGCTCTAGCTTTCCAACCTCGATACTCTTATGCGTCCTAGGTGCCAATCGTTGTAGTGCGGAGACTCTGCGGGGGTTACGCGCCGTGTGTCTTCTCTCCTTCGAGCCCTTTCCTTTAGCACTATTCGTAGGTCCGCCGACCTTGGCAATTCCGTGTGCCTAGACGTCGTTTGGTGTGAGTGCGAAGGCCTGTAACTACTTCCTTCCGTGTAGGACCTTTCGGTCCTCGTTCTCTCATACCTGGAGTAACGAGTCCTGGAAGTCCTTGATTGTGTATTGCCTGTCCTAAGGCTCCTACTTTCAGCTTGTGATGGTGTGACTTGTCTGTCACGATCTTTCGAGTGGTAAGAGAGAGTGTTGCCTCTACGCCCTTCTTCCGTTACCACTCCTTTACCCTTTATCTGGCACTTCGTAGTCTCCATGTCTGCCGCTATCCTCCTTATTAATTCATTTTGCTCCCTCACGTGATCCTCCAAAACCTGAGGATCCAACCTCCGCCTCTGCCTTTCAGAACTTTGGGAGCGACGAGGATTGGATCCCCGTCTCTTCGGTGTGTCCTTCTAGGAGTTCCGTCGTTGGGGATCTAACTCTGCCATGGGTGGGATAAAGGTAAGCCTTTGCATCTCCCGCCCCGTTCCGAGGTTTGCCTGTTAATAGCAGATTGCGGCAAATCTTCATTGTGTGCCGTTGATTTCAACTAAAGAGGAAAATTTTATCAAAAGGTTTTGTTCTTTGTGTGTTTCCCATAGACGACACCAATTGTACGAGCATAATCTTATCGTATAATCCTGTTAATCAAGTTTGCACTCTTCCAAACGTCGTCGCTTTACTTCCTGAAAACATAAGCGTGTGCTAGCTGACGAGTGTGTGCCGAATACCTCTCCGATGCCTAAGTCAGCAAATAGACAATAGACAAAAAGTTCTGTGTTTTTTATAGTAGAAATTGTGATATCTGTACATAGGTCCTGTCATGAGCTTTTATAGATTCCGCCTAGCACAATCATAGTAGGACTTCAACTCTCTTTAGTAGAGTCTTCCTAGGAATCACAAAGATAATGCTTATCTTTTTACACCCTCTTCACTGCTTAACCAGGTGAGATGGTTCAACCATGGTCTGGTAGCAGCACAACCGAGCTAGCATTGCCTTGCCTTACACTAGTTTTAACCGTGCTTACTTAGCTCAATGTTACCTTGGGCATCGTCTAGCTTGGTTCTCCTTCGACCTATATCTCAGTCCAGAGCACCCAAACCAAGCTACTAGCAGACATTTCTGACCAAACTGACGGGATCAAGGACAAAGCTATGCAGGCCATTACCTCAGCCCATAGCTCAGTCCATTTCATGTGATTTAATATATTTCACTTGTAAAATTTTGAATTGATTTAAAACATCATTATATGATAGTGGTTGCATGGAGTTTTCATGTAGTTTTAGAGGACTTGACAATATGGAGTAGGGGATGTCTTAGATATTTCTATTTCTATGTGTAGTATATGCATTAAGACAATTCTAACTTTTTAGATTTAGGATTCGTTTGGAAACATGCTATTTTAGTATCTTTTAAATTTTTTATGAAAACATATGTAGCAAAGTAGAAAGAATGATATGACAATTTATAGTGACTTTTTAACTAAAACTGAAGGTTACCAAACGAGACCTTAGACATGGAAAAAAAATTTACTGAGTAAAATTATATGTAAAAAATGAAGTGATTTTCATGGTATTATTTAGGGATAGAAATAGGTCGAGGATTTTTGAGTTTTACATGTGAATTCTTAATTTTAAATTTAATTATTTTTGATGATGTAATTTCAAAATTTTTAACCCAAAATCTTGGCAATTTTGACTTGTATATTTTTATAATTGGCCCTATTCTATTAATACCCTCCCAAACTTTTTTTTTTATTAAAAATAAATTTAGTCAAATATAATTAGGTCGAGAAATTTTGCCATCCCTATTACTTAACAATGGAATTGATATTATTAATCATACAATAAAATTTTCCTTATCAATTTTTTAGTAAACCACCACTGTTATGAAGGGTCATGCTCCGGAGCTCTAATTAGAGCTGTAACAGTGCAGCTCTAATGAGCTGTCCAATCATAAAAAATAAAAATAAAAAGTGAAGTAAAAGACAAAAAAGAGGGGGAAAAAGACAAATTAAAGATGCATTAGAGGTCTTTTTTTAGTGGTCCAAATCATTTTTGCTGTTATGAATGGATTTATTTACGAAATTTTATTTTGTGTTTTTGGATCAATACTCTGTACCATATCTTTTAAAACACCAACAAAAAGTGGTGAACCGATAACTACCAAATTCAAGCACCATATAAATTTGGTTCAGAAATATTGAATGATTAATCTTGATGCAAAAAGTTGTTTGAAATGATTTAAATATGTATATTTTTAATTTTTTATAAAAAAATTATACAAAAAAAAAAAAAAAAAAAGTGATGTGACTCAAAAAGATAAAAATAAATAAATAAAATACTAATATTTAACATGCCAAACAAGCTCTCGGTCGGACAATCCAACTACTAACATGAAAACAAAACACATACACACACAAAAAAAAATTGCCAAATAAATTAGTTTTTTTACTTATTACAAAAAGACGTTCTAAAAGTATAAAGTAATGATATAACTCAAACAATAATGTTTTAGAGCTCTAAATTGGGAGCATTAGAGCACCACTAATGATGTGGCACAGGGACCCCACCAAAGTGATGTGATGTTTTGACTTGAGTTTATTTTATTTTATTTTTTTTAGTTCATTAGTGCTATTACTGGTCTAAAAAATAGTGGGATGAATCACCACCCTAACTCAAATAAGTCAAAAAAACTAATAAGTTAGGGGAGATGATTGGGAGCTGGAGGGGGTGCCCCCGAAACCCCCCAATTCCCACTTTAGGTATAAAAAAAAAAAAACAAAACAAAACAAAAAAAAAAAAGAAAATAGTTTTCCGAAAAAGGAAATTAGGGAGATTAGGGGGAAGAAAATTAGGGAGATTTTTCATTTTCCAATAAGTTAGCTTACAAGTTACTTCTCAAAAGAGGCCTTCATATAAATGGATATAATCACTACAATATATAAGAGTTTTAGAGACCAAATGTTTTGGTCTCTAAAATGAAAATTTTGTTGAAAAAGACATTTATGGACTAATTTCTATTATCATGAGTATAGTTGCTAAAAGGTCGTTTCGAAAAGTAAAAAACAACGCTTTTAGCGACAAAATTTTGAAAATCTCACTAATAAATAGATTTTTAGGAATAAAATAATTTGGTCACAAAATGATTTATTTTTTAAGACAAAAAAGGATAAAAATTCATCACTAATGTCTAATTTATGTTGTTAAAAATATAATAACGATATTTTTCATAATAAAAATATTTAATCCTAAAAAAATAATTTTATCCTTAACTTTTAATTTCTAAAACTTTAATTTTTTGTAGTGACTTTTACGAAATTTGTAAACGCAGCACAGTTTTCAAAATTCTATGTCCAAATTTACATTTTGTATGAGTGTTCCTATAGTTAATTGTTTTTGGTTGACCTTGCGACTGAATGACCATTTTTTCCTATCATGCCTTGCATAGGTTTTGGAAAATGTCTCGTAACTCAAATTTTGTGGTTTAAAAGTAGTTTAAATAGTCAAAACGACGTCGTTTTGGCTATTTTTATGTTGTTCTGTACTCAAAACGACATCGTTTGGCCATTTAAGTCACTTTTGAGCCACAAAATTTAATCTACGTAGCATTGTCGATAAGTTTTTCTTGCCTCAATGAGAGTAGAGTTATGATGGGTTTTACTTCGTCTCTACCCATTTATACTAAGGCTTGGTTTGGATTATACTATATAATTTATCTTTTTATTTTTTTATTTTTTTTCATCATATCATCTCTCTATTTTTTTGCACATCTTTTCATAAAAAGACAAAAAATACACTTTTTTAAGACACTCCAAACCAACCCTAAATGTATGTATATGTATATAATATATATTTAATTTTTTTTTCAATATGGTAAAACTAAAATCTAAAATATTACATTTAACATTTATTTTTACTTATTTATTTTTTATCTTAGGCCTCGTTTGAGAACAGATTTTTTTAGTAATTTTTTGACTTTTTAGATAAAATGTGATGTAAAAAAAACTAATATGTTTGGGATGACTTTTTAACTTTTTACGAAAAGATGTGCAAAAAATAAAGAGAAAAGAGAATCTTTGACTTTTTCGTATAAGTTGTTGACTTTTTGATTTTTTTAGTAACTTTTTGACTTTTTGACTAAACCGGTCACTTCCCAAACGAGACCTTATATTTTTTAAGTTTCATTAATTATAAATCACTTTCTATAATATACTATTATCTATAATTTTTATTAATATTTTTATTTTGAAAGTTATAAAATTAATCAATTCCTTATTCTACTCCTGATGTGATATAGATTAAGTGGTGGTTTGGAATGTTCTAAATAAGTGTACTTTTTAATTTTTTATTAAAAAAAAGTGTAAAAAAGTAGAGAAAGTTGGTAGAAAAATAGAAAAAGATGTTGGTAGATGTTGATTAATATGACCTTAAGAGATGGTTTGGAATGTTCTTAATAAGTGTATTTTTTGACTTTTTATATAATAAAAAAATATGTAGAAAAATAGAAAAAGTGAACAAAAAAATAGAGAGGAGATATTGATAAATTTTGATAAATATTGATTGATGTGATCCAAATAAATATATGTATAAAAAAAATATTTTTTTTTTAATACATACTAAACACTAGACAATACAAACTCCCCCCGTCGCCATCCCTTGTACAATTCCATTGTCTAGATGAGAGATTCCATTTCATAAGAGACGTGGCAAAGGACAACTATTTTCGTCATAAATATATATATATATATATATTTCATTTTGTGTTTTATGACCAAGAAGTTAAAAAATCTTGATTAATCAAACATCTAAATAAACAAAGTTATCATTCAAATCAAAACCTTGGGAGCCAACAAAATACACACTCAAACTATTGTCACATTTAGGCCTTATTTGACAAGTGACTTTTCTAATTAAAAAGTCAAAAAAATCATTAAAAAAATTAAAAAGCTAACAATTCATATCAAAAAGTTAAAAAATTTTCTTTCTCTTTATTTTTTGTATATCTTTTTATAAAAAATTAAAAAATTATTATAAATATACTAATTTTTTTTTATATCACATTTTAATCAAAAAATTAAAAAATTATTAAAAAAACCTATTATCAGACGAGGGCAGAACAGCTGGTGTATATTTTTCTAAGAGCCTAGAAAGTCACTCTTTCAGTCTTTTGTGCCATTTTATTCGTTTTTAATGAGATTTTCACAATAGGGTGTTGTGCAATTTGTTTGGCCTGACAGATAATTTATTTTAATAATATGAAGTACATCATGTCACATAGGTAATTTACGTAAAAAATTAAATTGATAAATTATTGATAATTATATGATCAAATCATATTTACTTTTAAAAATATGAATAATAAATATGATTTTCAGAATAAATCATTTATTTTTTAAAAGAAAAATATAATTATTAATTTCAATTAATATAATTTTTTATACAGATAATCTTCTAGATAGATCCTTCAGCCCAAATACACATTGCACCCAAATATTATTATAGCGACCCCGGTCTTTTTCCCATTTAATTATTGTATCCGGACTTACGTTCCGCGAATTCTGTTGTTATATCTGTTGTTCTCTAATTCCTCAATTGAGTTATAGGATGTGTTGGGCAGGTTTGTTTCAGGTTGGTCGGGTTCGGAAATCAAATCTTGCTGTCCAGTTTTTGAGTTGGTCGCTCGAGCGAGGGTTTGGTCGCTCGAGCGAGGGTTGAGTTTTGTTTCTAGTGGCTCGAGCCAGATTTCTTAGCTCGAGCGAGATTGCGTCTAGTATAGACGAGAGCGTAGTGTTTTCGCCGAAGCGAGCTTTCTTCGCCGAGCGAAGCGAAAGATATGTTTTGAAGTTCTTCGCCGAGCGAGCATTGTCGCCGAGCATGCTTCGGAGCTGCACTGCTAGCATCGAAGTTCTTGGCTCGAGCGAGCTTTTTCTTCGCCGAGCGAGTATTTCTTGTCTGGGTCGCCGAGCGACCATGTCTTCGCCGAGCGAGCCCATCCGAGATTTAAACGCAGCGGCTTTTAAAACGCCCTTTTTCACAATTTTTGAACGCAAAACCCTAGTTCCGAGTTTCTTCTTTCTCAACTCATCTTTTCCTTGGGTTTGATCTATCTAGAGGGTGTTTCTAACCTAGTTCCTTCATTAAAAAGGTAGAGGAGAGTGAGGGCTTTCATTTAATCTAGCATTGTTGGATTTGGAGCACTTTAACATTTGGGCAAACATCTTCATCTTCTTCTATCGGGTTCATTGCTTTGAGGTAGGGATTTCCTACTCCTTGTATACGTTTTAATCCTAAGTGTTGGTGTTCTAGTATGTGGGAGGGGGTGGTTTAGTAATTCTGGGAGAAGTCTTAGGGTTTTGTCATAGATTAATTCATGTAATTAATTTAAAAAGGGGAATTGTGTATTGGGTTAAATTCATGAGATTTGGGAAATTGAGATTGGTTGATGTAATTGAATATTTAATCACTCATATGTGGATTTGATAATGTATATACATTGTGATATTTATTTCTCGCTTAGAAATAACTGTTTTGGGGCTATCGGTGGAGGATAGCCATTGATTGTTGTAGACCTTGCATGCTGCTTAGGTATAACTGGAATTAAGTCACATATGTTGACTGTTGAATTATCTGAGAACATTACTTGTATTGATTGTGTGTTGCATATGGCAATTTGTATGTTTCATTGCATATGCATGATGTTTGGAGGAGATAGGGGATGAACTCCACGGTTTAGGGAAGATAGGGATGGACCTCTAAACCGGATTTGTTTGGAGGAGATAGGGGATGAACTCCACGGTTTAGGGAAGATAGGGATGGACCTCTAAACCGGATTTTTGTTTGGGAGGAGATAGGGGATGGACTCCATTAGCATCACTTTTATGTGTGCTTATTTATATTGAAGTGTCTTTATTGATACAGCACAAAAATACGTGTCAATTGGGAAGTATGGAAGTGAATTGATTATGATTGATATAATATCAACTCATGTATTTGTTATGATTAGGTTTAACTTGAATTGTTATTCCTGTGGAATTGAAAAACTTGTTAATAAAAGATGAAACCCCGTTGAGTTATTTGGCCGTGTTACGAGCCATAGATGAAAAGTAAGATGTGCCATAGACAATGTGTCATAGGCAATATAGACATTCATGTCTAAAAAGTGTAATCGATTATAGTGTGTTAACCATGTATTAGATGCTAATACTTTAGTTAATTCTTATGCTTGGTTTAGTATTTCTCTATTGAAATGTGGCTCACCCTATATGGGAACTTCATTTTTCAGTATGTGGTTCACTACCTCCAAGGACTTAGCTTGTGAGGAATTGAATTGGAAGACTTGTTTTATTTCTTTTATTTATTTTATTTGAACAATGTAAACTTTCAAGCCTAGGGCTTTATTTGTTTTGAGTTAGAACTCATGAATTTGTGTCCAAGTGTTGGCTTGGCAAGATGTAAGCCCATAGGGCATTTATTTGATGTTTTATTCCATATTACTCGTGACTTAAATAATATCTTGTTTTCCTTTTATTAATGCATGTCATGTTTGGGTTTAATTTTGAGGGCGTGACAACTTGGTATCGAGCGCATCGGTTTGAATACTTTGGAGTGCGTGGGAAGTGATTAGTATCACAATGGGAGCGCATTGTGTGATAGAGACTCAGTGTAATGACCGCATGCTTATATGATAACATGTTCATGTGACTATGTGGGTATGGAATGTAGTTCTTTGGATGTTGATTGGACCCTTGAGTCTCTGAATGTCTTGTTGGAAAGGCACTTGATCAATGTTGTTTCCAACCGAACTTTAGCGACGCCTCGACCGGCTATTATCCGAGAATGAAATTCGTAGGTGCTTATGTGATTATGTGCTTACGTGGTGTGATTTATTGTTGTCCAACGACAGGGACGCAAGTATTATAGTTTTGGCACATTATTTAGAGTGCTAACGTCTTTGTTTCCTTCATTAGGATGTCGTGACAGGACGAGGTCGTGGTAGGCGTGGTAGGCGACTAGGCAGAAATGCCTATCTGGGAGGAGATACTGCGATTCAGAGGGTGTTGGCCAAGCCAATGTGGCGAGCAGCCGAGCCCGACAAGGTATGGGCGCTTTGGCCCAAGAGATAGCCGGAGCTTTTAGGAGTCGATGGGCATTCTTAGGGCTCGAGAATCGAGCTCGGTAGTTGTGGCGGATGCAGGCCTTCTTTTCGAAGAGGGAATTCTTAGGTCTCAACCGGACGTGTTTGTAGGTGATCCTAGCGAGCCGCTTAAAATGGCGCATTTAATGGCTCGGCGACAACAAACGTATGAGATGCTTGGCATCCAAGACGAGGGGTAGAAGGTGACCTTGGCATCGTTCCAGCTGAAGGGAGATGCGGGTCAGTGGTGGAAGTTCACCAAGGGTCGTATTGGGGGTACGTGGAAGGCTTTTGTTGATGCTTTTCAGGAGAAGTACTTGTCTCCAGCTGTTCAGGAGAAGTTGAGAGATCGATTCGCCATCTTGAGCGAAACGGTTTATCGATGGCCAGTTTGAAGCGGCATTCACTAGTCTGTCGTGTTTGCACCTCTGAGTTGGTGGCAACCGAGGAGCGCCACCGTTGAGTTTGAGAAGAAGTTGGCGTGGCCTCATCTTTGAGAGTTGGGTCTATGATTAGGATTTGGGCGATTGGTTGATCAGCAGTTGACACCGAGATTATGATCACGAGGAAGAAGCGTAAAGGCTCCAAGAGGAGTCGATGGCGAGTGATGGCGAGAGGCGAGAGGTTTCACTCCTCGGCTGACCTCGAGTAGTTTTTCTAGATCCACTTTTCCGGTGCGAGTGCTAGTTACGGGAAAGCGGTGAGACATTACTGCTTCAAGTGTGGTCACTGGGCCACAAGTCTCGGTTGTCCTCGGAGGAGGAGTTCGAGAGGCGGCATCTTCTTGGCTCGATCTCGAGCGAGTCGAGTAGAGGTCACCGTCCTCTTGTTTTCAATGCGGTCACCAGGCACATGAAGAGGTTTTGCCCACAGTTGGGTGCACCGGTGCATCTTGGTTCGAGGCGGACTTCAGTCGGATGCTGCTTCGGGCCAGCCTTGAGGGCCAACCAGGGCTTCTTCGTCCCAATCGTACTTGATCTTACCTCGAGGGGTGAGCAGGTTGATCGAGGTCATCTGGCGCGTGTATCTTTACCGCCAGATCTTATACCACTCCATCTGTGGTTAGAGGTACCTTCTTGTTTTGCAATTCTTGCTAGTGTATTGATCGACACGGTGCGTCTCATTCCTTTGTGTCTGCATTTGCATCTATTTTGGAGTTGGAGTTAGCTCGCTTAGCATCTCCTATTTGTGTAGTGTCGCTCTTGGGGGTGAGTTGATTTTGAAACAAGGTGTTAGGGGTTGTGATATAGAGGTCGATGATCATAGAATCCCTTTCTCTTTTGTAGTGATGCCCATGAAGGGCTTCGATGTTATTTTGGGTATGGATCGTTATCATCATACCGCATTTATTGATTGCTACCGTCGAGGGTAACTTGTTGTACTGATGGCGGAGAACGCTTTCATTTTACGGGGACAGGTTGGTAGTGTTTTGCCACCGAGGTATGATCGCGAGGCGGAGTGAGCTTAGTAGTTTACTTGCTAGTCTTGCGATTAGTGAGGATGTTGAGACTCGATTGTGTTACCAAGGGTGGTTTGTGAGTACTCGGACGTTTTCCGAGGATCTGGTCGATTTACCACCGCATCGAGAGATTGAGTTCTCTATTGACTTAGTGCCCTGATGCGGCGCCGATTTCTATAGCACCTTATCGTTTTGCCCCCGAGCTAGTTGAATTGAAGATTCACTCGAGTTGTTAGATAAGGGTTATATCCGCCCTAGTGTTTCACCGTGGGAGCGCCACTTTTCGTTAAAAAAGAAAGGTGGTGCTTTGAGACTTTGTATAGATTAGGAAGTTGAATCGGTGACGGTTAAGAATAAGTACCGATGCCTCGTATAGATGATTTGTTCGATCGGTTGAAGGGTTCCGTTGTTTCTCTAAGATAGACTTGAGATCGGGTTATCATCGGTTGAGAGTCGAGGAGGAGGATATTCCAAAGACGGCATTAAAATGCAGCGGTATGGCCATTACGAAGTTCTGGTGATGCCGTTTGGGCTCACCAATGCACCAGCGGTGTTTATGGATTTGATGAACCGGATCTTCCGAGCATTTTTGGATCGTTTGTGGTCGTCTTCGTGGGCGACATTTTGATTTATTCACCTTCGAGGAAGAGCACGAGGAACACTTGAGAGTGGTGCTAGAATTACTTAGAACCCATAAGCTTTATGCTAAGTTTGGGAAGTGTGAGTTCTGCTAGAAGAGGTGAAGTTCTTAGGCCATGTAGTTTTAGGAAGGGGTGTCTGTTGATACATCCAAGAGGCGGAGGCAAGATTGGGCACAACCTAAGAGTGTATTTGAGATCCGCATTTTACGGGATTAGCTGGTATTACCGTCGGTTTGTGAAGGATTTCTCGTGTTAGCTTCACCGTTGACTAGATTGACTCGGAAGGAGTTAAATTTGTTTGGAGTGAGACTTGTGAAAGGTCATTTCAGAGTTGAAAGTTAGATTGACCACCGCTCGGTTTGATTATTCGGAGAGAGGGTTGGGTTATTCATCTTGTGACGCCTCACGAGAGGTGCAGGTTGTGTGTTGATGCAAGAGGGAAAGTGGTTGCCTATGGCTCACGTCGATTGAAAATTCACGAGAAGAATTACCCTACGCATGATCTAGAGCTAGCATTTGTGATATTTGCCCTAAAAATTTGGAGACATTATTTGTATGGTGAGAAATTTGAGGTATTCTCCACCATAAGAGTTTAAAATATTTGTTCACTCGTAGGACTTGAATTTGAGGCGGAGGAGGTGGATGGAGTTCATTGAGGATTATGACTTGAGTTGCACTATCATCCGAAGGCCAATGTTGTGGCGATGCCCTTATGTAAAATCTGTTGGTGACGTTGCGATATAGCCATCCGGAGTGGGAGATGTTGGGTCTTTGTTGGGGAGTTTGATTTGCATTTGGGCGAATCCGCTGAGGTCATGACCTTGTTTTCGATTGTTGCCTGACCTACACTTGTGACTCGAGTGTTAGAGGCTCGGAGGGGTGATCTTGAGGTAGAATCTCTCAGAAAGGATTTCCATTGGGAAGGTTGAGAAGGGTTTGACGGTGTATCCCGACTGGCGTGAGATACCGAGATCGTCTGTTTGTACGGAATCTTGCCGTGAGGAGGTACTCGAGAGTTTCATCATTCGCGCCTTGCGGTGCATCCGGAGGTACTAAGATGTATCGGGATTTGGGCGCCGGTTTTGGTGGCGAGTATGAAGAGATGTGGCGACTTCGTATCTAAGTGCCTTACTTGTCGCCAGTGAAGGCCGAGCATCGTGAGGCCGGGTTTGTTGCAACCCTTGCCTATTCTTGAGTGGAAGTGGGAGCATGTCACTATGGACTTCGTTGTGGGTCTTCCAAGACTTCGGCGAGGTAGTGATGCTATTTGGGTTGTGGTGGACGGTTGTGAAGTCGGCGCGCTTCATTCTATGCGTGTTAGAGATTGATAGATCATCTTGCCGATTTGTATGTTCGGGACATAGTGAGGTTGCACGGGTCCCGATGGCGATTGTTTCAGATAGAGATCCTCGTTTCCTTTGCCGGGTTGTGGCGAGTTTGCAGTGCTTTAGGCACTAAGTTGACCCTTAATGCGGCTTATCATCCTCGGTGGGCAGGCGATCGGCGTACTATTCAGATCCTGGAGGATATGCTTGAGGTTGTGTTCTCGACCTTAATGGGTCGTGGGAAAAGCACTTGCCATTAGTGGAGTTTGCTTACAACAATAGCTTTCGATCTAGTATCGGTATGGCACCGCTTGAGGCCTTATATGGCCGAATGTAGATCTCCGGTTTGTTGGGCGAGGTGGGTGACGACCTTTGTTGGGTCCTGAGTTGGTGAGGAAACCACGGAGAAAGTTGAGCTTATCCGTAAGATTTGGTTCTGACCTGAGTCGTCGAAATCTTATGCGCCGTAGGAGGAGACCTTTGGTGTTTGAGGTAGGTGATCATGTCTTTCTGAAAATATCACCTAGGCGAGGTTTGATGAGATTTGGGAAGAGCGGGAAGTTGTCCCCTCGGTTCATTGGGCCTTTTGAGATCCTTGAGAGGATTGGCGAGGCTGCTTATCGTTTAGCTTTGCCACCGCAGTTATCCGGAGTTCATGACGTGTTTCATGTGAGTATGCTCCGGAAGTATGAGCCAGATCCGTCACATGTGTTGGATTGGACTGAATTAGTTGTTGATGAGGATGTCTCGTATGAGGAGAGACCGGTCCGGGTTTTGGATAGGCGGGATCAAGTTTTGCGTGGCAAGACTATCCCTTTGGCGAAAGTTCTGTGGAAGCATCACGGAGTGGAGGAAGCCACTTGGGAACGTGAGTTGGAAGTCCGTGAGAAATATCCGGATTTGTTTATTGATTTGTAATCTTGTACTTAGATTATATAATATTGCGGAACTTGAGAATTTTATATGTGTCTTGAGTTGGAAAACATTGAGAACAGTTTGATTGAATGTTAACATTTTGAAACTTGCCACATAATGGGAGTAATGTGTTGTTTATACCATGAGATTGAATACGATATGGAATTTGTTAACATCGAAAGGGATAATGCATAATATTGATGCAGGTTGAAATGTATGTTGATTTATACATATTGTGAGATGCCTCTTAATGAGAGATGTAGTGACCAATATTGGTCAAGATTGTTGATTATTGTTTTATATATCATTGGGAATTAAGAAAAGCTTGTTTTTTTACAAACTCATGCTTAATTTCGGGGACGAAATTCTTTTAAGGGGGGGAGGTTATAGCGACCCCGGTCTTTTTCCCATTTAATTATTGTATCCGGACTTACGTTCCGCGAATTCTGTTGTTATATCTGTTGTTCTCTAATTCCTCAATTGAGTTATAGGATGTGTTAGGCGTGTTTGTTTGAGTTGGTCGGGTTGAAATCAAATCTTGTCGATTTTGAGTTGGTCGCTCGGCGAGGTTTGGTCGCCGGCGAGGTTGAGTTTTGTTTCTAGTGGCTCGAGCCAGGATTTCTTCGCTCGAGCGAGAGATTGCGTCTAGTATAGACTAGAGAGCAGAGTGTTTTCGCTCGAGCGAGCTTTTTTCGCTTCAGCGGCGAAATAGTATGTTTCGAGTTCTTCGCTCGAGCGAGCATTCTGTCGCTCGAGCATGCTTCTGGGTTGCAGACCTGAAGCATCGAGTTCTTGGATTGAGCGAGCTTTTCTTCGCTCGAGCGAGTATTTCTTAATGTCGGTCGCCGGCGACCATGTCTTCGCTCGAGCGAGCCTGTCCAGTATTTAAACGCAGCAGCAGTTTTAAAACGTCCTTTTTCACAATTTTTGATCCAAAAACCCTAGTTCCGAGTTTCTTCTTTCTCAACTCATCTTTTCCTTGGGTTTGATCTATCTAGAGGGTGTTTCTAACCTAGTTCCTTCATTAAAAAGGTAGAGGAGAGTGAGGGCTTTCATTTAATCGGAGCATTGTTGGATTTGGAGCACTTTAACATTTGGGCAAACATCTTCATCTTCTTCTATCGGGTTCATTGCTTTGAGGTAGGGATTTCCTACTCCTTGTATAATGCGTTTAATCCTAAGTGTTGGTGTTCTAGTATGTGGGAGGGGGTGGTTTAGTAATTCTGGGAGAAGTCTTAGGGTTTTGTCATAGATTAATTCATGTAATTAATTTAAAAAGGGGAATTGTGTATTGGGTTAAATTCATGAGATTTGGGAAATTGAGATTGGTTGATGTAATTGAATATTTAATCACTCATATGTGGATTTGATAATGTATATACATTGTGATATTTATTTCTCGCTTAGAAATAACTGTTTTGGGGCTATCGGTGGAGGATAGCCATTGATTGTTGTAGACCTTGCATGCTGCTTAGGTATAACTGGAATTAAGTCACATATGTTGACTGTTGAATTAATACAGAACATTACTTGTATTGATTGTGTGTTGCATATGGCAATTTGTATGTTTCATTGCATATGCATGATGTTTGGAGGAGATAGGGGATGAACTCCACGGTTTAGGGGAAGATAGGGGATGGACCTCTAAACCGGATTTGTTTGGAGGAGATAGGGGATGAACTCCACGGTTTAGGGGAAGATAGGGGATGGACCTCTAAACCGGATTTTTGTTTGGGAGGAGATAGGATGGACTCCATTAGCATCACTTTTATGTGTGCTTATTTATATTGAAGTGTTTTTATTGATACAGCACAAAAATATGTGTCAATTGGGAAGTATGGAAGTGAATTGATTATGATTGATATAATATCAACTCATGTATTTGTTATGATTAGGTTTAACTTGAATTGTTATTCCTGTGGAATTGGAAATCTTGTTAATAAAAGATGAAACCGCGTTGAGTTATTTGGCGTGTTCGAGCCATAGATGAAAAGTAAGATGTGCCATAGACAATGTGTCATAGGCAATATAGACATTCATGTCTAAAAAAGTGTAACTGGATTATAGTGTGTTAACCATGTATTAGATGCTAATACTTTAGTTAATTCTTATGCTTGGTTTAGTATTTCTCTATTGGGTGGCTCACCCTATATAGAACTTCATTTTTCAGTATTGGTGGTTCACTACCGCCATTCACTTAGCTTATAAGGAATTGAATTGGAAGACTTGTTTTATTTCTTTTATTTATTTTATTTGAACAATGTAAACTTTCAAGCCTAGGGCTTTATTTGTTTTTGAGTTAGAACTCATGAATTTGTGTCCAAGTGTTGGCTTGGCAAGATGTAAGCCCATAGGGCATTTATTTGATGTTTTATTCCATATTACTCTGGTGACTTAAATAATATACTGTTTTCCTTTTATTAATGCATGTCATGTTTCGGGTTTAATTTTGAGGGCGTGACAATTATAAATAAGCGGGAAGAAGTGAAAATAATTAAAAAAAGGGTAAATTATACTGACACCCCTTGGGATTTGGTTCAATTATATCTCACCGCCTTTTTTTTGTTTTGATCGGTAAAGAAAAATTTCATTTAACAGCATGAAATTAAAAGTACAGAAAGATGAGATGCATCGAGAGAAATTCAGAAGTATAAAAATACCCCTACTATTGATGTTCTGAAAAATTATATCTCATCTCCTGATATTCTGAAAATTATATTTCCACCCCTATAATTAATAGTCTCATCTCACAAAATTCCCTACTTATATAAAAGGCAACAACTTTTAATAAAAAAGGAAATTATATTTAAAAAAAAAAAGAGTAAAACAAAGAAAAGGAAAGGAAAAAAATTAGAGGGAGTAAAGTAAAATAAAGTAAGAAAAGAGAGAGAAAGTACATGAGTTTAATATTTTTATTCTGTTTAAATAATTACAATGACATGAGAGTTAGTGTAATTTTTTAAATATCAAAAGATAATATATATTAAATTCAAATTTTCAAGAGTGTAAGTGTAATTTATCCTTTGAGAAATATGGATGTGTAAGTGAAAGGTATTGTACCATCCATCTTACATGTATCTAATCCACGACACATCCAAGATGAACAAAGTGAACATAGGTTTTTTTTTTTTTTTTGGAATTTTCAGGCACACACAAAATATATATATATATATATATATATGTGGTAAGTTATTTTAGTGTTAAAATTGGGATTGGGAAGAAAGTTGTGCACCATGTGCAACAACCACTGTTGCATGGTTAATGAAGTCTTTTTTGACCTTTATTCTAACGATTTGAACCGTTCACCTTTTAAAAGACATTGAGTAGAATATACCTGTAAAAATTCAAGTTAATTGAAGATCGGTATCCTTTTCATCTAGACATATTTGTGTCTACAAAATTGACTAGTAAAATTAATTTTAAGTATAAATATAAATACAAACATGTCCTGATGAAAGGGATACCGAAATCCGATTAATTTGAATTTTTGGCTACATATTCTACTTAATATCTTCTAAAAATTGAACGGTTCAGATCGTTGAAATGAGATCCGAAAAAGACCCTCATTGACTGCGCAATGCACAGCAGCCTCCCCAAACTGATTAAAATTATGTCATCACTATGTTATCTTGTAAATTACATCCATAGTTTGTATTATCTACCATTTTAGTTTTTGTAATTCTAATCGTATTAATTTTATTATAAATTTGTTTTTTGTTCCTTTTCCTTTTGTAATTTGAATTGTATTAATTTTATTACAAATTTACTTACTCTTTCCCTTTGAAAAATGTTTAGGGACTTCAAATATTTTGTCAATATTTTTACCAAATGTCTCACATCTTACATTCATGTGAAATATTTAGTAAAGATATTGATAAAATATTTAGAATCCCTAACATCACTCTTTTATATGCAGACTATCCGCGCACAATTTTATCCTTCCTTGATTGAAAATATCTCTTAAAACACACTTTACAAGATTAGTTAAGAGTGTCCATGGAATTGAAGCTAGACGGATTTCTACCCCATAATAATTATAATGAAGAAGTTAAAAATCTTGATTAATGACATTAAAATAAACAAATTTATCGTTCAGAACCTTGGAAGCCAAGAAAATACACACTTTTTAAAACTATTTGTCGAAGCAATTGGTCACATTTTCTCCAAACGTAGTCACTCTTTCAGTCATTTGTCATGTAGTGTGCCCTTTTTAAAAAATGAAAGAGCCAAACATACATGGCACCCAAATGTTTTTAAGCTTGTCAATAAGGTGGGGTTCGAGGATTATGTTTTTAATAATATTTTATTTTTTTCATTTTAAAAGTTAATACATTTATGTGGCGTTTAGTAACATTTATGTTCTAATTTATGTTTACAAAAATTTTATAAATTAATTTTTGTTTATTTTTAAAAAAGCATAAACTACAAACGCGTTTGGTTTGAACAAAATATTTGAAAAACTTAAAAACATAAACTAAAAAATATGTTTTTCAGGCCTAAAATATTTATATTTATTTTTTTATTATTTATGACAATGGGATCATACACATTATAATTGGAAAAAAAAAATTCATTGAAAAAAAAAATATTTAGAAAAAAAATTAATTGAAAAAAAAACTTTGTTAGTCAAATTTTTAAATTTTTGTTTAAAAATCAACGTAAACTCAAAATTTATAAACAGTAACAACAATTTATAAATAAATAAAAAATTTAAAAATTATCAAACAAATTTTTATGATAATTTTTAAAATTTTTATAAATATAAACTGAAAACGAAATAATAACCAAGCTTGCCCTTAGTAATTGTTAAAAATTAATTGATTAATTTTTTTAAGAAAAATTATCATATTATCTTAGGTGAATTACACCAACGGTTCCTGTAGTTTAGGGTTTGTGTTACTTTGATCCCTGATTTTTCAATTGTGACATATTTGACTATGAATTTTAAATCTTGTTCCAAATAAAGACAATTGAAGATACCATTGAATTTTTCAAGGGCAAAACTGTCAATTTGATAAAATATAAATTTGACAAAAATAAACGTCAAAAAAATATTTTTAAATTTTTAAAAATTATTTCTACCTACTAAAGATAAAATTATATAAAATTGTTAAATCTTTTAGATATATATTTTTTTTTTTTACCAAATTAATTTTTATTACGTGTTTGGATGATGATTATGTAAAATTAATTTTTTAAAATTAATCATGTAATTTTTATCAATTTTACATAATTTTATTTTTGGTGCGTAGAAATAATTTTTTAAAATTTAAAAATATTTTTTTGACATTTATTTTTGTCAAATTAGTTTATATTTTATCAAATTGACAATTTTGTCCGTAAAATTAAACAATAATATCTTTAATTATTCTTATTTGAAACAAGATTCAAAATTCAGAATCAAATATGTCACAATTGAAAAGTCAAAAATTAAAAGTGACATGAGTCCCAAACTATACAGACTGTTAATTTGTCCTATTATCTTTGTAGTATTGGAACTCTCATTACATCATCAAAGGTTATCAAAGTACATACGGTAAATTGTCTTCAAACAATATTGTTAACATTTTCAACCAAAAAAAAAAAAGTTACTTTTCAAAAAAGTTTAGGGTAGAAAAAAATAATTTTAAAATGATGATAGTACAATTTTTTTTTTTTTTGTTTTTTTGCATAAATTTATGTATGAACTACTTATACTTCCATTATTTGAAAATGATTTTGTCTACACCTCACTTTTTTTAAATTCTCCCTAAATTTTTTACTTTTGGCTTTTTTAAATAAAAAGCTAGTTATTTAGAGATTCTCAAATAAGACTTTAGGAAGTGAAAGTAATAACAAAAATATAAAGATGTAAATAAGGTCTCAGTTTTGATACAAGTGAGTATAATTATAATTTTCATTGGTACCAGAGCACATACTTACTTAGATGCCTATATTTTACAATTATTTTCTCTACTTTTCAATTTAAAATTTCTGTAATTTTTTAAATGAATAGGCAGCATCCACAGTGGCCTCTTCTGACTGACACCTGTCCATAGATGAGGACATTTTGGTCAAGTGAACCAAGTATACCTTACTTCACAAAATGAAATACTATACAAAGAAGTGGGAATTGAGGATTTTAATTACAATTTGGTGGCAAGTTTTTTAAAGTTGAAACACCAACAAAAAGATGAAAGGAGCAAATTGATCTTTCAAATATCTGATTTTATGTGTATGTAATTTTTTTTTTTTTTAACTTCTCAACTTTATTATTATTTTGAAAAGGTTTCTATTAGTTTGTAATTCTTTTACCTAGTTTCCATTTAAATGTAATTTGTCCTTTTTTAAGCGAAGACTATAGTAAAGCTTTTTTTTTTTTTTTTAAATATATTTTGTTTGATGGGAATAGAGACTTGAATATGAAAGATATATATATATATATGTTTTTTAGCCATCAAGTGGTATCTCTTACGCTTCATACAACGATCAAAAATAAAATTTTAAATTTATTTACATTTTTTTATTTTCTTCTAACTAAACATAATATAATAATCAAATATTATATACCATACAAGAAAACAAGTGAATTCCACGTTATTACCTCTCCTACTCCCATTTTGACAAACAAACAAGACATCAAAATACTTATCTTACAGCGGTTGTACATAATTTTTGAAATATTTTCAGTTTTTTAGTCAATTTAAAATTACTTGACATACAACACAAACGTAATTGTTACTTGATATTTTCACACATACAATAATTTGTTGCCATAGTAAAAGCTAGGAAAACGTTGTTAGTGATTGCTGGCCCTGGCTGTGATGTTCATAAAAGATGTTTATGAATTCCTTATTCTATATTGAAAATGTCATAGGCCAACTTCATTTTACATGACTGAAGATTTCTTTAGATGGTTATTAGTCCATTTTTTATTTTTACAATTGGTACGAGAAAAATAGAGTAAGGAAAATTTGTTACTTCATTCAAACTTAAATATTACACCTGGTAAACAACTGTCTCATCCGCAACTATTGAATACTTAGACCTCTAGACTAGTCCTTAGAACGACCACAAAAATATACAAACATATACAACATATTTATATGGATATGACAAGAAAAGAAACAAATGATTCAAATTGAGTAACCTAATAGAGATTTGGGGATTGTTTGGAATGTGCTAGATTAGTATACTTTTTGATTTTTTTATAAAAAAATGTAAAATATGGGTTGAGTTTGAAGTGATGTGATAAAGAGGTGATATAACTCAAATAAAATGATTGTGATCTAAATAGGATAATGTGCTATTTTAGCACATGCCAAACAAAGCCTTAATCTTGAATTGATATTGTAACTAAATTAACTAGATTTTCAATTTGTCTTACAGTTAGGGATGGCTTGTGCTTTGGAAACTCTATGTGGGCAGGCATATGGAGCTCAACAATACCATAAACTGGGAACTCAAACTTACACTGCTATTTTCTCCCTAGTCATATTTTGTCTTCCTCTCTCCATATTATGGATTTTTATGGGAAAAATACTCATTTTCATAGGCCAAGACCCTTTAATTTCACATGAAGCCGGTAAATTCATAACTTGGCTTGCTCCCGCCCTATTTGCTTATGCGATTCTTCAACTGCTTGTTCGATACTTCCAAATGCAAAATTTGACACTTCCCATGCTTATAAGCTCATGTGCCACTCTTGCTTTCCACATACCTCTTTGTTGGGTTCTAGTGTTTAAGTCGGGATTGGATAACCTTTGAGGTGCATTAGCAATTGATATTTCGATTTGGTTGAACGTGATCTTCCTCGTATTGTACATGAAGTGCTCTTCTTCTTGTGAAAAAACTCTGGTCCCAATTTCTATGGAGGTGTTACGGGGAGTTGGCGAGTTCTTCAGTTTTGCCATTCCCTCCGCTATTATGATTTGGTAATTTTTTTTTTTTCAATTATTTAACTTATTTGTTTTTGTGAATTTGTTAAACAGAGTTATGAGGTTTTTCCTTTCCTAAATGGTGATGAATGCAGTCTTAAATGGTGGTCATTTGAGCTGCTTATCTTGCTTTCTAGGCTTTTACTAAATCCATAGCTTGAAACTTCTGTATTGTCTATATGGTATGTTCTTTATCACAATACTATTTCAACTAAAAGATTAAACTGCTAAAGAGAATGACAAAGTTTATTATTTATATTGTCAACATTTCTCAATATTCAAAAATATAAATAGGAAGAAAAATATTTGCGAGTCTCAAAAAACTTCACACAATTATATCCGTAATGATGTGGTATATGATATGTGTCAACTTGTGATTTATTACATAACCGATGATGTGGGGCTCAACTCTCTTATCATATCATTGTGAATGAATTTGTGAATTTAAAAGTGTGGGTCTCCAATATTACGGAATTGTGATATTGAGTTTGGTATAACAACTCCAACAATTTATTTATTTACTATTTATTTTGGTTGTTTTTATGAGCAGTCTCAATACCGTTGCAACACTCTATGCAATACCCTATGGATTTGGTGCTGCCGTGAGGTTTGTTCATTTAATATGTTGCAAGAGAATGCTTTTTTTTTTTCTTTTTTCTTTTTTTTGTTATACATGTAATTATATGCAATTATATCTATCTACGATGTATGGATATGAACACAGACATGAATACGGATATGGATGCGAATACGGATATGGACACGGACACGGACATAGATGTAGACGCGGACATAAATGTAGATATAGGACACGGCAATTTAAAAAAAAAAATGAGAACACGGACATAGCAAAAACACAACAATAAAATATGTTTTCATATATTTTTATTTACTATTTAGAGTAATATTACATCCACAAACAATCAATATTAACAAAAATTGACTCTAATTGTATATTTTATTTTATTTTATTTTTAAAAATAAATTAGTTAACACTTATATCGTTTATATCTTTTATTATGAATGATTTATAAAGTATTTAAATTTAAGAAAAAAATAATAAACATTCAATATTAATCAAAAGCACCAAAGAAAATGAGAAAAGAGACAAATTGACATGTTCTTAGGATGTCTTCGAAGTCTCTCTTATGTGTTCCCTAAAAATAAATTAATTAAATAATTGTCCTCACTGTATACTCGTGTCCCCGAAGTGTTTATGTCCAACACAAATATGACACTTATTTTGAAGTGTTGGTATTTCATAGATGTCTATGTAGCTGCTTTTTATTTCTTTGATATTTTTAGCACTAGAGTTTCAAATGAATTAGGAGCTGGGAATCCACAAGGGGCTTGTGTAGCTGTATTTGCCATGATGTTCCTTGCAGTCGCAGAGACTACAATAGTGAGTGCAACCCTCTTTGCCTGTAGGCGCGTCTTTGGCTACACCTTCAACAACGAGAAAGAAGTCGTGGATTATGTCACGGCCATGGCTCCTCTGGTTTGCTTAACGGTTATCATGGATAGCATACAAGGAGTCCTCTCAGGTTATATTTTTTCCCCCTATCAATGTTTGGTATATATTTGAAATTTTGAAAAATGAAATCATGTCATATTTAAGAGTATAAATGAGCTGAGCCAAGCTTGCATTTGTTTATATCGAGCTCAAGCTCAGCTCAAAGCTCAATGATAATTTTTTTTGCCTACTATTTACATCATTTAAATATATAAATAATATATTTTTAGATTATTTTATATATAAATAATTACTTGATTATTTAAATAAATACTATCTTCATCCCAAATTCTTTGTTCGGCTAACTTAAAAATATATATTTTTGTGTCAATCTTTTTCTACAAATTAAAAGTACTAAATGAGATCTTTCAATTAATGAAAAAAAAAATTTAAAACTTTCGATACAAGAATAAATTATTTATAAGTTCTAATTTATTTGCCGAACAAACAATTTAGGACGGAGTGAGTAATAAAGAAGCCGAGCTTATTCGAACTCAAGCTTGGGTCATTTATTAAACAAGCCTAAAAGTTCGACTCATGTTCATTTATTTACTTAACGAATTGAGCAGAGTTGAGCCAAGCTTGTAAATAGCTCAGTTCATTTCTAATTGTTATTTTTTTTAAATATTTTTTTAAGCAGGTGTTGCTAGGGGGTGTGGGTGGCAACATATAGGGGCATATGTCAACGTTGGGGCATTCTATCTTTGTGGAATTCCTATTGCTGCCATACTGGCTTTTTGGGTACAGTTAAGAGGAAAAGGCTTATGGATTGGAATACAAGCTGGTGCTTTTGTTCAAGCAATCATGATGGCTATAATAACAAGAAGTACAAATTGGGATAAACAGGTCAAATTTCTCTCTCTTTTACCTCTTGAAGCTTTTTATTTGCTCTAACCTGAAAATCCATTTGAATCTATCACACCATTGAAAGGAAAATTGAGGAAATTATGATAGAAAATTTGGGGTGTTACAATTTAATTTCTATTTGCAGAGTTTCACATTTTCTTTTCCTTTCCTCTTTTCTTTTAGCAATGGAATGTATCAATAGCTATTGTGAATTGGATGAGAGGATTAGACCCAAAACCCATAACAGTAACAACTCAAAAACTTAGACACGGGACATGAGGATACATTGACATGACAATTTAAAAAATGAAAAGAAAAGGGACAAAACATATGAAGGATACACACAAAATGTATAATTTTTTGTGTTTATTTACACCATTTATATGAAAATTTCATTTAAACATAATACAAAAATACAAAACAAGACTAATTTTTAAAGTATAAAGGAGGGATTAATAAGTATGAACTTATTTTGTTTTTCTTTTTTTGATCGGCAAAAGAACTTTATCGAATAAGAATCAAGGATAAAACCTTACATCAAACATCAATAAAGAACAAAACCTAGTAGGTGCTATAAACCTAGTAGGATAAAACCTTATTTTGTTTTTCTTTTACTATTGATCTTAAGTTATTTTCTGCAAACTTGTAATGTATTTGGTGCGTGTATAAGTGATGCACACATGTACACTATCCAAAGTGTGTTTGGAATAATAATAATAAAGCATGTGTGGATAGAGATGACCACGGGACGGGTTTGTCGTCTCCTTTCCTCGTCTCATATCGTACCAAGGGTGAGACAAATCGGGTTGGTAAAAGGGGTAGGGCGGGAATGGGATGGGAGCAGGTTAATTTTGTAACTTAAAAAATAGAAATATTAATATTTTTTTTAAAAATAATATAATATGTTATAGATAGTGATTTATAATTGTTAAGCTTTATTATTGGCAATCCCGTTTGACAAGGATTTCTTTAAGAAGTTGATTTTCTTCCAAAACTAGGATTACTTTTAGATTTCTATAAGTAATTGGATTTCTTCCAAAACTAGGATTACTTTTGGATTTTCTATAAATAATTGGTTTTCTCCCAAAACTATTTAATTCCTCCAGATCTTCTTTTTGGTTCTTAAGGTTTATATTTGGGGATATTTTGTTAGTTTTCTTTGATGTTTTATTGAGTATTCAACTCATGATTTAAAGAGAGTACATCAAAGGTTTTGTTTGTTATACACAAGAGAGAAAGAGAGAGAGTTGTTCTTCGGTGGATTCTAAAGAATTCGAGCCTGAAGCTTCGGTGGATTCTGGAGTGGCTCATCGTAAAGACAATTCCGAGGTGAAGACGGGGTTGGAAGAGGCACATAGAGGTTGGTTCAATTAAGCGTGGATTCGCTAGATAATTGAGAGAACACCTGTGTAATTCCTTTAAATCTTCTTAGTGGATTGTTTTGTGGCTGTTGCCCGTGGTTTTTTAATCACAGTTGGAGGTGTCCAATTGTGGTTTTTCCACGTTAAAAATGTTGTGTTGATTTGTCATGATTGTTTGATTGGGATTGTTATATACTGCTTAAAATTGTTACATAATCACAAATCAATATCTAGGAGATTTCTAGATTTTTCAATTGGTATCAGAGCAGGTTGTTCTATTTTTTTTTTTTCAAAAAAATTCTTTTAGAACGAGATCTTGTTTGATTTGTGATAATGGATTCAATTCGTGAGGGAAATTCTGTGGTTCGACCACCCCTACTTGACGAATCATCGGGGGGTGAAGATGAAGAACTTCAGCAAGCATATCAAAAGTTGCATAAGGAGTCTCTTAACTTATTCAAATTGAATGACAAACTCACAAAGAAACTCAAAACATGTGAAAGAGAGAATGTCAAGTTAAAAAAAGAGATTTCCGAGGCTAGGAATGATGCCCTTAAGATTTCTAATGATCGACAAGCTCTTTGTGCAAAACTCTTGACTTGTGAGACAGAGAGGAATAAGCTACAACAAATTTATGTAACATATGAAGAAAAGATTGAATCTCTTGAGATGTCTCTAGTTGCTTTGGAAGAACTAATGATCAAGAAAGAGGAAGAACTCAAGTGTGCTATGACTACCATTGGTCTTTGGAACAGAGGATCAAAGACTTCGGACAATATCATTGGATCTCAACAAATTTGTTCTGACAAGAGTGGCATTGGCTTTGGTGGTAAGAAAGAGCAAAAACAGAAGGCTTCCACATCTTGTAATACAAGAACTCAAAGAAAGGGAGAACAAAAAATTCAACATAAGGATAGACTTTTCAAACTTCCTAGAGTTGGTAAGGCCAAAGAAAAGAAGGTACACTCTGTTTTTATTTGTCATCATTATGGTATGCATGATCATATTCGCCTTTATTGTTATGAATTGCATGGGAGAATGTCTCATAGAGATGGAAGAAATTCTAATATCTCAAGGGGTAGGAGACACTTCATTGGTCATAAGGAAGTTAAGGGTCATAATAAACCTTGCTATTTTGATTTGCTTGAGACCAAACATGAACAGAGGTTGTGTTTACCTAGACCTAGGAATATGAAGTTGAAAACCATGTCAAGACAGGTTCTCATTAAAGGGGAAGGGAACCATAACGTCAAGACACCACCCAAAAACCGCAATTCTCACAACTTTGTTTATACTAAAGCGGTTTGGGTGAGAAAACTTGACTTGTGTTAATTTGTTTATTTGTTTTAATTTTTGGGTTTCTGTGTGTTTTTTTTAATGAGAAATTTATGTGTGCTTGTTCGTTTCCTGACTTGTTTTGTTTTAAAAAAAAAATGTATGCATGTTCGTTTTTTTGTCTTGCTTTGGTTAAGAAAAAAAATAAAAAAAATCCAAAAAAATTTTCTTAGTATGGTTTTGCAAGCTTGAAATTTTTGAGTAGTCCTTGATGCATATTGAAATTGATAAGAATATCCATTACATGTTACCTTGTGTGTACTTTCTGTGGTCATTACTCATTTTGGAGTGTGTGTTTTTTTATTAGTATGTCTCATTCTGTACACACTCTTGGATTAGCAAATTTTGGAGTCTTCCATCTTAGTGATCATTTTTTTTTATGGACTTCTGACATTATATCTTTTGCTTTTCTAGAGGAATTGACCTATACTAGCATATCATGGGTGATGTTGAGTCTCTTAACCACCTTCCATCTTTTTGCATCTCCATGGCTTTTCTCCTTTATTCTTTGCAGTCCAATCATGAGGAAAAGGCTACCTCAGACACCAACCAGGCCATCCTTATTATATACATGCTTCTCTGGTTCGGTTTCCATACTCTTGAGCGTGTCAGCCGCCAATGAGTGTACAAAAGAAAAAGAAAAAGAAAAAGAAAAAGATAGAGAAGAAGAAAAAATATGCAAAAGAAAGAGAAAAAAAAAACAATGTGCAAAAGAAAGAAAAGAAAAAGATGTGAAAAAAAAAAGGAAAAAATAAAGGATTCATTGATTGAGGGGGAGCCTCTGCCTTTACTCATCAAATACCCCTTGATTCCTAGTGGTTTGACTTTCCTTTGTTGTGCTTAGATTCTCTTGTCGGAGGTTCAACTTTAGATTACTACTAGGATTTGAATCTCGTGTTTGTCGAACTCCAAGAGTCACACACACACTTTTCTCATGGGATCTATGCTTTTTACATAATCCATCACTTTCTTTTATGAGGAATTTTCTAGAGACTGTGCACATTGTGTTTTTTTGTAATTGTGCTTCTTGGATAATCTTATGTATTTCAAGGTACAAATCAGAAATTCCTTGCTTGCTTCACCATATTATTTTTTGTCGTTTTCTTCTTGTTCATTGTTTTTAGTAAGAGGGAGTTTGGTTTGTCATTACAAGAGTTTGTTAGCATGAACACTTTGTTTTGTTTGGTAAGGGAAATTGGCTTTAGTTGTTTTGCATGTTACTATGCACTGTTTGCTTATTATTTCCTTCTTGCATGCTCCTGATCTTTACATCATCATATCATTGCTTGTGTGGTTTATGATATGGCTTTAGTTGATTGCGCTTCCTTTGTCAATTCGTGACAAAAAAGGGGGAGTATGTGTCTTAGTTTTCAGGTTTTCATGCTACATGATCTTAAAGTTTTCAACTTTTCATATTACATGTTCTTAAAATCTCCAAGTTGCATCTATTCATGTTTTCCATCTCATGCTTTAAATGCTTCAAGATAATCTAGCCATATGTTTATTGCTTTTTCATATACTCTTGTGAGACTAATAGTTGTTTTGGAGATTGTGGCACTAATAGCTGTTTTGCAGATCTTAATCTTGAGAAAGAAGTTTGTATTTGTTGGTTGTAATGAGTTAGGGTGATTAGGATTTTATTTATTAGGTGTGTTTTGTCACAGCATTGCCAAAGGGGGAGATTGTTAAGTTTTATTATTGGCAATCCCGTTTGACAAGAATTTCTTTAAGAAGTTGATTTTCTTCTAAAACTAGGATTACTTTTGGATTTCTATAAGTAATTGGATTTCTTCCAAAACTAGGATTACTTTTGAATTTTCTATAAATAGTTGGTTTTCTCCCAAAACTATTTAATTCCTCTAGATTGTCTTTTTGGTTCTTAAGGTTTATATCTGGGGATATTTTGTTAGTTTTCTTTGATGTTTTATTGAGTATTCAACTCATGGTTTAAAGAGAGTACATCAAAGGTTTTGTTTGTTATACACAAGAGGGAGAGAGAGTTGTTCTTCGGTGGATTCTGAAGAATTCGAGCCTGAAACTTCGGTGGATTCTGGAGTGGCTCATCGTAAAGACAATTCCGAGGTGAAGACGGGGTTGGAAGAGGCACATAGAGGTTGGTTCGATTAGGCGTGAATTCGCTAGGTAATTGAGAGTATACCTGTGTAATTCCTTTAAATCTTCTTAGTGAATTATTTTGTGACTGTTGCCCGTGGTTTTTTAATCACAGTTAGAGGTGTCCAATTGTGGTTTTTCCACGTTAAAATCGTTGTGTTGATTTGTCTTGATTGTTTGATTAGGATTGTTATATACTGCTTAAAATTGTTACATAATCACAAATCAATATCTAAGGGATTTCTAGATTTTTCAATAATTAATGAAAGTCACAAGGTATAAGATGAGAAAAAGAAAAAGAAAAAAAAAAAAGGTTGTGAAAATGAAAACAAAGTTTAATATTTTGAGTTTTAATTTTATCATATACAAAAACAAAATTAAATGATATATATATAATAAACATATAAATATATTTAGTAAATATAAATGAGGCAGGGGTGGGGGAAACACAATTTGCCCCCGACCCACTTCCTCATTGAGGCAGAGAAAATGTGTATAGGGCGGGGGAGGGATGCAGGGGCAGAGCGAGGCGGGAGAAAATGGTGTCTGAAATGTCTTGAAAAATATTCAACAGGTGTCAATGCCTATCACATTTTTAGAAGTGTTAGTACTTTTGAGCATGGCATCTTTTATAGGATCTTGGTTGGAGGATCAAGATCCATTTCATTACTAGTTCGGAATGGAAATGTTCATTTAAAGCATGAGGTTGAGACATAATCAAAATTCAAAATTCAAGGTTTTTTAAATTATCATGAGTTTTAACATATATATTTAGTTGTTTTAAGTTTAAAATATTAATTTGCTGAAATTGTTTTTTTCACAATTGTTGATTATGTAATGAAGAGGATCCGAATTCGATATTCAATGTGTTTTTGCTTCTTCATCCATTTTAGTAGGATTTCATTGGAGAAATTTTTCATGTTGCGGGTAACTCAAGCAAGAGAGAGGATATTTGATGGAAAATCTTCAACAGATGATGGATTAAAGTGAATGTTGATATACTGCTATTGATGAATTAGTAGTCTTTTATATCATTAAATTAAAGGAACCGTCACCAAATTAAGAAATGAGATTTATAGCCCAATTCTTCAACAAAAAAAAAAAAGGAAAGAAAAATAAAAAGAAAATCTCTTTCGATATTTTGAACTTGGAGCTGCATTTGTTGTTTACCTTGAATTGTATAAGCTTATGTTGCACGTAAACAATTTCAGGTTATAGCAAATCCAATGCTTAATTATGTTCTTTTCCAAAGAATCTGCTTAATAGTTTGCCTAACATGCAATGTCTGTTTGGTATCACTTTATAAATTTGTTAGGTCTCTACATGCTACCAATTCCTCAAACAAACTTGGTTTTGAAAGTTGTAATTTTTCTTTATTTTTTGGCTTGATCGCTCGAGCGGAAATTTAACACTCTCAAAAGTTTTGCTTCTCTGCAAAAGTATTGGGAGTTGTGTTTTTACGCTCGAGCGATTTTCCATCGCTTGAGTGTAGATCCTTGTTCAGAAACACGTGTTTAAGTCAAACCGCTTGAGCAACCATTCCTGTGCTCAAGCGGTGATTGTGAATCTGACCGATATAAATTTGTGGTCAAGTCTGCTTTTAGGATACGGCTTCCAAATCTTTTTTTGGGTTTTAGGGTTTTCTTCTGGAGTATCTTTGCTAGTTTATTCGATGTTTGTTTGAGTTTAACTCATGGTTTGATAAGTATACGTCAAAGGATTGTTTGATTGTTCAACACGAGAGTGTTCTTCTTCGGTAGATTCCAAAGATTTGAGCGTGGAGTCTTTGAAGGAGTTCAAAACTGCTCATGGTCATTTATTGAGATGAAGGCGTTGGTGAAAGAGACACAGATTGTTGAAGACAACTTTATAGAGTTTGGGTAAATTGTTCGGTAAATTTGTGTTCTTTCTTTCTTCTTAATGGATTGATTAGTGGCATTTCGTTCGTGATTTTTTTTCAGAATTGGATTTGCTCAAATTGTGATTTTTTCCACGTAAAAATCATTTGTGTCAATTTATTATTTGTGAAGTAACAATCTAAATCACTTTTGCACGTATTAGATGATTTAGATTGTTAGTTTTGGCTGTTTGCAAATTGTTGCAATTAAAACTATTATGAATCACGAATCACATAGCTTTTCAAAATTAACTTTTATAATTATAGTTTTATAGATTATTAGTTTAAAAGATTTAAAATAAATTATAATTCTATTTGGTGCAATTTTTCATAATTAGTTTTAAAATTAAAAAAAAAAATTTTGAACTCGTATGATTAAATAAGTTATCATATGGTGTTTTTGTTGTGTAAATATCCAAAATGCATTCAAAAGTTACAATTAAATTATAATTAGGCTGGTAGGTCGTTTGCATACCAAAATAACCATTACTCTAAAGTATGGCAGTTGAGAATGGATGTCGAATCACAGAGATTACAACAAGTTGCTTCTAACTTAGAGACTAATTTGATTGTGGCTTTAACAGGAAATGATGTGCAATAAAATGAGAAAATTCTTAAGGTTTTGAATCCACTACTAACCTCATAATTAGGAGTCATTATATTTAAATTGTAGAAAATCATTGAATTAGATACTAAAATGTACCTTGGTCGACATACACCATTTAAAAAGATCTGTGTTTTAAAATCAGAAAATCATGAATTATCTTAGTTTAGCACGGATCATCACCACTAAACTACCATTAAATTGCGGTTGATGCACAACTCGTTTTACTAAGTATGACTCGTCTAACAATTTTAATACACAAGTATTGAAAACAATTATATGACATGTATTCATGACTAGTGAACATATAATTTGATAAAAATATTATTTACGTAAAAATCTAAAATTATATATAACAGTACCCAAATCAATTAATATTCTATAAAATTAAATATAAATTATTATAATTATTTGATTAGAACTTCATTTCAATCCTAAAAACAAAATAAAAAAAAAATTTAATTCCACATAAGTATAAAATTACCACTCCATAAACGAAACACTCCCACTCTTTCCTACTCTTCTTGGAGCTCCCCAGCTCTCTGCCTTCGCCTCTTTGAAGCCTTGAGGCCTCTATAAATCCTTCGCCGCTTTGAAGCCTTGCGGCCTCAATTTATAGACAGGTTTTGTAAAGCAAAAACAAATAAAATAATATCTATAATAATAATAATAATAATAACAATAATAATAATTAAAGTGGAAGAAGCCTTGAGGTCACATTACTTTTTTTTTTTTTTTTTTACACATCTTTTTGTATTTATTTATTTGTTTACACATCTTTTTGTAAAAAATCAAAAAGTATTTTTAGATCATTCCAAACACTTTCTTATTTTTTTACAAAATTATTTTAAAAAAATAAAGAGAATGATTAGCTTTTTGTAATATTTTTTGATTTTTAAGCTAAACTATGATGTTCCGGTCCTCTATAATGAAAGTGGTGGAGTGATCATGAAGTAAAATTGTTTGGGAGTGAAATGTGTCCCACTTAAAAGGTGAATGGCTAAAATTGAGTGGCACCAACACAATGTCGTTTTAGTGAAGGCAAAAAAGAAAAAGTTCTTTTCTTCGAATCAAGAAATTAGAGAGAGAGAGAGAGAGAGAGAGAGAGAGAGAGAGAGGAGCATGAAGAAGAAGAAGAGGAAGAGAAGCCCTGTTTTGGCTACTGAAAAATAGCAAATAATGGAAAAAAAAATCTAAACTAGAAGTTAAATTTTCAAATTTGCATTGATATTTGAAAAAGTAAAAATGATGTAACACATTAAAAAGAAAAGATTTTTTTTTTTGAAAAAACTTTTTTGTTTTCTGGTTTTTTTTCAACAAATGAGATGTCCTTTCCATATACTATAAGATGATCTGGGTTCTTCTATTCATACTGGCTTGTTCCTCTTTAATGTTGTGTTTAGTTGGGAGATTGGGGAAGAGATTTAAAAAATAAAAGGAAAAAAGTGTGTGAAACTAGGCGAAATGTAGGTATATTTTATTCACATTTCACCTTATTTTTTCATTTTTCTTTTCAAATTCTTTCCCAAATCCCCTAACTAAACACAGTGTAAGGGACTTGTTTGATAGCTTGTACTGAGAGAAGGTTCTATAAAAAAAAAACTCTCCCCTAGGACTCCGGCAAGCAGCTTCTTGTCTTTACATTCATTCTACCTTAATGTTGTGTTTGGTTAGGGGATTTGAAGAGAGATTTGGAAAGGAAAATGAAAAAGGTAGGTGAAATGTGAATTGTTAGGTTTTATTCTTGGCAACTCCGTTTGACAAAACTCCTTTCAGGTGTATTTGTTCACACTTTTTATTTTAGTGAGGCTATGAGTTTTTTAGATGCGAATCCAACCCGAATCGTGCTTTTGTCAATTTTCATGGATCAAAACCGAGGTTGTAACAGGATCTAGTTTTCCAGATTTTCCAATTTTGGTCGTCCCGCTCGAGCGGGGAAAGTGACGCTCGAGCGGGGAAAGTGACGCTCGAGCGGGGTTTGCAAGCTCACAGCATCTCTGCTTCGCCTGAAAAAGTACTGGATAGTGTGATTCGGCGCTCGAGCGTGGAAACTTCCGCTCAAGCGTAAAGCCTTTATGAATCATGCAATTTTGAAGCCTCCGCTCGAGCGGGAATGGCCACGCTCAAGCGGACCGCGCGAACACAGATTCTTAGATTTCTATAAGGAATTGGTTTTCTTTCAAAACTAGGATTACTTTAGATTTCTATAAGGAATTGGTTTTCTTCCAAAACTAGGATTATCTTGGTTTTCTATAAGTAGTTGGTTTTCTCCCAATACTTGGAGAAGTCCTCCAAAACTAGGATTACCTTGGTTTTCTATTCATGAGGGCACTCCTTCTGTTAAACGCTCAAAACTTCAAAAGCTCACATCTAGTTTCGAAAACCTTTCAATGAAAGATAGTGAGACCTTTGATGAATTTTATGCGAAGTTGAGTGACATTGTAAATTCCAGCTTCAATTTAGGTGAAAAAATACCAGAATCCAAAGTTGTGGGAAAAAATTTAAGATCCTTGCCCGATCGGTTCCAACCAAAAGTTACGACTATTGAGGAGGCTCAAGATGTTGACAACCTCAAGCTGGATCAGTTGGTTGGAAATCTCCAAACTTATGAGGCACATAGGAATTTCAAAAAGAAACAAAAAGATATTGCTTTTAGTAGTGCTCATAGAGTTAGAGAGGATTCTGATGAGGATTGTGAGATAGATTCCAAGATTACGGCTGCTTTTGTTAAACAATTTAAAAAATCTTTTTTGAAAAAGAATCCTAATCTTTTGGAATCTACTCATACTTATAAATCTAAAGGCAAAGATAAACTCAAAATTAATTCTATAACCAAGAAGGAGAAAGGAAAGATACAAGGGAACTCTGAAAGACTCCAATGCTATGAATGCCAAGGATTTGGCCACTTTGCTCAAGAATGCCCCACTCGGTTGAGGAAGAAAAAAGCCCTCGCTATCACTTGGGATGATGAATCAGAATTTGATAAAGATAAAAGTGACAATGAAGATCAAGGTGATAAGGGACATAAACAATTCCTTACTTTCATGGCAGCTTTTGAAACTGAAGGACAAACAGAGTATCCGAAGAGCCCGGTTGAGAATACCACTGATGATGAATCCTCGAGAAGTGATGATGAAGAGCTTGAGCAAGCTTATGAAAAGTTGTATAAGGAATCTCTTAAGTTATCCAAATTGAATGACAAACTCACTATGAAACTCACAACATGTGAAAGTGAGAATGTCAAACTAAAGGAGGAGATTTCTGAGGCTAGGATTGATGCAATCAAGATAGCTAATGATCGACAAGCTCTTTGTGCAAAACTCTTAACTTGTGAGACAGAGAGGAACAAGCTACAACAAATCTATGCAACATATGAAGAAAAAATTGAAACTCTCGAGATATCTCAAGTTACTTTGGAAGAACTAATGATCAAGAAAGAGAAAGAACTCAAGTGTGCCATGGTTACCATTGGTCTTTGGAACAAAGGATCAAAGACTTTGGATAATATCATTGGGTCTCAACAAATTTGTTCTAACAAGAGTGGCATTGGCTTTGGTGATAACAAAGAGCAAAAATAGAATGCATCTACATCTCATGATACAAGAACTCAAGGAAAAGGAGAACAAAAAATTCAACATGAGGATGGACTTCTCAAACTTCCTAAAGTTGGTAAGGTAAAAGAAAAAAAGGTACACCCTGTACATCTTGCCTTTATTTGTCATCATTGTGGTATGCATGGTCATATTTGCCCTTATTGTTATAAGTTGCATGGGAGAGTGTATTTGCCTAAACCTATGAATAGGAAGTTAGAAACCATGTCAAGACGGGTTCTCATTGAAAGGGAAGGGAACCACAACGTCAAGACACCACCCAAAAATCGCAATGCTCACAACTCTGTTTATACTAAAGCGGTTTGGGTGAGAAAACTTGATTTGTGTTAATCTGTTTATTTGTTTTAGTTTTTGGGTTTATGTGTGCTTGTTCGTTTTCTGACTTGTTTTGTTTTTTAAAAAAAAAAAATGTGTGCATGTTCATTTTTTTGTCTTACTTTGGTTAAGAAAAAAAAAAAAAAAAAAATCCCAAAAAGATTTTCTTAGTATGGTTTTGCAAGCTTGAAATTTTTGAGTGGTCCTTGGTGCATATTGGAATTGATATGAATATTCATTACATGTTAATATGTGTGTGCTTTCTGTGGTCATTACTCATTTCGGAGTGTGTGTTCTTTGATTAGTATGTCTCATTCTGTACACACTCTTGGATTAGCAAATATCGGAGTCTTCCGCCTTAGTGATTATTTTTTTTTCTATGGACTTCTGGCATGGTATCTTTTGTTTTTCTACAGGAATTGACCGATACTAGCATATCTTGGGTGATATTGAGTCTCTTAACCACCTTCCATCTTTTTGCATCTCCATGGCTTTCCCCCTTTATTCTTTGTAGTCCAGGCATGAGGAAAAGGCTACCTCAGAGTCACCAACCAGGCCATCCTTATTATATCCATGCTTCTCTGGTTCGGTTTCCATACTCTTGAGCGTGTCAGCCGCCAATGAGTGTGCAAAAAAAAAAGAAAAAAAAAATGTGCAAAAGAAAGAAAAGAAAAAAAAATGTGAAAAAAAAAAAAGACTCATTGATTGAGGGGAAGTCTCCGTCTTTACTCATCAAATACCTATTGATTCCTAGTGGTTTGACTTTCCTTTGTTGTGCTTAGATTCTCTTGTCGGAGGTCCAGCTTTGATATCACTACTAGGATTGAATCTAGTGTTTGTCAAACTCCAAGAGTCACACACACACTTTTATCATGGGATCTATGCTTTTCACATAATGCATCACTTTCTGTTATGAGGAATCTTCTAGAGGTTGTGCACATTGTGTTTTCTTGTAATTGTGCTTCTTGGATAGTCTTGTGTGTTTTAAGATACTAATCTGAAATTCCTTACTTGCTCCACCATATTATTTTTGTCGTTTTCTTTTTGTTCACTGTTTTCAGTGTTTGTGGTTGTTTTTCGTGAGGGGGAGTTTGGTTTATCTTTGGAAGAGCTTGTTAACATGAACTCTTTGAATTGTTTTGGTAAGGGAGATTGGCCTTAGTTGTGTTGCATGTTGCTCTGCACTACTTTTTTCTTGTTCCCTTTTTGCATGCTATAGTTGTTTGAGCTTCCTTTGTCAATTTGTGACCAAAAGGGGGAGAACGTTGTTTTTCATGTGTCTTAGGATTTCATGTATTCATGTCATGTGTTTTCATCTATCCATGCTACGTGTTCTTAAAATCTCCAAGTCGCATCTATTCATGTTTTTCTTCTCATACTTCAAGATAATCTTGTCATATGTCTATTGCTTTTTTATATACTCTTGTGGGACTAATAGTTGTTTTGGAGATTGTGGCACTAATAACTGTTTTGCAGATCATGCCCCTGAGAAAGAAATTGGCTTTTGTTGGTTGTAATGGGTTGGGGTGATTAGGATTTTATTTGTTAGGTGTGTTTTGTCACGGCATTGCCAAAGGGGGAGATTGTTAGGTTTTATTCTTGGCAACCCCGTTTGACAAAACTTTTTTCAGGTGTATTTGTTTTCACACCTTTTATTTTAGTGAGACTATGAGTTTTTTAGATGCGAATCCAACCTGAATCGTGCTTTTGTCAATTTTCATGGATCAAAACCGAGGTTGTAACAGGATCTAGTTTTCCAGATTTTCCAATTTTGGTCGTCCCGCTCGAGCAGGGAAAGTGACGCTCGAGCGGGGTTTGCAAGCTCACAGCATCTCTGCTTCGCCTGAAAAAGTACTAGATAGTGTGATTCGGCGCTCGAGTGTGGAAACTTCCGCTCGAGCGTAAAGCCTTTATGAATCATGCAATTTTGAAGCCTCCGCTCGAGCGGGAATGGCCACGCTCGAGTGGATCGCGCGAACACAGATTCTTAAATTTCTATAAGGAATTGGTTTTCTTTCAAAACTAGGATTACTTTGGGTTTCTATAAGAAATTGGTTTTCTTCCAAAACTAGGATTACCTTGGTTTTCTATAAGTAATTGGTTTTCTCCCAATACTTGGAAAAGTCCTCCAAATCTTCTTTTTGTATTCTAAGGTTTATATCTGGAGATATTTTGTAAGTTTTCTTTGATGTTTTGTTTGAGTATTCAACTCATGGTTTAAAGATTAAACATCAAAGGTTTGTTTGTTTATTCTACACAAAAGAGAGAGTTGTTCTTCGGTGGATTTTAAAGAATTCGAGCCTGAAGCTTTGGTGGATTCCAGAGTGGCTCATCGTCAAGACAATTCCGAGGTGAAGATGGGGTTGGAAGAGGCACATAGAGGTTAGTTCAATTCGGGCGTGGATTCGTTAGGTAATTGAGTGTATACTTGTGTAATTTCTTTATATCTTCTTAGTGGATTGTTTTGTGGCTGTTGCCTGTGGTTTTTTTTTATCACAATTGGAGGTGCCCAATTGTGGTTTTTTCACATAAAATCGTTGTGTCGTTTTGTCTTGATTGTTTGATTGGGATTGTTATGTACTGCTTAAAATTGATACATAATTACAAATCAACATCTAGGAGATTTCTACATTAATCATGAATAAAAACATACTTACATTTCACCTAGTTTCACACACCTTTTCCCTTTCCCTTTCCATTTCCATTTCCAAATCCCTCCCTAAATCTCCCAACCAAACATAGCGTAAGGAAAAAGAGGTCTGATCGTTTTTATAGATGTTTAGACGAGCAATTAGTCTCCAAATTCGCATACATACTCTAGTACTAATGAAGCCTAGGTCTTAGGCTACCTAGCCAAAGCCACCCTGGACTAGAAACAGTTATAAGCCCTGAATACTTGGCTCTTCCGCCATGTCTTTCCCAGTGAAGATATTAGTTGGCTCGTCGTTTTGGTGTCACTAAATCTCAACCATTCACTCCTTAAGTGGAGAAATTATAGTTTGCTCCAAAGACAAATTCAAATAGTGCTCCAACATACATTTTATTAGCTAAAATAGTGAGTCTCATCACTTTTTGTCTTGTATGAGGAGATAACATGACAACTGTCATGATTTGTGTGGTATGGAGCAATGCACCTCGACTACTAAGCCCTCCTTTGGCATGTGGGCTTTTTTGGATTTTGACTAAATTAGCCAAAAAAAAAATATGTTAAAAAACTAATAAGATAAAATGTAACATCCAAACTATAATCATTCAATTTTTTCTCCCATAAAAGTCAAAAAAGCTAAAAAAGTCAAACCAAACGAACTTTTTAGCCCGAAACTAAAATAGCCAAAAATTCAAAAAGCCACACCCACTTCCCAAATGAAGCCTTTGCCCTTAAGTAAGAGGACACACACGTGTCACTCCCAAATGATTTCACTTCACGATCACTCCACCACTTTCAATCCAGAGGATCCTTGCCAAAAAATGTAATTGCATGCTATATTTGATTGCTGTTGTATGAATTATTGCATTTTCATTTGAGATTTTTGTTTGTTTTGTTAATTTTTAGAGTTTTATTTATATATGATTGGGAATTGATAGGCAAAAACTTGTATATGCTTTTTTTTTTTTATAATATATTTAATATTGAATTTTATGGAAAAAGATTTATTCCTAATAGATCTATCAATCTCAAACCCAAATGAATATTTTATCTATGAAATTAACATTTTTCTTTTGAAATTATGTCAAGTAAGTTTGAATATTTTGCTAAAAGTAAAGAGATTTGTTGGAAAATGGTAAGCTAAAATAAAGAGTGTTTTTTTCTTTTTATTTGTTTTGCTAGCTATTTTAGCTTGTAGTGTTGGGAGTTGCTATTACCAGAGAAAACTGTATCAAAAAAATAGGACAAGAAAAACTAGCTGATGAAGCCCTAATCTTCCTTCGAAGCTGACTCTGCAACCGTAATTTCATCTTCCCTCCTCTCATGACTCTCCTGACATCAACTACAAGTCCAATCCCTGTCTCTGCATGCTTAAACCCTTTTGTTTGGTTGTTCAGAAGTTTTTTTAAAAAAATGCTCATTTTCTTAGTAACCAAATAGGGTTTGCTCTGTTGTGGTTGCTAAGAAATAGCACACAATGGGAAAAAAATCTAACCTAGAAATTAGGGGGTTGTTTCGTATCCCCTATATTAGTACACTTTTTTTTAATATATTTTTATTTTTTTGAGTCACATCACTCTTTACTTTTCCGCACATCTTTTTGCAAAAATTAAAAAAGTGTACTTATTTAGTTCATTCCAAATAATCCCTTGATTTGCAAATTTAGATCGATATCTGGAAAGTTAAAAATGATGTAACATATTGAAACAAAAAGACCTTTTTTATTTTTGGTTTTTCTCAACAAAACGATGTCGTTTTAGTGTCACTCAATCTCAACCATTTGTTGGAAAAATAATGGTTTTTTGGTGACTTTAATGCAATATTAAAGTAGGTGTCAATCCTCAATTAAGGTGGAGTAAACTAGCTTTAGATTCTTTGTAGTGAGATCTTTACACCACAAAAAGAATGACCAAAAACCATTAAGGTTTGAATGAGAAATTGACTCATTAAGTTGGTCTCATGAAAGAGGTGTTGGGAAATGTGTAAAAACCCTGTATCCCATATTGATTATAGATGAGAGCATTGATGGATATTTAAATCCCATTTTTTGCCTAAGGGTGTGAGCCCTTTGAGGCATCCAAATTTTCCGAAAGAAAAGAGTTATGGATGCTTCAAAGATGGACTTGAGCCAAAACTATGATCCAAGTTGATTATGCAAAAATTGCCACACGCACACGTGCGCCGCCTGCCTGGACTGGGCCGGGTCCTGGTCCTAGTCCTAGTCTGTGGTCCGTGATCCGTGGACCTTGGACCTTGGGACTTGGACTTGGACTTGGGCTTGGGCTTGTTGGAATGGATTTAGTGTTGGGCTTAGGCTTGGCCCACCCATCTTAATCTTTTTGGGCCAAGTCAAATGTGTGGGCTACAGGAACATATACACAAAACCTAGTGTATATAGCTAGTAACTTCTCTATTGATGATGGAATTAAACCCATCAGTTTTGCAGAATTAATGCATGTTTAATACAGAATTTATTTCTACATTTATGATGGGCCTTGATGGCAGGAGTTTTTTCCTCTCTCTCTCCATGTGTATAAAAGGAGGCCCTCTCATTCCTTTTCATAACTTGAGAATTTTGTTCTTGTCTTTAAAAGGTTTCTCTTATATTATATTGTTCATGTGAGAGAGTGCTGCAAAGTTCTGTTCGTCGATGCATTGCATAGCCGGTCCAACCGTCGTATCCTGAGAGATAGACATCGAACAACCTCAAGCACCCAATGGGTGAGGCGACGAATCTGTTTTAAGGACACTGTCTAGTACAGGCTTTGGTTTGCTTTCTTTTGCTAGTTTTATTTTATTTTGAATTTCTGTAAAATCCACCATGTTCTTGTTCTAAAATTCTAATTGTTTGTTCAATATGAATCTATTTGTTTTATGTTATCACACAATTTGTACAACAAACTTAAAACAGCTTTTATTTATATATATTTTTTTCCATGAAATTGAGTGATTAAATTCATATAGAAATTCAGTTAGTATTCGTCATATTATATAATTGCCCAGTATTCGTCCTATTACAGAATTGCTCACTGTCCAATATGTGATTCTTGTCTAATTGACTTGTGTATATCCATTCATATTGGTGCATGTATATATATACATGTTATTGTGTATATTTGCATGTTAAGGAATTCAATTCCTTTATATGAATAGGACTGCACCAATTTATTTTATTTAATATGCAGATCCTTCCTTAATTTGTAAATTCATGATTCTATTTATATACTTGCATATAGAAATTTATTCTTGCTTTCTTGCACATGTTCATCCTGAATAATACATGAGTATAGTTTGTGTGCCATAAAGCAAACTATTGTTTGTCCAATTTATTGCACCCACAGTGCTATATTAAGGGAGTAGTGTTTAATTTGTGTACAAAAATTGAATGCATTTAGTTTTAGGAAATCAAAATTATTATACATGAGATGTTAATTCATTTGCATGCTATTTGGCTCTAGTATAATTTTTATTTTTATAAACATGATTCTTAGTTAGTATCTTTGAATGATAATTGCTTACTGTTTCGTGATAACTACTATTGCATGCTTTGAATTACAATAAAAAATAAACAAAGAAACATATATACATGCTAGTTAGATACATGCTTGGAGTTGCTCACTGTTTTGTATACTGGTTCATTGCCATTTTTTTTTTTAATTGTAAATTATGAAATGATATGTTTGATGGTTCAGTTGATTACAATAATTTATTTGTAGATCTAATAATATAATTTCCATGATTATGCAATTTTTTGGCATGAGGTTTTTTTTCTCTCTCCAAATTTTAGTTTTCTTACATGATTTAATCTCTAGAATTTTTTGCATGTTCATTGCTAGAATTATTACATGATTATTGTTTTGTAACAATTTTACATAACTCTTGGTTTTTAGTTTAATGTATTTAGAGTTAAAAAATATTTGTAACTTATTAGTAATAAGTTCATATATAACTCTTGTCAATTAAAATAATTATGTACATATTTAATGTGTCATAAGTTCATATATAACTCTTGTCAATTAAAATAATTATGTACATGTTTAATGTGTAAGAAGTTCATATATAACTCTTGTCAATTAAAATAATTATGTACATGTTTAATATGTAATAAGTTCATATATAACTCTTGCTAATTAAAAGTTTTAATTTTAATTGTGAAGTTATAAATTTTATCTTGTAACTCATCTAGCATTTTAATTCATTAGTTAATTTTATTATTAAATAGTTTGCTAGATAGTTTCAAGTTTCTTCATATTGTTTGTCTTGTATTTTCTTGTGGTTTTCTGCGAACTTGCTTTATAGGAATACCTACGCAAAAGGGATTGAAAAAACAAATACAAAACCAAATGAATAGTCTTTGGGATGTACAAATCAAAAGTTTGGACTACTACCATATTTGAACAGAAATACTTAAGCGTGGAAAGCGTTTGGACTAAATAGAATCCTTATGGATTGGCCATTTTACCGATATACAAATTGAAGCAATTGTTTTTTTTGCTTGGACCATAGTTATGGTTTTTACCAATATGTAAAAGCATTTTATTTGCTTGTATGGTTGTAGAATTTTTTACATTGCTTGTAATTTTTGGTAGCAATTTTTAAATTGCTTGTAAAGTTTGGAACTTGGTTTGGTTTTCTGTAATAGAAACCAAAAGGTTTAGCCTTGGCTAAAGAGTAGTTCTTATTTGTTCAAAAATGACAACTAAGACGGATTTGGTTTCAAACCTTTGGAGTTTGAAGAAATCTTTGGGTTTAATCATGTTATTTCCAAAGTGTTGGAAAACCAAGTTTGGAGAAAGTCTTTGACTATAATCTGATTATTTCCAAAGTGTTTTGGTTTATAATCTGATTATTTTCAAAGTGTTATGGTTTTAAGAAAGAAACCAAATTTTAGCATTAGCTAAAATATCTCTATTTTTATTCAGAAATCATGGGCTCAGTTCTGGGAGTACTAGTTAATTTTTATGAGTGGTGTAATTTTGGTAGCAAGATTGAGAATTGGTTTGTTTAAACCTAGTTTATCCCTGAAAAAGTTAACTCTAAACTTGTTTCTCATGAATTAGGAGTCAACATGCTCTTGAAAGTTTTGTCTAAGGTTATCTGGGTCTTAAGTGAGACCGATGTGACCCCTCCAGTCTTCCTGGAAACTTTCCTGACCATGTTCAATTCTAGGGTAAGTGGTGAAATCAATTTTGAATTAAATTTTAGACTTTGGGATTTTCTAGTATTAAGTTTAGTTTTTGGAAAAAAAATAGAATAGTGAAATTTTGTTGTGATTTTCCAGAAATGGCTTTAAAAGGTAACAACAGGAAATGTTGTTCTACCTGACAACCTTAAGCCTTGCGAAGTTCTTAAAAGAAGATCTAGAGAGATCAAGTGTGATTAAAAGAAATCATAAGATTGCATGATAATATCTCTGAATTAATCAAAGGCAATTAGTATGTTATTATTGTGTCAATTATAGCATATTTGATTGCTATGTGACTTTGCTTGAAAGCAAAAATGAGACAACCCGTTAGGGTGACTAAATATATTTTTTGAATTTTTAAATTCCACATATATTCTTAAATTGGTGGCTCTTAGTGAGTACAAGATCACTGATCACAGAGATAGAAAACTAGTGGTTCCTAGGAGGTGTTAGACCACTGGCTACACAGTTATGAGATTGTGGTTCCTAGTAGTAAACAAATTACTGATCACATGTCAAGACATGATGGTTCCTAATAGTGGAGAGGCTACTGATCATATGCCAAGACATGATGATTCCTAGTAATGAAAGAGTCTATTGATCCTATGTCAGGATGTTGTGATTCCTAGTAGTAAAGTGACTACTGATTACAGGTTAAAATATTGTGATTCCTAGTAGTAGAAAGTCTACTGACCGCATGATGAAAAATTAGTGATCCGTAGTGATAAGACTATTGGCCATGTTATGAAGTTCCAAATAGTAGACTATTAAACACTGGATTAATGTTTTCTAATAGTAGGACTATTGGCTTCAGAGTGATAGGTTGGACCAAATATGTTTGGGTGCCTAATTCGGTTGATGATGTTTTGAGAATGTGTTTACTGTGATGTGATTTTGAGAGTTTCATAATCATTGTGACACAAGGAATTGTTTAAAGGCCCTGTATGAGTTTTAGCAAAATGCCAAAAGCCTTTGTATAAATTCTACAAATGTGGAGGTGTCATGCAAAAGGTGGTAATACCTAAACCCAAGAGGGTTAGGATAAGCCTAAAACTACGTTGACTTTGTATTCAACGGTTATGCACAATATAGTAGTTCCTATCTATTTCTTATGTTTAAGTCTGCTATTCTAGATATACACAAGAATACTATCATGAAATCCACAAATGCATCTTTCTTTCAAAATGTATTTCCTTGTCATATCCAAGAAGGGGTTTTGGGTTCCGAGTTCCATGGAAGAGGTTGAAGGTGACAATGATCACATAGCTGATCAAACAGATGATCACTTAGATAATCAAATTGATGATCAAGTTGAAGATGTAGATGAGCCAAGGAGTAAGAGGGCTAGGACTGCAAAGTCCTTTGGTCTGGACTTCTTAACTTATACATTAGAAAGAGAACCTCGAACTTTTCATGAAGCTGTGACTTCACCTAAAAGTCCTTTGTTGCAAAAAAGTAATTAAGAGTGAGATTGACTCCATCTTACAGAACTATATTTGGGAGTTGGTTGATCTACCCCCACGCAGTAAAGCCTCAGTGAGAAGGCCTGGATTACTTTGATACGTATTCACCTGTCACAAGCATTACATCCATTCGCATGGTGACTGCGATAGCAGCTTTACATGGTCTGAAGACACATTAGATGGATGTAAAGACAACTTTCTTAAATGGAGATTTAGATGAAGAAATCTACATGGAGCAACTCGAGGGGTTTTCAGCTCTAGGACAAAAGAAGAAAGTTTGTAAGCTTGTCAAATCATTGTATGGTTTGAAGCAAGCGCCTGAACAAGGCATGAGAAGTTTGACAACGCGATGTTGTCAAATGGGCTCAAAATCAATGAGTGTGACAAATGCATATATGTCAAAGACACTGACAGAGGTCATGTCATTTTGTGTCTATACATAGATGACATACTTATTGTTGGTAGTAATGATGAAATGATTAGAACTACCAAGAGATTATTAAACTCCAAGTTTGACATGAGATTAAGATTATTAAACTACCAAGAGATTATTAAACTTTAAGTTTGACATGAAAGATATGGGTCTTGCAAATGTCATTTTGAGTATTAAGATTACCAGAACATCTAATGGTATTGTACTTTCTCAGTCTCACTATGTTGAGAAGATACTTGAGAAATTTAATAAATCAGATACAAGTATGTCTAGAACACCGGTAGACGTAAGTCTACATTTGACCAAGAATAATGGTAAGAGTGTCTCTCAACTAGAATATTCTCGGGGTATTGGAAGTTTAATGTATCTGATGAGCTGTACAAGGCCGAATATAGTCTACTTTGTTAGCAGGTTTAGTAGATACACGAGTAATCCAAATACTACTCATGGGAGGGACATTATGCGAATGTTAGGTTATCTACGCTACACCTGGGATTATGGGCTGCATTATACTAGATACCCAATAGTACTATAAGGTTATAGTGACACTAATTAGATATCTGATATAAAATACTCTAAATCTACTAGTGGTTATGTGTTTACCCTCGGAGGGGCAGCCCTGTCTTGGAAATCTTCTAAACAAACGTGTATATCAAGATCAACGATGAAATCTGGGTTTATTGCTTTAGATAAAGCAACTGAAGAAGTTGAATGGCTTCACCAGTTCATTGAGGATATTTCACGTTGGTCTAAACCTGTGCCAACCATCTGTATTCATTGTGACAACCAATTAGCTATTGGACGGGCACAAAGTAATATGTATAATGGAAAGTCTAGACATATTTGTCATAGACATAATTCCATACGACAACTACTCTCGAACGAAGTTGTCACTTTAGACTATATAAAGTCTATGGACAACATTGCGGATCCACTAACCAAAGGGTTAAATCGAGTGTTAGTAGAGAAGTCGTCAAAAGGAATGTGTTTAAGGCCTTTAGTGTAAGGTGTTACCGGAATGGAAACCCAACCTACTTGACTGGAGATCCCAAGATCTAAGTTCAATGGGACAGCCTAATTTCGTGTAACGGTGATATGTCACTGAAGAGGTTAACACTTCAACCATTCCTTTTATCAGTGATACCTACAAGTGTAAAGGTTAAGCTGAGCTTTTAATGACTCTACTGTGTAAAGTTGTTGAGTTGAGTATAACAGGATACTTAAGTAGAGTCACCTATGTGAGTGTGAAGTGAAGCCACTTCTATAAGAATTGACAAGGCCTAATTCTTTAAACCACTCACTGAACCAAGCTAGTGTTCCACGGCCAAACTAGACACAACAGTGAGAACAAAACAATGGTTGGAGTAATTCTTGTGTGAGGTTTGTTGTCTTGGTTTACATAAATGGCAGAACAGTTCAATACTTCATGTTCACTAGACATCCAGTAAATCCGATAGACTTCACTAGGAGGGGTTCAAAGCTGAAAGCAACCCTTTCCGATGCCGGGGTTATTTCGTTGCACTCTTTCTGAGTCTTTGTTGTTAAGCGTTGTCCGTTTGTTGTTATTCAGTCAATTTTTATTCATTTGGGGGATTGTTGGGAAAATAATGATTTTTTGGTGACTTTAATGCAATATTAAAGTGGATGCAAATCCTCAATTGAGGTGGAGTAAAGTAGGTTTAGATTCTTTATAATGAGATCTGTACACCACAAAAAGAATGACCAAAAACCATTAAGGTTTGAATAAGAAATTGACTCATTAAGTTGGCCTCATGAAAGAGGTGTTGGGAAAAGTGTAAAAATCTTGTATCCCACATTGATTGTAGATGAGAGCATTTATGGGTATTTAAATCCCATTTTTTGCCTAAGGATGTGAGCCCTTTGGGGCATCCAAATTTTTCGAAGGAAGGGAATTATAGATGCTTTAAGGATGGACTTGGGCTAAGACTATGGTTCAAGTTGGTTATGCAAAAATTGCCACACACGCGCGTGCGCCGCCCGCCCAGACTAGACCGGGTCCTGGTCCTGGTCTGTGATCCATGGATCGTGGATCTTAGACCTTGGGAATTGGGCTTGGACTTGGGCTTGTTGGAATGGATTGAGTGTGGGGGTTAGGCTTGGCCCACCCATCTTAATCTTTTTGGGGCAAGTCAGATGTGTGGGCTGTAGGAATATATATATACAAAACCTAGTGTGTATGGCTAGTAACTCCTCTATTGATGATGGAATTAAACCCATCAGTTTGTAGAATTAATGCAGGTTTAATACAAAATTTATTTCTGCAGTTATGATGGGCCTTGATGGTAGGAGTTTTTTCCTCTCTCTCTCCATATATATAAAAAGAGGCCTTCTCCTTTCTTTTCATAACCAGAGAATTTTGTTCTTGTTTTCAAAAGGTTTCTTCTATATTATATTCTTCCTGTGAGAGAGTGCTGCAAAGTTCTGTTCGTCGAAGCTATTCAGTCGGTGCATTGCGTAGCTGGTCCAACCCTTATATCCTGGAAAACAGACGTCGAACAACCTCAAACACCCAACCGGTGAGGCGACGAATCTGTTTTAAGGACACTATCTAGTGTAGGCTTCGGTTTGCTTCCTTTTACTAGTTTTATTTTATTATGAATTTCTGTAAAATCCACCATACTCTTGTTCTGAAATTCTAATTGTTTGTTTAATATGAATCTATTTGTTTTATGTTATCACACAATTTGTATAACACCATTCACCCCTTAAATGAGAGGACACGTATCACTCCCAAACAATTTCATTTCACGATCACTTCACCATTTTCACCCCAGAGGATCCTTGCCCAAAAATGTAATTGTACCTCACTGTGATATTTCCTGCCATTTCATTTTCTTATCATAGTTTTTTCCTCATATAAATCTCTTTCTACCATTTTTTGCAACTCACTCACTCCTCTCTGCAAAACCCTAACCCCAAAATCCTTCTTTGTAATTTCATATTATTGTTGTTATTGTCCATGAATTGATCTGTCTTTTGGGCTTAAGATGTATAAATGTAGTCATACAAGGGTATATGCACGAAGGTAGATTGTGTGTCTTTTCTATACATACATAGTTACATTATATATTCAATTTTTTTTATTCGTTGAGCTCCTTTTAGTGCTCTCTGTGATGTTTTGCCATGTGTGTTGTCCTTTTCTATTATAATTGACAAGATTTCGTTTTGATTTGGGGGTTTTGATTTCTCACTTTAGAGCTCTCTTGGATGACCTTACAAATCAGGCCCTTTCCTTATATAGCCATTTACCTTTTCAATAGATGGCTAGGATAATTTGGATCCAAGGTCTACAATCTCCCCTCCAGAACATTCTTTAGAAATATCTAGGACAACTACCATCATTACTATATTATAGAATTTTGTACACTAGCATAGTATATGGTAGGCTTCTATACAATATTCTAGGATGTTCCACTCACCCAAACTCTTCTGGGTCCTTCAGGGTTCTTCTACCATGTTTTGGAATCTTCTAGGGCACCCCTCCTTCCACCACATTCCAAAGCCTTCCAACATGCTCTAGTATGTTCTTGCACCTTCTGAAACCTTCTAGTGCCTTCCATAAACCTCAAATGATGCTTCTCATGTCATAGAATTTCTCAAGACATAACAAACAGCTCCAAATTCAAAAAAAGGGTTCAACAACTCTATTCGCATGAACTCTATTTGCACAAATGATCTACAAAATAAAATTAAAAGAGTATATTAGATATTTTAAAAAATTCAATACTCAATATATAAAGAGACTCACGATCACAACTGCGATATTATTATCAACATCATCATGCTGATCAAGATCGTCGTCATGAAGAGGTTCATTAGGATCGTCAACAAAATCATTGAAATCAATTTCATTAGCAAAGTCAGCAAAATCATCGTCATCAAGTTAGTCAGGATTGTCAGCAAAATCAACATCATCAGAGTCATCGAAAGACGATGCCTAAAAATTGACACACACACACAAAAAAAAAAAGATAGAATAGAATTTGAAAAAAAAAAATTAAAAAAAAAACACAAATTTGAAATAAATATATATATATATATATATATGCACATTGAGACTGATTTCTGAGTCAACATCATCAACATGCTCGTTAGAGTCGGAGCTTGGCAAATCTTTTAAATTAAAAGGAAGAACAAAAATTTAATTACAAGAAAATGAAAAATATGTATATATATAAGTCACCATATAAGTACAGTAATGATTTCTAGATGAACTTCCGAATGGGAATCGTTGGATTTAGGAGTTTCAATCAACCTCCTAACAACCAAACCTCCCTCACCTTAGGAAGACAAACCCTCTCCTATGCCACCAAGTGATAGTGAAAACCATCCCTTCCACCACCCCACAGAAAGCCTCGCTGCAATTTCTTCAACTGCCTAGCAACCATCACCAGAATCACATGCAATGACATAAAATACGTTAGAATACTAGACAAAACACTCTTAGTTAACGTTATCCACCCTCCCTTGGATAAATATTGTCGCTTCCACCCTACCAACCTTCACTGTACTCTATCTACCACCCTATCCCACACTATTTTCACATTAAAAATAGCCCTCCAAAGGAAGTCCCAAATAAGAAACAGGTAATGCAGCCACCTTGTAGCCCAATATAACTGCCAACACCGGAAGTCGCACCACCACACCCACATGAATCAATTCTGACTTTGCCAAATTGACTTGAAGTCTTGACACTGCCTCAAAACACAACAATACACACCATAAATGACTGATCTGAGCCGCATCCTCATCACAAAAAATGAGTGCATCATTAGCATAAAAGAAATGAGACATCATCAAGGAAGCAGACCATGTCCCCACTTCAAAACCCGAGAGTAAACCCCCTTGAACCGCTCTAGATATCAACCAATTGAAAACCTCCATCACCAAAATATACAGTAATGGAGACAACGGATCCCTTTACCGCAAGCCTCGCTATGTAGGATAGAAACCATTACCAACATCCGCACAGTGGAAATACAAAACCGAACCCATCATCTCCATTTCTCCCCAAACCCATCCTTCATAACACATACAATAGAAAAGTCCAATTAACATTATCATAAGCCTTTTCAATATCCAACTTGTAAATTATCCCCTCTTTCCTTTGTCGGATCCACGAATCCACACATTCATTAGCCACAAGCACAACTTCCAAAATTTGACGATGACCCACAAAAGTATTCTGAGACTTTGACACCAATCCTTCCAAAATACCTCAAAGTTCATTTGCTAAAACTTTAGCCAACAACTTGTACACACTGCCTAAAAGACTGATAGGTCAAAAATCTCTAATATCCTTCGCCCCTCCCTACTTGGGAATCAACTCTATGAAAGTTGCATTAAGACTCTTCTCAAACTGCCCCGTCTGGTGAAACTGCTCGAACATAGCCAACACCTCTACCTTCACTACCCCCTAACACTGTTGGAAAAAAGCTATAGAAAGACCATCCGGCCCAGGAGCTTTATCCCCATTCTCAAAGCCCCCAAAACCTCCTCATCTGAGAACGGGCGCTCTAAAATCAAAACCTCCACTTCTGAGATAGCATTAAAATCAACTCTATCTAGACCCGGCCTCCACACCTCCCTTCATCCCTAAAGAGATGCTGATAAAAACCCACAATATTATCCCAAATCTCCTCTTCCAACAAGAGCATCACCTCATTCACCCGCAATCTCCCTATCTGATTCTCCCGTCGGTGAGCATTTGCCATGCTATGGAAGAATTTTGTATTACGATCCCCATTCTTCAACCACGAGCACCTAGAATTTTGACGAAAGCTAATCTCCTCTATTCGAGCAATTTGCTCATATTCCTTCTGAGCACCATCTCGACTAACCACATCTTCTTCTAATAAACCCTCTACAACTTTCTTCTCATCCAACTCCTACAAAACTGACAAAATATTCGCCTTCTATACCTCCAACCAACCAAACACCTCTTGATTCCACCGCTTTAAATCATATTTAAGAAGTTTTAACTTTTGAGTTAACCGATAGCTAAGCATCTCTGCCATACTAACCCCTCCACCATTCCCTCACCTTCTCCACAAAACCCTTTGCTTGTAGCCACATATTCTCAAAAAAAAATACCGCCGGACCATACCACCCCCCCATTATCCAAAATAACAGGCCAGTGATTAGAAGTCGTTCGCTACAATTAAGCTAAATTATCTGGGAAAAATGCTCCTCTCAATCCCCAGTAATCAAGAATCTATTAATCTGGGACATGGCCCAACCACTAGACCAAGTATAACCTCCTTCCTATAGAGGCATGTCAATCAACTCTAGCTCATCAATAAAAAAAGAAAAGCCCTCATAGGCCCCGTCACCTAACTTGCTACACTATCCTCTGCAGAGTTCCTTATCACATTAAAATCTTCACTGACACACCAAAACATCTCCTACCGAAAAGCAATAGCTTGTGACTCCTTCCAAAAGGCCTTCCGCTCTACTCTCTTTACCGGCCCATACACCTCTACGAACACCTGTTGAAAATCATCCTCAACACATTTGAACAAGCAAGACAGAGAACACCTCCACACCATCTTTTCCCCTTTTTACCACCCGATTATCCTAACAAATGAGAACACAACCAATCACCCCTATAGTTAATTAGAAGGCCCACTCCACATGCCTACCTCCTTAAATCTCCCAAACTACCTCCACTTCCACACACTCCATTTTGGTTTCTTGGAGGCACACCACATTCGCCTTGGCACTTTTCAATAACGATCTAACCACTACTCTCTTCCCTTATTATTCAAACCCCGTACATTCCAAGTCAATATTTTCAAACGTATATCAATAACAATGAATCTCCATGCTCATTCCTTATCCTTTTATTACCCCCCATTTGTATTGTGGGCATAATTTATAGAGCACTCTAGTTTACATAATTCCTGGCCTCTTTTATCCTTCTGGCCCATACTCTGCAGTTCTTGACCACTCGACATGCCTCCTCTCCATGACACCTCAATTATAGAAAATAATTTTAAAGCCTCTTCCTTATGCCCCTCAAAAGAAACTCCCAAGAATTTACTAACCTTAGCAATCTGAGACAGCACTCAGTCCGAAACCTCCTCTGACGTCAGTGGATGACCCTCTTGGAAATTCGACTCCAAGTCCACCTCTGTGTCTGAGCCCATATTTGACAGATTTGCAACCCCATATTCCACAACCACCGACTAGACCATTAGAGCCAAGTCATCACCCACATCTGCCCAACGAGCCTTTATCTCTCCCCCCACTCCTCACAGTCCTCCTAACGTTCCTTTTGTTCTCCACTGAGCTTCTCCCTGGTCGGCGTGCTCACCGAATGTTGCAAATCCAAACTACAACCCGATGTATACTGACCGAATTGTAGAGGCACCATCAAAGCCCTCAAAACATCTAGCGGCTCTTGCAACACCTCCTCGCTAGACATCAAAGCCTCGCCACCAGCACTCTGATGTTTCAACCCAACACTATCATGCAAAGACCTGAAAACCCCGTTCAATAGTTGGGTTCAATTGTTGGTTCCTTTCCATCGGTGGGCTAGGCTTCCCATTGTCCAAAACCTGCTAAACTTTTGAATTCCCAATTAGGCCCACTTTCTGATTAAGGTTTTGTTGGTCCACATGCACAGGAGCCCAATTTCTTTTACCTAACTCCCGTTGAGTCACAGGACCCAAATGACCCACTCCCTTTGCAAACCGACCCACTCCTTCCCATCCAGGTTGAATCTGCCCTGAAACCCACCCTTATATATCTCCCTCCCTTCCTTGACGCATCCAATCTCGCAATCGTCTCCCTCTTTACCTCTTTTGCCTCGTCAATTTTTGTCACCCATCCCAACCAGTGCCTTGAACTCCGACTTGAGAAGAAAAACCTGCCATCCGATGTGACCACTATCTAAAATGAAGAGTCGCCAGCACGAGTCCAGACTACCACGCTACGCCAATCTATCGCACTTCATATCCCACCAACCTCACTTCCATACGTAGGCCAAGCCCAAGCTCCCCCCTCACCGAAAACATTCCAAGTCATTTTCTATCCTTTCTCAAAAAGGAAACAATTAGACACAAAATTCCCTTTATATTTTTCTTCTTAAACCTACCATTTTAAAGTTTTATTTTTATATGATTGGGAATTCACAAGCAAAAACTTGTATATGTTTTTTTTTTTTCCCATTTTTTTTAATATTGAATTTTATGGAAAGAGATTTATTCCTGATAGATTTATTCAAAAGAGCATCTCCAACCCATTAGGCATATAATGCTTATTAGTCAAAATGCCTAATGTGGCTCACTTTTTTCAACTCCAATGCACTAGGCAAAATGATTAGGCATTTTGATTGAGCTCACATTCACTAGTTATATGTAACTAGTCTTCAAGATTAGGCAAAATATAGTTAATCATTAAGATTATTTCTCTCCATCTTTGTTGTTGATGGGGCATTCTATAAAGTCAATAGTATTTGGATGAATAGCTAAAATAAAGAGCATGGTTGGAGTAGAAACATGAAACAGTTGACGGGCAAAATAAAATTTATACTTTATAATAATATTTAGATAAGTAAAATGTCTACCATCGTTGGAGATGCTCTAATACTCAAATCCAGATGAATATTTTATCTATGCGATTAGCATTTTTCTTTTGAAAATCTGTTCAAGTAAGTTTGAATATTTGGCTAAAATAGAGAGATTTGTTAAAGAATGGAAAGCTAAAATAACGTGTTTTTTATTTTTTTATTTAGCTATTTTAGCTGGTAGTATTGGAGTTGCTGTACCCAAAAAATGGGACGAGAAAAACGAGCTGAGGAAGCCCTAATCCTCCTTCGAAGCCGACTCTGCAACCCTAATTTCATCTTCACTTCTCTCTCTGACTCTCCTGACAGCAACTACAGGTCCAAATCCCTCTCTGCATGCTTAAACCCTTTCGCTTGGTTGCTGAGAAATTAAAAAAAAAATGCTCATTTTCTCAGTAACCAAACAGGGTTCACTATTTCATTTTATTTTTTCTATTTCCCGTCTCCCCTTTGATTGATTTCGTAATGTGCTTAATCTGTAAATTGATGAGAAGTTAAATAAATAAATTCAAGTTTTATTTTTTATTTTTTATTTTAATTTCAGTAAGTTGAAGTTTATAGTATCAAGTTCGGTTACTGAGGCATGTAACAACTCAGTTCTGCTTCTTGGTCCCCGTGGCTGTGGAAAAATTGCGGTAACACATACAATGCCTTTGATTAGTTTGTTTTGGCAGGTTTAAGTTGTAACTCTGTTAATTTATTTAGCTTTTTTTTTTTTTTTTTTTTTTTTTTTAATACTTTTAGGTGTTGGAGCTTGTTATTGAAGATCTATTGAAAGAGTATCCTGACATGATATTAGTGGTATGCTTCATGTGACAATATATATTCCTCTGATTGCTCAATTTTTTAGTATTTCAACTGAAAAAGTTCACGTTATTCTCAGTAGGTAGTTGTGAAGAATTATGTTTGGTTGTTCATCTTTTTAATGTTTGCTGGGGAGAATAAATTATGAACATCATAGATTGAATGGGTGGCTATAGAAGTCCAATCATACTTCTTTTTTACTATCTTATGATGGTTTCAGATAAAGCTGAATGGACTTTTACACAGTGATGACAATTGCGCACTTAAGGTACAGCTTCATATCCTGCTATAATTCTTGCCATGATTTTGCGTTCCTTTCCCAATCGTTTGCCTGGTTTGTTGCATTTCAAGTGGTTATGATTCCATTGCTTCATATGTTCAGGTACTTAAATTCATTTGTTATGTTTGTATGATGAATTCGAGGGATTTACATATTAATGGGTTTTTTTGGCTATAACTTCTGGTTGTCTTATTATTTATTTTTCAACTGGATTCTAGTTACATTTATATGAGCATCCAGTAACACTAAGGAGATATTATGCATAATGCATTTGGAGCCATGTAAAAGGAACAGACAGTAGTGAACTTGAGTAGATAGTTGTGGCTTGACAGCCTAATTAACCACTTACTGTAGCTAGGAAAATAATGCATTTGTACTATATATATGTATATATAGGTATGACATGGTGCTTAGATCTACAAAAGATTTGTTACTCATTGTGCAAAACAGTAGGAAAACTTTCTACTTTTAACTCAACTAGACAAGTTTGGCCCACAAAATGATGAGGGATGTTAATCAATTTTCACCTAAATGCCCTAATTGCAGATTAAGTTCTACGAGTGAAATTGGGGACTGCCTCTCAATTGATACTTGAATGCTTAATTTCTTTTCAAGTACATACCCTTTTTTTTATCACAAGGATTTGAATTTAATGCAACAGGTGCAAATTCATTCCCATGCAAAGAATATGAAAAATGTAGAATGCTACTTAATTGTCACTTCGTCATCGTCGGGAAGGTGATTAAAGAAATCCTATGCACATGGCTTCCTTTTCGTTGATTTGTTTTTTTAACTCTTCATTTTAAGTTAGATGTTATAAGAGCAAGGTTCTCCAAACCACCTTAAAATTTCTTCTGATAGTTCTTGTGATGATTCTTCCTTTTTTGTTTTTCTTTCTCCCTTTCTACAATGAAAGCTTTAATTGTAAATATGATATCTAGAACATTTTTTTAAAGTAGCACCACAAGTTTTATTCATTTCTGAAAATTAAAACAATTTGTAACCTGTCAGAACTAGATCGATTAATAATATAGGAGCACTATGAACCTACTGATTATAACCTCTCTCTCTCTCTCTCTCACACACACACACACACACACACAAATGTAACTGTATCTAGTAACTGCTAGTATAAAGAGAGCTTTTTATAGCATGTTGTATGGTATGGCTATCCATCAAAGAATTTGGTAAACTAAACTACTTATAATAGGCCTCTAGCTTTGTTACATTTGACATGTTTTAACAGATAGTAGCAATAATTCACCATTCAAATCAATCAAAATGGCACAGACCTTTTACTTCATTAAATCATACCCTATGGTTGCACTTTGCAATTATTGGATCTATTGCATCAATTAATTACTAGAAAGGAACAATGAATTCAGAAAGCTGGCAGCACTCTGTGAAATGATTTTGTGAATCACATAAGGCTTGGTTGTAACCTTAAACTCTTGAGGGAAAGGAAGACAATGGACTATGTAAAGCTAATGCATAAGAGTTACAACATGAATGACATCTTGCCAGATAGCAATGTACAGTACCCCTTGGAAGTTTGTGTTTTAGTTTTTGGGCACAAGCCAATGCTGCTTACTTTAGTATGCACATTTGTGATATTGCTTATCTGCTTCTGCAATATTTCTCAGACTCTTCTCTATGAAATTCAAATATAAGTGTTGTAGGATTGCTTTTTTATTCTGGAAAAGTTTCTATTTGTTCTTATTTTCTTTTCTCTCATTCTTTCTTATCTATTATTCAGGAAATTGCCAGACAATTATGTGTGGAACATCAATTGTTGTTCTCAAAAATGGTAACATGCCTAATCCATTTAAGATCACATGATGCATTTGGAACATAATTGATCCAGTATTTTTTTTATTATCTTGACTTGATTTTTGCAGGCATCATTTGATGATAACACCCAGTTCATGATAGCAATGTTAAGGTGAGTGTTGAAAATGTTGTTAATGTAGTCTTCTGACCTTGACTAATTCAATTCGGGTTATTTTATGATTTTAATCATACAACACCCCCACCCACCCACCCACCCCCACAACACCATTCATATACTCATTTTTCAAATCTTGTTTCCAGGGAGTGTGGATTAGTTCATAAAACAGTTATTTTTGTACTGGATGAATTTGACCTCTTTGCACAGGTAAGATTTCCATTTGGAAGTTGACATCTCACCCTTTTTTATTCTTTTTTTCTTCCTTTGCTATCTTTTTCCCTTTTTGTTTATTTGACATGTGTGTGCATGTATGTTTGCTCACATGCACATAATCATTTGGTGGAATTGCAAGGATGATAGTCCTAGTAAAACTCCTTTCAAAGAAATTTTGGTTTCAAAGGGAATATTTTGGTTCAGATGTTGAAATTTTGTTGCTAGAAATTTCATGTTTCACCTGTCTGGCACTTTTCAGGGTAAACAACGATTGCTCTATAGCTTGCTAGATGCAATGCAGTCTGTAACATCACAAGCTATTGTAATTGGTGTCAGTTGCCGACTGGTATGTTGCTTCATGCTTCTAATTTCATTTTGTCCATTTTAAATTTGTTCTATCAGAATTCAGAGATCAGCATCCAGTATTTGTGAAGACATTTAGAGTAAAACTGCTTAGAGTAAAACAAAAATGAATTTAAAAGCCTGTTTAAGTGTAATACGTAGTCTATAATGCGTGGGTTGCAGATGCAAAATGCATTCAGTGGTTCGTAAAATGTTGTGCAGTTTGTAGAGAACACTGATAAATTAGGTATTACACCTTGCAGGATGCTGATCAGCTCTTGGAAAAAAGAGTAAGGTCTCGTTTCTCACATAGGAAACTGTTGTTTCTTCCTCCCTCAAAGGAAGATTTGCAGAGGTAATTTCTTTATTATCTGTCTTAGGTGAGCTGCTGTAGCTTATGATCAGGTTGAAGATTCTAGATAAAAAATGCTTTTGTGTTGATCTTCTTGCCTGTTGGTTATGCAGACTGTTAAAGCACATTTTAGTATTGCCAACAGATTCAAGCCTTCCTCATGACTATGTAGTTGAGTTCAATGCCAAGCTTCTTGTATCCTTTCCCTTTATTTTTGTTAATGGCACAACCAACATTGTGCTTATAGCATACAAATATCATTAGAGAAACAATACGGTGAGCTTTAGAGGAGATAAACGTTCCTATGTAGATTTCTTGGCTTGTGTTTCCAAGTTTAAAACATGATACAGGGCGCTGTAGTAGACTTTGCTAATAACTTCATTCAAGATACTTCAGGTTATCATGATTTATTCTTGAATATTTTGCTTTTTATTACATACGACATCTATTACAATGCTTCAGCTTATGGAATGCATCAAATAAATCATTTGAAATTTCATGCAACCAATGCTATTCAAATATAATCGTTAAAAAGAATTAGATTCTGAAAAACATTCTATAACATGTGTGGTTCTAACTTTGGAACAGTAATATATTCTGTTAGCTTTAGAATGTCATATTGTTATGCTGCTTATTCTTCATTTTTCTTACCTTTTTTTTAATTTTTATTTTATTTTACCATACACACACTGTCAACACTAACTTTTGCATTTGTTTGAATGATGAACCCTATGCAAATTCTATTTGAACAATAAAATGCCAGTCACACAACTGTCATGTCTCCAAAAAAAAAAAAATTATGGATTACCTTTTATTCATTTGTGTCAGGACACTACAGTTTATGAATCCAAAATTATCACTTTTATTAGAGATTTGTTGTTTTTTAAACTTTGACCCAAGCAACTGTCTACACTTAAAATCTAGTTTACATTGTTAGAGTAATCTTCATTTGGAGACTTCCTTAAATAAAACTTGATGAAAAGTTCATCAAGCTTGTTTAACCACAAGTGGGCTTTTCAATTTATAGAAGAATGAGATCTAGAGTGAGCATATGAAGATTTGTGGGGAAAGAAATTTAATTATTTCAAAAAGAAACCATCCATTGTTTTCTCTCACAGAAAGAGAATAAGAGGCATAAGCCAGTACTGGCATTCAAATTGACATGACGTCAAAACTTAAAAGAGAGTGAATGATCTTCAATTTTGATTTGCGATAAGATGCCCTTTTAATTTTTTTCTCTTGTTTTTCTTTCGTTTTTTAAGTACTTTGAGAGGGCATGGGGGTTGGGATGAGGTGTGGATGCTGTGTGTTGAGTTTGACTGCCTACTCTTATAGTTTTTTCTTGTTTGATTTGCAATAATTCCTACTTCTATTTTTAATTATTCATGTTTTGCTTTTGCTCTTTTTTTTACTTTATTTATTTTTTCTTTCTTATAAAGATACTTTGAGAGGGGGTGGGGATATGCCAAGCTTGATTGCCTTTGAATATAAGAGAAGCCTACTTGTACATCGAGCTGTATAATATTTTATAAATCCTTATCAATAGGAACTTATTTAATGCTTTATGTGTGTGTGTATATTATGTATTCAATTGTGTGTATGTATGTATGTATGTATTTATTTGTGAATTTGGCGGATAGATAAATAAACTAGACCAAACCAAACTAAACCCTTGTGTCTCAATCAGGTGGGTTCGGATAGATAAAGTTACATCTCTTAATATGACACATTTGTCTTCACATGTATCCAGTATCCTTCATCTAAACCTTACCTCAGTTTGTAATGGGCCTGTTTATGCCCTTACAGTTTGAGTGGCTCAAGTCCATTCAAGAACTAACTAGCTTCCCATGCACCACAAGCTTAGGCTTAATAATTTGCATGCTGAGTGCATTTGCTATACACTATTTACATTTTTGCCTAAGACTATCTAGTTTCTTTTCTTTTAATTGTATACCTTTTCAGTTAAGATTGACATTCTTTTAATACCCTTCTAAAGTTAATATCTTAGGGTAAAATCAGTGTGATCGTCTGATGTTTTATTTTATTTATTTAATAAAAAAAAAAGAAAGAAATTATTTGTTTATGTATTCCCGGGCCAGTTTTTAGAGCTTTGATGATAATATCTATTGTTCCTGAATCCTAATGCTGTGGCGCATGCGGTAAGAACTCCTTGACATCTATCAGAATGTATTGGCCGAGGAGAGATTCAAACAACTTATTGATACATTATCAAATTCTGATTCCACATACAACCATCTTTTGAGGTTTCTGTAAGTTTTTCTGTCCTGGAAGCATAGAATTCTAGTTTGAAGGTGTACTGCTGTAATTAATTTCATCCTAAACCTTATTTATGAGTATTGGTGGTCCATGACACTAGGTTCTCTGCTGTTAGTCATATGGATTTGGATTCTGGGTTCCTATCACTAGAGAACTTCAAAGCTGCCCTTTCAAGTATCCAAAGGCAGCCAAAGGTGGAATGTTTAAAAGGTACGGGTATTTTATTAGATTTTTTTGACCTTTCACATGCATTTTTGCTTTTACGATTCTCATTATTCTAAATTCTAGTCCTCTCAAAATCTTCTTGGTGTGTTGTTTGGTTATCTGGTTTATGCTCAAAATATTATCTCCTCTATGCTTTAGGAGAAAACATGGTCCACCATGTGCTGCTGTTTTTCCCTGATTATTTTTTTTCAGCATATCTATCTTGTGACAAGGGTATAGTACGAATGGATGCATCAACTTGTCACTTCCAACTTGGTTAAACTGCATATGTGGTTGTATTGAAAAGGCTAACTAATGTTCTCCAATTGACTGATATTTTGCATGTATGTTTGTTTGTCTATTCGTAGTATTGTTCCTGCTTTCTTGAGTGCTTTATTGGCGAATTAGAAGGAACAAAACACAATGGCAATATCCAAATGAGATTAAGGATCATAAAAGCAAATGCTGTCAGGCTCCATGTTGAATTGTGTTCCTTGGGATGTTGTTTGTAGTAGCTAGCATTATGAGGGATTTGATACATATTTCCAGTTTAATATTTATAATTTTTCTATGCATCTTGTGTTTAAAGCATAAATGCATCGTGGTCTCTAAAGAAAGTGTGTAAAGATGAAAGGAGCAAGCTTGGCCTCAAAGAAAATTGGAAATTTCATTTGGGAATAAGCTTGGGGACAAGTGAAAATCTTTACAAGAAACTAAGTCAACAAGATTAAAAGGGTTAGGAAGATTAATATACAACAGGATCTAATTTCATATTTTAGTGAAAATTTGGCATCAAACCTTTGACATTTTTGGACTTCTGTCAGTTTTGGAAGAGGGAAATGTGGGAATTATAATTATATTTAGGGAGGAAAGTTTCGACTTTTCAGTTTTTGTAAATATGGCTTTAAAGCCACTTAAAGAATGCTCTAAGCTGAGCCATGGGAAGAGAGGAAACATTGATAATGTGCCTGTTTGGTGCAGCTTAAAAGATACTTATTTCAGCTTTCAGCTTAATTTAAGCTATTTTGATGTGTTTGGTTTAGCTTATAGCTTATAACTTATAATTTTTTGGAAGTCAGAAATCAGCTTATTCTTTGAGTGGGGCAGGAGATGTTTAATTTATAAGTCAAAAATCAGCTTATGTTCATAGTTATAAGTTATAAGCTGTTTAGGCATAAGTTATAAGCACTTTCCCACAACTCTACCAAACAGGGCCAATATTCTTCTTGAGCATGTTCTTCTTACATTCTGTAGCTAACTCTTAGTTGCACGAAGCGGGAGCGGGGGCGGGAGCGGGAGCGGGAGCGGGGGAACGTGGCCACTTAGAGGAATCGTAAATTAGGAGCGTTTATATATAATTTTTATTAATTATATTTTTAAATAATATATATACATATATTTTGAGATATAATTCTTTTCTCCAATTAATATTTGAAATATATTATAATTATCATAAATTGTTATAAATTGTATTTTATTTTGTATTGTTAGATTTTACTTCAAATTAAAATCTATTTATTTTATAGATATAAAAATTAAGATTAATTTAATATATATATATAAATAGAGAAATTAACCCATTACATTTTTATTTATAAAGGAAAAATAAATATATTTATAATTCATCTTTTTAATATTATATTAAAAAATATATTTATATATTTTTAATATTATATTTGTATTTTTATTTATAAAGATAAAATAAATATATTTAATATTATATTATAATCAAAAGAAATTAAAAAGAAAAAGCAACAAAAAGAGAGAGACAGAACATACGGGGAGAGAGAACAAATCGAAAAGAGAGAGAGAGAGAGAAAAGAAGAGATGCATCGACTGAGAGAGAGGAGGAGATCGACAAAGGAGATCGATCAAGAGACGAGATCGAAGAATCGATTAGTAGCGAGACGACGTCAATCGAGAGACGAGATCGAGAGTGACGAGATCGATTGGCGCGAGATCGAAGCCGGCGACCAGAGGGAAGTGGGTGAACAGGTTCTCCTTGTTCTCTTCTCTTTCATTCTTTCTGTAGTTAGGGCTATTTCGCCTCTTCTGTATTTTGGAAGCGATCAGATTCGCGTTTCTCTCGAATCAAACTCGCGATTCTTCTACGAATCTGAGTCAGGAGCGCAGAATCGCGCTTTTGAGGAAGAATCGTGGGCAAGTTGAACGATTCCTGCTACTAAGAGCTAACTACTATTTATATCCTTTAATTCTTCGAGAATCTTTCCTTCTTGCGAACACCTGTTTGTAGACTTTCTTTTGCCTTACCTTTATGAGGCTTTTAACATTGTTAGTGCAAATTCAACTCTCTTCTTCTTTTTTTTTTTTTTTTTTCAAGCAGATTGCTCTGTTCTTGAACTCTACATACTGGTCTGCATGAGGAGGTTAGAAGTAAAAGAGCAAGAATCATACAACTTCAATTCTGTAATGAAAGGTCTGCCTCAGATGCTTTTTCTATATTTAATTTTTAATTTTTATATTGTTTACCAAGTACCACTATAACAATATTTTGTTACTTATTATGTTTATCTTATATGTCAGAATACAAAAGCATACATGATTCATTCCAGACATCTGATTACTATGCACGAAATGTATGCTTACGGGTGCGTATGGTACTTTGCATGATGATGCTTCTTTCTAATCCATCCCAAGCACATTTTGGTAATCTGTTGCCCTGACTTCTGCAGGCATTTGAGCACCTTTTAGAACGTGAATTAATCTCTTTTATGGACAACAGAGGGCACAATCAATCTGTTGAATTTCGCCCGGTGAAGCTCCTAATCTCATACCATGAACTATATCAAGGGTTGAAATCATATCGGTCTTGTCCGGTAAGTTTCTAGAATGAAGTGCGCACATCATGTTAAATGGTCATGATCTTTGGATGCACTATAGAAGTATAGCACTCATTCTTGATGAATCTGTAAACATAAGCCTCTATTATATGAGAAATCTATATAGCTTTTTGGGAAATTTTCATGCTTGTTTGCAGTTTCTCATCTTATGATGTTTCAAAAGCTAGTTTCCTAGCAACATCTAGACATTAAAATTTCAAAGACTTTCAACTTACAATATCTATGAAAAGTTGGTGATTAGTGTATTATTTTGCTCATGTTGATAGGCAATTCTTCAGAAATTAATTAATCGCGAAGGTTGAAACAGCTAAAGGGATTCATTGATGGTGTTACTAGCCCGACCAGGCATTGGCTCCTGCCTCAAATTTGTTTGGGAGACTTCAAGATCAGAGATAGTCTAACCAATCTGGTGCTGACCTAAATGCCATCCTAAACGAGGGAGATTCTCTTAACTGCTAACATTTGTAATGTTTTTCCTTTTATTCTTTTTATCTATTTATTTTTTCCTCAATGGTAGTACTACTATCTTTCCTATTTTATTCTAATTTAATATAAAATTTACTTGGATGTCTTCCTAAATCAATAATAATAAAAGATGTTTATTATTTTCTTAGGTAATGAAAGGAAGATGTTTTTGATTAACCTAAAAGAGGAAAGAAAATCTTCTTCTATAGCCCGGGAACTTTTCATAACTGCAAACATATAGCACATCTGAGAAGTACAGACACAGATGCATATGGCAATAAAATAATTTTTCATATGTTTTTATTTGTTATGTAGATTAATATTATATACACAAACAATCAAAATTAACCAAAATTAAAACTAATTCGACAATTAAAAAAAATCACGTTTAATTAACACTTATTGTTTATATCTTTTTTATAAATGATCTATTAAGTATTTAAATCTCAGTGAAAATAAATAAATATTCAATATCCATCAAAAACATTATAGGAAAGGAAGAAAAAAAACTAGTTGGTGTGTCTCCAGAGCGTCGCCCTTAAATAAATACGTGCCCCGTTATGTCCGACACAACTACAACACTTATTTTGAATATGTCCCAGCATAAATAAATATTACAAGGCTGGTCTCCTTCTAATACCAATCGTAATAATGATGTTCATTTTATTAAGGCTCATATAGTTTTGAAATGGATTGTTATTGTGACATGATCTTGGATATAATTTTACTCTAAAAGCTAGTTATTGAGGTGAGGATGCCCTCACACTTTTATACTGCACATTATTTTAGTAGCTAGGTGATGTGGGATTTCATTTCACAGTTACTAGGAAAGGATGTAAGCTCATATATACAACTTAGGAATGTGGGATATCAGGGTATTACATTTAACCCCAATAGGAACACACGTCCTCACATAGTCTATGGTTCCCACCATGACGCTGCCATTGTCCATAGGAAAACTGTGCTAAGGATGCATAGTATGTTCGAGCATAGCCCATACACTATGGGGTAAGTCCCCGTCTAATATCAATTGCAACACCCACACCCCAACCAATAACAGTATTGTCTAATTTTCCAATACTCACGGCTGACTAAGAAGGGATATAAGCTCACATATTGCCCAAACTTTCTCTAACTGGATGTGGGATCATGAGGTATTTCAATACCCTAGAAAGTTTGCACAAGTTTAACTACAATGATTTGTCATGTTGTGTTCATCACTTGGTCCTATCTATAGGCTCTACAAAAATCACGAAGCTGTGTTTGGACCGTAGATTTGTAGAGACAAAAGAAAATGAAGGTGAAAAGAAAAATAAAGTAAAAGCCTTCTTTTTTCTTCCCTTTTGCTTCAACAAATATATGATTCATACACAATCTTAGTGACACAATATACCAAGTTAATCTCAAGTTAATTGGGGCCTACATAGAAGAACCCATGGTCTTTTCATACATTCTTTTAATTATGACAAATTATCTATCAGTTTTAGCGCGAATTGTTTTCAAGACTGCAGTTTTTTGTATTTAACTCTTGTGAAATGAACATCAACTGAGAAATTGTGACTTCAAATCTTCATATTGTCTTGTTTCTTTCTTTTTTTTGGTCTTCTCTCTTTGCTTCTATGTCATTTCTTTTTGCAATAATTAGTATTTGCTATATTTGACTTAGCATGTTGAATCATCAGAACAACCTTTATAAACCCTAATACTCCTAAGAGCTTTTTCTACCAATTCCTAACCATGCAAGTCTATTTTATATGAAACCTGACCCTAATTCTTCATTTTACTGATGAATTTATGATACATCCTGCATCAGTAGGCACACCCCTATCATTTGTCATTATGTCCCAAATCATTCATTACTCTTTTTTTCTGTTGGAATGATCTGTGTAGTATTTTAGAGCCAAAGGCACAGAGCTAAGGTTGTTATTTCTGCGGACATGGCCATGAGTAGGACTGGTGTTATGGTAATTGCCAAAAGATCAACTAAATAAGAGCTTTTAGGATTTTTTTTTTTTTTTAATTTATAAATTTTATATTTTGTTTCTTAATTTCCCTTCGGCAATAAGATTTTGGAGTATGTTTTTGGTTTACATTCCATTCACTTGGATTTGCACTTGTTTTATGGCTTTCTTTACCTATATTTTGTGAGTGAAGACAATTTGGAGCATAGTATAGAGAGCATAGTGATTATTTATACAAACAATGCAGCATTCTTCATCGTTGCCTATGTTCTGATTTTCAGGTTGCTATTTTTGTTGAATGGTATTCTTGTTTTTTCCTCCCTATTTTCTGTTTTGTTTCCTTTTTTGTTTGTTTGGATAAAAATTTGTTAACCTGAGAATAACCATCAATTTGTAAAAGTTAGATTATTTTAGTTGGATTCTAATTGTGGTTTTAGATTAGTTTGATTCCAGTGCTAAGATTAATTATATCCGGAGGTTTTTCAAATTGTTAAGAATGTTTGTGGTGATCTCATTGAGCCAAAATGGTAATTGAAGACACTGAATTTCTGCCCTCGGAGACGAGTGCCTTTTATACATTGGGATTGGCTTTGTTCACGTCGCTTATGTTGATGCATTGTTATCTATTCCTAGGGCAAATTACTTCTTGATGGAAGTCACACCTAGTGTCTTTGGGCTTTGGTTCTACAACAAAATGTGATTGAGCTTTTCCTTACCATCTCATGTATATATATACATAGAGAGAGAGAGAGAGAGAGAGAGAGAGGGGTATGAGATGTGTTGAGAGTGGTGTCTTTCTAGTGTGTGAGGCAGAGGAGAGACAAAAGAGAATAGCTGTCAAAATTTCAATGGATCTAATCATAATAATATTTTAAATTTTGTAGAATCATAAAAGTGATTGTGATCTTAATTATAAAATCATATGGTATCGTACTACGATTTCGATGCTATTAAATTTTTCAGTAAGTCTAAAGTGCATAAAGGACTAAATATAGAATGAGACTCGGATGTCTCATGCGTGTTTGGTCTTTTGTGTTATTAGCATTGTTGAATTTTTTATTATTTTTATTTATTTCTTATATATGTGTATATTTATATATATATATATAAATAAAAAATTGACTATAAACTCTCTCTAAGTCTCTTCCAATTTATGTTATCATAGAAGATTCATAATATTAACTTTATCATTTTTTTTGTAATACTTTTAAAATTATTTAACATGCATCATCATTATTGGTGATAAATTCAATTTAAGAAGTGTATAAGACATTAGGTTCAGTATATATTTTTTTTATTGCTGAGAGGTGCACCATTTATGAAATAGTTTGGTGAGAAATCTTTTTATTTATTTTAAATGACATTTTATTTTTAATTTTACTCTTTAATTTATTTGTTAATGTTAATTTTTTTTTACTATCTGTTCAAATTATTTTTTATCTATTCAAAATTTTTTGCCTATCTGTTCAAATCTTTTCCCCCATCTGCCAGAGATTCTTTTGTTAAAATTATCTATTCAAAGAGATCTATCTGTTGAAATTCACAAGCTTACTGTTTAAATTATTATTATTTTTTTTATCTGTTAAAACAACTATCTTATTTTAATTTTTTTTAATCCATCTGTGTGAACCTAACCTATCTGTTCAAATCTGTTTAAATTTACCCACACAGATCTGTCCAAATTTTATTATCTCTCCTCATCTTCTCTCTCTGCTTATTCCAATTTGCTTTTCTCTCCATTGTTCAAAATTTGAACAGATCATCATCATCAACAACATTAAAAAAACTGAACAGATCTAAACATTTCAACAGCACACAAAAAAAAAAAAATGAAGTCATGAAGCAGATTTGTGAGAGAGGAGTGAGAGAACCTGAGAGATGATGGATAAAACTCCGCCATGAAAGCAGATCTATACACCTCACTTCACTCTCTCTCATTTAGAAAATTATATAAGAAATTAAAAAAAGCTTCTTGTATATTTTTGTATAGGAAGAATGAAAATCTATCAATAAGAACTCAATTTCTTATTGAAATTAACAAAAGAAAATATCTCCTCTCTATATTATCATCTCCTCTCCCTAGTTTCTCTCAAATGTATATATATATTATATTTACATAGGAAAATGTATATGTATAGGTATAAATATAGTCATGGAATTCGTTATTAGATTTGGCTTCGTCATGGAATCCGATGGACGGTGTGATATTCTTCAAAATAAGCATGGTGATGGGAATAGCATCTAGGCATCTCCTCAAGGGAACCAGAGTCCCTTACACCATCGCTTTGCTTATCCTTGGGATTGCCCTGTTCATCTGTCCCACCGTTTAATGCATCTTCTTCTACTTTTTATAAAAAAATAAATAATAAAAACATAATAAAAAATGGATACAAAAAAATTACAGTTGCTTCTTCTTTATATATATATATATAATAAAAAAAACGATCCAATAAAATTACGGTTTGTTTGACGGACTGTTATTGGATTCTGGTTTTTTTAAGAAATACTAAAAATTTACTGTTCAATTTGAGCTGTTCCATATTTTTTTAATTGGAACGCGCGGGTTTTACACTAGCAAATGGATTTATATTGTAATATAGTTTTTGATTGGGCAAAATAAAAAATAAAAAATAAAAAAAGAGATTTATTTTGTCCAATTCACTTAATTGGAACACAATAATATGACTCTAAATCTTTGTTTTAGGGGATGATGATCTAGTTTCTTTCTTTTCCTCTTCTCCCAATCTTCAAGATATTGCTGACTTATTCTTTTGGTTCCTTATTTTGCCAGTAAGCACAGATGCTTTGTTTCTCCAAGATATTGCCACCTTATTCTTTTGGTTCCTTATGTTGCCAATAAGCACAGATGCTATGTTTCTCCAAGATATTGCCACCTTATTCTTTGGTTCCTTATTTTGCCAATAAGCACAGAGGCTATGTTTAAAATAATTCATTAAGACTGTGTTTGGATTATAGATTTAGATAAGGATTAGAAAAGAATAAAAAAAAAGGATAAAAGTGGGTGAAATATCGTTATATTTCATTTGCATTTTACCTATATTTTTTCTAAATTCCTACCCAAATTCATGATTCAAACACAGCGTAAGAGTCAAAGATAAGGAAACGATGTTGTGTGTGGATTAAGAATTTGATAAGCAATTTTTGAAAAGAAGAAAAAAAAAAAAAAAGTTTATATTTCATTAACTAATTATTATTATTTTTTTCTTCTTCTTCCTCAAATTCTTAATCCAAATATATGTTTGGGTTTGAGAACTTCAATTTTTATTCATATATATATATATATATAAGACATGTTTTATAATGAATAGCTTATTTTTATAGTTATTCTTTAATTTATTATTTTCTGTTAATCCACTTCTCAGTTTTGTCAAGATATGCATGTATGAAGAGTTTTTATGTTATTTTTTGCCCCCTCTTTTCTTGTTTTTTCACCCAAGAAGTATAGTTGTTATAGATAACATGGAAGTCATTCTCCATCATCCTAGAAAATAATCTCACATGACTCATCAAGTCCTCATTCTTTGTTACATATTTTGGTAATTTTTCCTTTTGAGTGTATTTTTCTATGTTTTTTTAAGTTGTAAACGAGTTGAGTTGAATCGAACTGAAATGGAGTGGCGGGTTTGTTCATGTTTAGTTTGAAGCATTAATAAGTATCAAAATATATTCAAGATTAATTTGTTTATTTTTCAAACAACCTCCAACCAACTTGAATCGAGTTGGGTTTGAGTAACTTTTTTATTTTATTTTTTTATTTGTAAATATAGAATTGAAGTGCTTTTATTAATTTATTGAGCTCAAAAAATTGATGAGTTTTAAATTATGATCAAATTTGAATTATTTATATTATGAGCCGCCGAAAAATTATTTGACAAGTAAAACAGAAGTCGAGCTTGTATAGCGATTTTATTTTAAAACCTTAAAGCAAATCATGGAGTTCTTGCTGGATATTCTATTCCACTAATATGACCTTTGATCAATTGGTCGCCTTGGTTGGTATGTGTTATTCCTCAAAATAGCTTTGACTAATACTATGAGGAGAATATGAACATAAGACCAACATATTATGCATATACAATAGTTTATCATCCCATCTACTTTAAAATGTTAGTTTTCCGTTCATCTAGCATTAATTAAGTGCCGTTTTGGGAAGAGTACAAAAATGTAACGTTTTTGTTGATGTGAAAAAAAGTTGAGCTAGCCGAAAACGCAATTGTTGCATTTGGGATGTGATAAAAATGCTACCCTATCAAATTACTTAAATACCCTCCATGTTAACAAATTACATAAAATTCCAAAGTTTGACAAGGATATTTTGGTCATTTTATTTTGATTTGACGCCATAAACAAATATTAATCCAAAAAGCCAAAACCAGCTTTTTACTAACTTTCCAAATCACTTTCTAAAAAAGCCAAAAAATTTGGTAAAAAGCCAAAAGTTAACTTTTTACCAACTTCCCAAAACACCCCTAAATTGACAAAAAGTGACATCTAAGCTATAGGCAACATTTTTCATTGTGTATAGAAAATGTCATGTGTTAACATGCTAAACTTTATCAATCATATTAATGTCATATATACAAAAAAAAAAAAAACAAAAAACAAAAAAATATGTGAGCTACACATGATATTTCTTTGGCATCGTTAACATTTTTGTACTTCTATAAAAAATTTCATATTAGTCACTCTTTCTTAAATTATGCCAAAAAAATTATCATGTGGTAAACATGCTAATTTTCATAAACCTTACTCTATATGAGCTAAATGGTGGAATTTTTATTTGACTTTAAAAGGGTAAGAAATAATTGTCACAATTAAAAATAGGATAAATTACAAATACAGCCCCGAAGTTAGCTTAGAATACATATTAGCCCCTGTGGTTTAAAAAATTATAAATATCCCCTTATTAGAATTTTTTATTTAACAGAATTAATTGAAAAAATAAAATTCATAATTGCTCTCCCATACAATAATAAAATTACCTAAATTATTAATTGAAACATATTTTTAACATCATTAAAAATAGTTAATTGACTTAATGATTTATTAATAAAATGGGCAATTTGTTATGAAATTAGAAACCTCAGGGGATGGAATGTAATTTTCAAAACCACAAGAAGCGATTCATATTTTAATAAAATCTCAAGAGGTGTATTTGCAATTTACCCTTAAAAATAAAGGAATTAAAATAAGATTTAAGTAAAATACATGGATACTAGGGGTAATTAGCCCATTATTCTATTTCCTTTTTCATTATTTTAAAACATGTTTAGGTCTTTATGTGGAGCCTTTAAAAAACACAAAACAAAAAGCAAATATGAAGTTGTTCTGTATTTTCTCTGTTCTCATTTTTGTTTTGTCCTCCCTTTGTGGATGGAAACAAGGAAAGTGTCTAATCTCTCTGTATCTCTTTAAATGTGAAAAACAATGAAATTGGCAAACAAGGGTTCCATATGTGGATGGCAATAATTTTCCAATGGCATGGGTGTGGAAAGTTGTGAGAATTTATGATGAGATTCTGATGGATTGAGCTGAAAAATCCTAGTAGGGTGTTCTATATCAAGAAAAAAGAAGCTAGTTAAAAAGTATTAATTGTTCCACCTCTATTTGTTAACATGGAAATGACCACTTTTGACTGACTTGTTTGTCCCATACAAGGGAACAAAATTAGTCTCTAGTAGTTTACATGAGAGCCAATAATCACTTTCTTAATGTTGTCTTCTATTAAACTTAGCGATGCAATCAAAGATGCAATCGTTGTTTCGTGATGCACTCAAACAATTTAAACACATCGTTATGAACTCAAACAATCGAAACCCTTAGTGATTCACTTACGCTATGTTTAGATCCTAAGTTTGAGAAAGAAAAACAATTTTACTACTCTCTTTTGACACAATTGGTTGGACGCTAGTAGCAAAAGATAGTTGCACTTGGTCAAGCTCATATTAAAAGTAAATAAAAATAACAAATTTTCAAATATAATAATGCTTGAAATGTTACAAAGACTAGGGTTGCCAAGCATATAGGTTCCATATGTTGTTCATATATTCATTATTTTGAATTGCACTATTCAACACAACCCTGTCCTTATCCGGGTTTGATATTGCTGTGTAATGAAATGTAAAAGCATACATATTTTAAGGACAAGTGTATATTGTTACACAACAAAATTCGGTTTGTTAATCTATAATGAACATATACACCAAAACACCATCACCACACCAACATTACCAAAAAATTTGGGCGCACAGAGAGAACCTAATACATAATGCACAAATGTGAGACATATTCACAACTATAGATACGAATTTTGTCTCACATTTGTGTATTGTGTGTCCCGTTCTCTTTGTGCACATAACACAACTGCCAACACCACAACTAGTGCACATTATTTTCAAGGTTAAAACCTAAGCACAACAAAAACATTTTTTGTCGGAAATTTTTCAAGAAAATATTCTCCACTACACTGGGCTATCCCTTGGTAGGATCCAGCAACACAAAATCTCTTTGAGCTTCCATCAAAGCATTTAAAATACTTTTCAAAAGAAAAGCCAGCAATAAGACATGTAGATAAATATGCATTTGTGTACACAGAGAGAGAGAGACAGAGAGAGAGAGAGAGAGAGAGCAGCAAGACACCATGAGTTCATTGCTTACTTACACCTACAACCAAAAATAGTTTGGCAACTTTCAAAAATCCAAGCCCAAGTTCTAGGAACAGACAGCCGAGCCATTTAAAAGACCCCACAAACCTTTACATTTCTTTGTATTTCCCACACCCAAAATGCTAAAAAAGAAACTAAATATGTGTCCTCTTCTGACTTTCGATCACTCCTAAAAATACCATAATTCAAATTTTGCAACTCTCTTACCATCTTCTCTCTCATCAGACACACAACTCCCTTTGATATGTCCCAACTGTACAACAAAGTTCCCTCTTTTTGTCCTCTCAACTCAAATTTTCCCCTTGGTTACTCAGCCCAAAAGCCCAAAAAAACCTATAAAACACACCAATATACAAAACCCTCTTCCAAACTCTCTCTCTACACAGCCAAAGTCTAAGAAGAGGAACAAATGGCTTCTCTCTCTCACCTAGCTTGTTATACCATCAAATGTTCTTCAAATAGAGATCATCATGACCCACATAAGCAAAAACTGAGTAATATCAAGATAAATGGAAATTCTAGTTTGTTGTCCACGACTAAGGTGGATGTACTAAGCCATAAAAATGGAGCTGTTAGCACCACAGTTGCTCCGGGCACTGAAAATGGCACTTGCATCCCCAAAGAGGATCGCCAAAATATTCCAACAAAGAAGCAGTTTGTTGATCATTACCGGCAAGGGCTCATCATTGAAGAGGGTGTTGGATACAGACAGACTGTTGTCGTTCGTTCCTATGAAGTTGGCACCGATAAAACTGCAACAATTGAAAGCATCCTCAACCTTCTTCAGGTCAACACTGCAAATCATATACATAGAAGATTTGTATCATATAAAAATCATATTTGAAAAAACAATGACTCCAATATTTAGCTCAGTGCAGACTTAATACACTTGGACTTTATAAATGGTTAACTCCCTTTGCAGACTTAAGACTACTAGAAAATAGTTCACTGGAATTCTTCCAAAGTACCCATGTCTATCGGATATGACAAGGGTAAGGGTGTAGGACATGTGTCCGACACCCGTGCCCAAATCATCATACTTTTTACAATATTTAAATAATCATAAATTCACATTTGCTAGTAAAGAAATATTGTAACTCTAACATAGACGAGGAGATGATAATTCTATTTTTTCTCTAATTCTATTTAGTTCCAAGTACATTTTTACATAATTTACAACATCTCACCTAAGAATATTATACAAATATGCAATGCGTGTCAATGACGAGTCCTCATTCTCATATCCAACTTTTGGATACATATCCCTATATCATTAGATTTAGATTTACAACAGTCTGATGCTTAGAGACACACACACAAACATCCTTGATACTTGTAGCCAAGGCCATAACATAGGCTACCGTGCAAATCCTAAAAGCATTCATGAATATGCAGGAAACAGCATTGAATCATGTATGGATGTCAGGACTCCTTGGTGATGGATTTGGTGCCACCCATGGAATGATGAAAAACAATCTAATCTGGGTTGTCTCAAGAATGCAGGTCGAAGTGGATCATTACCCAATCTGGTAATTTTTATAATAACCATCATCATTATTGTTTGTTATTGTCTATGGCTTTAAGCCAAACAATAAAACTTGGTCCAAGCAACCATGAAATTAAATATCTACAATACATCAAACATAAAACATCTTTAATCAAACAATACATCAAACATAAAATATCTTTAATCAAACAATATTGTTGGAATTAGAATTAATTAGGATTAATTAGGATCAATTAGGACTTACTTTATGGCCATTGTTTAGGCCTTGATTTTGTTTCCTTTTATGTTATTTCCTTTCTCTGTACATATCATCAATACATATACATGACATAGTATTCCTCTGGTTCAACATTCTTAATGCGAATCCTAGTTCCCTAGTTTTAGTGCATGTCAATATTGTTAATTACATAGAAAATGTTCAAAAGGTTTCTCTCCAAATGAGATTTATCAACAAGACAACAAAAAAAATAAATAAATAAATAAATAAAATGAAAAAGGTTTCTCTCTTAATGAGGCAGCCAAAGAGTTACACTGACTACACTTACTGGTATTAAGATGTGACCATACATTCATAACTCATCAAAACCATAAAAGGGCACATCTACACACACACAACAACAACAACAACAACAACAACAACAATAACAACAAAAACAACAAAACTGATAAATCCAAAATGATGTGATGGTCTCTGAAACAAAGTTAAGAATAAGCATCTATAGATTCAGAGACTAGTTGCAAATTGTTTTGGAAAATCTTGATATGGTCCTATGTTCAGATACAACTTACAAGTAGTATTTGCACAAATCATAACATGGATGACTTTTGCAGGGGTGAGATACTGGAAATTGACACATGGGTTGGAGCATCAGGGAAAAATGGGATGCGGCGAGACTGGCTTGTCCGAAGTCATGCCACAGGCCATGTTTTTGTTCGTGCAACCAGGTATAGATATATCTTTTGTTCTTATATTGCCCTTTCCTTGGTATTTTCAAAGGTTTCATCATTTAGATGAGCACTGAAGGTTAAACATGGAACAGTACTTGGGTTATGATGAACAAGCAAACCCGGCGTCTTTCCAAGATGCCAGAGGAGGTGAGGGCTGAGATTTCCCCTTGGTTTATTGAGAAGCAAGCAATCAAAGAAGAGGTGAATGAAAAAATTGAAAAGCTGGATGATAAAGCAAAATATGTTAACTCTGACTTGAAGGTAAAGCTCACTAGAATTGATGTTGGTATTACATGAGAAATCTTATTAATGGGAATTGTGATTTGCAGCCCAAGAGGAGTGACTTGGACATGAACCACCATGTAAACAACGTTAAGTATGTAAGATGGATGCTTGAGGTAAAATCAAAACAGTGCCACCATTTCTAATCTCAGTATGCCATAACTGCATCTAAATGTTAAAATTATTAATTTTTCATTCAGAACATCCCCGATCAATTCCTCGAGAACCACCAACTGTCTAGTATGACACTAGAATATAGAAGAGAATGTGGAAGTTCAGCTATAGTTCAATCGCTTTGTGAACCTCATGAAGATGGAATTATTAAAGGAGTACAACAAGATAATAACATGTGCCTAATAAATGGATTTTCTATGGCATCAGGAATCCTTGAAGGTAATGGACTCCTAGCGTGCTTTGATAAGGGGCCATTGAGGTATACACATCTACTCCAAATCACAGGAGAGGCCAAAAGTGAAGAGATTGTTAGAGGAAGGACCTCATGGAAAAGAAAGCTCTCTACCATGCCATTTGCAACCTAATTAGCTTTGCACTCTGGTGAATTTGAAGGGATTTAGCAAGCTTATCCAACATGAAAATTCAAGCATCCTCAACCAAACGAGGGATGGAAAGAAATTGCTTTGGAGCATGAAGTGGATTCGTTGCACATCTCAGTTTATTTTCACATTTACAGTTCAAGGTTCCAGTCTTAAGGTGAGAGTTCACCAGAAGGTACCATGCAGGACAAACTAAATTGATGAACGGTGCAAGCTTTGCATGTAATAAGTTGGAATATGTGTGCATATTAGGATCCTAGAAAGATTAGTTTAAGCAAATTGTCCAAAGTCACAGCCATGTACTTGTATCTAAAACATATTCAATAAAACATTGGGTCATGAAATTTGCTACATTGTTTATGATTTAGTGTGTTGGCAATTTTTTTAGACAAAATGTTTATTTGGTATCTAGGTTTAGTGTTTAGATCTTAGTGTCCAAAGTGCTGAGGATTGAAGACGTCCAAGGACAATGCAAGGCATCCAATCTTAGCTACAATGACATGAGCATATTGTGTTAGTTTATAGGAATCGATTGAGATTCAAAAAGTCAAAACTTATGAAAATTAGTTTCTGTGAGAGGCTATTGAAAGATAAGCTGTCAAAACTCCTAAATCTAAATATTGTGTGATGAATCTCTTTGCATATTTGTAATTGGAGCTAAAATAAGACCTAGAACACTTGGGGTACATTCCTCATTTGAGAAATCATTATTTTTAGCTACTCCTAAGATGTTCGTATTTTGTTCTTGTGTTCCAAATAATAAAACTCTCCGGTGAAAGATGAACTGTCTTTCAAATGGGAGGGTTGACTTTTTATTTATTTGAGATCTCATTGTTTTGAAATTTTCATTGAATTCAAATGAGGGAATTCCATTATTTACATGTAATATCTTAGGTAACCATGTACTTCAATGATATGCGGTGTAAATAAGCCACATGCAGTGAACAGTACCACCACAAAGATCTTGTGAGGCCCACTCAAGCAGATGCACACCTACAGAACTCCTTTGAGATCTGGGAGTCTATAAGGTTGCTATTAATATAGTTTATAACCCAATTCAACAAGACAAGACCAAGCATATTGGGATTGACAAAAACTTCATCAAGGATAAGTCAAATAAAGGTGTGATTTGTATGCCCTTTGTGAGCTCAGGTGATCAAGCTAATATTTACCAAAGGGCTTAGGAATAAAGTTTTCACAATATTGTTTGCAAGTTGGGCATGAATAATATCTAAGCACCAACTTGAGGGGAAATGTTACGAGTTATGTATTAATTGTTGTACAAATTGTGTACTTAAATAAATAAAAAAATAAACAGATTCATGTTTAATTAAATTGATTTACAAAAATAAGAAATCATAGGACTAAATCATACAACTTAATGAACAAAAATACATATAACAAAATAAGAAAAAGAAAACAAACCGAAACTTGTGTGATACCACAATCTCCTTAAAACAGATTCACTGCCTCACCGTGGGTGCTGGAAGTATATCGGCTTCGGTCTCCCTGGATACGATGGTTAGAACCCGTTAACACAGAAGCACCTTCTGTTTAGCTACGGTGAACTAACAATGGCAACACTCTCTCACACAGAAAGAATATTACAGGAGCAAACTGACTATAATATGAGAGCAAAGGATTTATGTACTCCAACCAAAGAGGATGGTCTCTTTTTATACACAATGAGGAAAAGAGGAGGAGAGAACTTAATCTATTTTATGATAATATTCACAATGTTGAGCATGCCCTTATATAGGCATCTTTGGCGAGATATATGGCAAGGCCATGTGTACCTCATGGCTTCCAAAATCATGTGTGTCTCATGGTTAGGCCATGTATGTCTCATGGTCTTAAGACATTATTAAGGCCATGTGTCCCTCATGGTCTAAGACTATTAGGGCCATGTGTCTCTCATGGTTAGGCCATGTGTCTCTCATGGTTAGACCATGTGTAAAATAATCAATTATTATTCTCAATCTCTCATACATGAGGCCAACTTTATGAGACAATTTCTCATTCAATCTCCAATAGTTTTTGGTCATTTTTTTTTGTAGTACAAAGATCTTGTTACAAAGAATCTAGAACCAAAGTCACAAAAAACCCATTTTTTCCAACATTAATCACCAAGGGTATTTTTGTACTCTGAGCTATATTAATATAAATATATGGTTGGTGATTCTATTTACATACCACACTTTGTCTCAGTACACACCCTCTGTGTTGTTTGGATATCAACTATTGAACAACATTTTTGTTCAAACAATTAGGTGTATTTGGTTTGTGTTTTGAAACATGTTTTTGGAAGAAAAATTCCAAAAACATGTTTGGTAACAAATTTTCTCAAAAAAATTCTAAAATTACTTCTCTCTCTATTACACATCAATCAATCACTTCTTCTCTCTCCTCTGTCCTTCTCAATCACTTTTTCTCTCACACACATCTACTCAACTATAACAAAATATCAAATCATCCCAAACTCCTAAAGTCCAAAACTAATTTCAAAAAATGCAACCAATCAAACCAAAAAAATTTCTAAACTCTCCCTAAATTTTTTTTTGAAAATTTATCTCAAAACACAAACCAAACACACCCTTAGTTTTTGTTCAAAAGTTAATATTTGAACATTTTGTTTTCATTTAGAAATTGATATCCGAACGGCACAAATGGTGTGTACTAAGGTAAAGTACGGTATGCGAATAAAATTATCCATATATGGTGAGGGAGCCTCTAAATGCTCACCAAAAACATTGTTGGACACCCCTCTTTGGGCATTCCATTCCCAAATTTGAATTTTGTTCTCTTCCTTTGAACACTCCAATTAATCCCAATGCTATTCTCATCCCTAACCTTCCAAACCCAAACCCTACATCCACCACCTCCTCTTGCAGAAACCATCGCCGCAGAAACCATCGCCACCACCTCCCCAACTCCTCCCTTCCTTACGTCTAGCCCCTCCCTCACCCCTCTACGACTCCCTCACTACCCCCTCTCAGTCCAACCCCCCCTCCCTCTCTTTATTGTTCTCCACTCTAGCAACCACCCCCCCTCCCCCCTTCCCACCCCACCAAAGAGCTCCTTCGGGTTTCAACCTCATTACTCTTCTAGGAATGGTGGACAGGATCGAGGTTGAGGTGAGGAAAGGAGTGGCGGGGTGGGTGGCTATGGTGGCTAGGTGAGAAAAGGGGGGAGATGACAGTGAGGAAAGGACTGGGGTGGCTGCCAAAGGTGGTGGTGTGATGGCCTGAAGGGGTTGAGAGTAGGGGTACAAGGAGAGTCCCTTTTTTTTTCTTTTTCTTTTTTAATTTGACCTAGTGTTATAATGGTTTTTCAAAAAATCACCAAAGGTGGGCTATCCAACAATATTTTTCGGGTGCATTTAGAGGCTCCCGAATACAAGTCTCTCTCTCTCTCTCTCTAAATGTTCTACTAGTTCGATACTATCATTTTTACTTTTTATATATAAACTTTCCGGTGAACTAAACAAATGAAAAACTAAATCATTTATATTCTCTTTTCATTTCCTTTAATTCATTTCCTTGTGTAGTACTCCTAACAGTTGAACGAAACCTTAGTTGTAATTTGATCTAATTGACCACGTAGAATTATCATTCATATTAATATTCAATGATGTAGAGAAATGAACCTCTTTAATTTGACTAACAAAATGGCCTTCGATAGAATTGAGTCGACAAGAAAGATTCATATAGCCGACCCTATTTGATGGGAATTAAGACTTGGTTTGGTTTGGTTATTAATATTCAATGATGTATACATGACACACCTACTTGAAAACAACTCCCTAATGCCTTCTCTCAAGTCAAAACCAAAGTGCACCCAATCGATGAAAGCTCATATAGATTCTATACTGAATTTCATAAAAGATTCAAGCTTCAACAAGCATACATTAAAAAGGAAGTTGGTCTTCAGTCATTTGCATTTCCCAATAATTTCCCATTGCTAAAAGATGTTTTAGAAAATGAATAAATTTAAAATTCACCAAAAAAGTAATTAAGAGAAAACAAATACTGTGCATTTCGTATCATTTTCTATTCTAGAAAATAGAAAAATGAAAAACAGAAACGGAAAGCTTGTTTGGAAAACTATTTCCAAAAAATTGCTTTCGGAAAAATATTCAAAAAAATAACTCATTTTTTAGGACACTTTTGAGTTGTTTTGTAAATTTCTGAGAACTATTTTTGCAAAGAAAAAGAAAAAGAGAATGATATGAAAAATGAGTGTATTTTAACTTTTCATTGTTTTTGTTTCCAAAAATATGAAAAGAAAAAACCAAAAGCAAATACATCGAAAAATAAAAACAGTACCTATCAGGAAAACAAGGGCATGTTTGGTCGTGTCTTCATTAAACTTGTTTGGTGAACTGGTTTCAAAGTTGTGTTCGAAAAAAATTTCTGAAAACAACTAACTTCATATAAAACACCCAAGAGTTGTTTTTGAATTTCAAAAGCTATTTTCACATAAAAGAAAACGATATGAAAACAATGGGTGTTTTCAAGTTTTTCATCATTTTTGTTTTCGAAAACAAAAACAAAGAAAACATTAACAGATCCAAGCAGGTGGTACTGTCCAAAAATAGTTTATGCACAAACCAAAATTGTACAAATTTTGCCAGTTGGAAATGGTAGGAAACTCATTACTTATGAGCTATGAAGCATGGGCACTCCAAAAATATTGGTGTACTACTACTATGTACTGACCCGGTATAGGTATGTGTACTGGTACAGCTACACACATACCAAGTATGTGAAACACATATTCACTACATGAATACTTTGTGTATGGCTAGAATACGGGATGGGTACGACTCAGGTATGACATGGGTACATTTCGAGTATAGAATGAGTACATTTCAGGTATTTTTGTGGGTACATCAAGGCAAAAATGTATATATATATATTTTAAAATAAGGGTACCAGAACAATTATATTGTGACTATTTTAAAAAACTTTAAAAATATAGGATATTTTTGCAAATATCAAAAAAATGAAAAATATTTAGGGTTCTATTTTACCATTACAAAAATACTATTAATTATTTTGTGTGTTTGATTTTTTAATTGTTATGTATCATGTACAATAAAGTATAAATATAAATGTACCCAACTATCCTCGTATCCTACTATTTTTGGGTTTTGCCATATTGGTGTACCCGTATCCGCATATGTGCTTCCTAACTTATGAAACTGACATTAGTAACAAGAATAAATTTCTACATCCGAATAAAGCTGTGGTCCACTAACCTAAGAAATAAGCATTGACATCTTATGAACAAGATAGTAGTATTTACAACATGGTTGGTTGGTTGGTTACCGTCCGAGCAAAAAGGAATCGAAGAATGAAGTAAAATAGCAAAATCATTGCTGTTTCCTCCGAATAGTCTGATGCAGTTTCCATGTCCATACAGCCAAAGATATCACAAGGGCCAGCCCGATGGAGGTCCAGAAAATCACCAACCACTTAGGCATTGGGTTGGGGAATAAACCTGGTGACAAACAAATAGAGAGATTTCAGCTAGCAGTTTTCATGGATACTTGAATTGGCAACAATACCAACCCTGGCAACCATATACAATTAACAACCTTAAGTGCTTCTTGAGAAAATAATAAGACAGAAAACGCACCATGTCCAAACTTAATACAAATGAGAAATTCGACAATGCAGATAGCAAGAGAAAGCCAGCAGAATGCACCCACCTTCTTCTCTGGTTTTCTGAAAAACCAGACATTAATCAAGCAAAGAGTGAGAGAAGAGACAAACTACATATCAACTCATGCTTATGCTGACATCCTTTGCTAATATAGGATGCATCATTTGCATATATGGACAAAAAAGTGGGGGAGAGAGGGAGTACCGGTCCTGTAGGTAGGAATTGTACTCGCGAATTGTTGGTATTGCAATTAGCCACCACAAGACCAACCTATACACAATCAGCGGGTTTCGAGGAGGAACCCAAAGACAAAACTTAAGAAAGAATGTGTTGAGCTCCACTGTCAAGAACACAATGCATAAAGTCAGAACTTGTATAAAACGCCATGGGCCAAGAAGGGGATGCCACTCGTCTTTGTCCCACTGTGCTGGTGTAAATTGACTGAGTGTTCGTTTAACCTGAAAAGTAAGTTTAAAAGCAGTCACTCTCTTAGTAGCGGAGATCACTGTAATCAAATGAATCAATGTAATCATTCACAGCGAATGTTTGGGTTGTCGACCCAAGACAAGAGCTAGAAGTAGAGCATGAAGCATCTCAATCATTGCTCACGGGATGTAGCTCTCTCAATGATTTAAATTTCTTCATGTTTCTACAAACAGATTATGCTTTAGAGGGACCAAATTTTAACATCAAATCAATTTAATTGTTTCTAGCATTATCCCTGAATTTCCAAATGATGTTTTCCATTATGAGCAACCCTTGGGCTCCGTTTGATTAGAAAGAACATTTGGTAGTAAGTGTAAGTAAAAGAAAATGAAGTGAAAGAAAAGAAATAGAAAAGAAAATATATTTTCTTGCAAGCATTTGATTAAGATGAAAATTTTGTAAGAAAAATATAGAAAAATCTAAAATTTTGGTTACAGATAAATCACACATTCAATTTTTCTTGTGTTTTCTTGTGTTTTTTGCAAGAAATAAAAAATTAGTTACAATGCTAATATGGGTAGTACAAGAAAATTAGTTTTCTTATACTTTCCATCACTTTCAAGCTAAACAAACTCATAGAAGTTAAATTTTTTCTCTTTCTTTCACTTTCTACCTATTTCATTCTAAACAAACTAAGCCTTAAAGAAAAATGTAATGTCAGGGTCTAAACCCTAGCCCACATGTGAAAGGAGATCCAAAGAAACACGCTTCCTCAATCTATAAAGAAACCATGTTTGCAATACCCCTCTTAGAGAACTCAAAACAGAAGGAATTACAATATCAATTGAAATTGTACACTAAATGATCCTGAATAAACCATACAGAAGGACCACAGAAAAGGATTTTTTTTAAGCATATCAAGAAAGGATAGCACACTCAGATTCACAGTGCTTTAGTCAAGCATATTTTCAATAACCATAACTGATCTCAAAAAGACCCGAGAGAGAAAAAAAAAAAAAAAAAAACCAGGTATCATTTTCTTTACAAAACCCGAGGATCAACAACAAGACACCAGAAATTGAAAAGATATAGACAACATCCTCCATAAGCATCATCATAGATCCGAGATTTGGAACAAAATAATCTAAGGTCCAAACTTGAAACTAGAAGTTCCTTTCCATCTATTAGAACTTTCAAGTGAACAATTTCTAACATCAGCCACTAAAAGAATCAGAGATGATAAGAACAATAATGTGTCAATGAACTTACACAGTCCATGTATTAACTGTCCAGGAAAGTAAATGAAACCTTACGTCATGAAACAAAAATAATAAATAAATAAATCATTTATAGCTGAGAGGAGCACAATATGTTTATCATTTTTTTTTTTCTCATATTAACAAAATAAAAGAAGAAGAATTGCAAAATTTTGTCTAAATGGAAGAAATATTTTGAATGCAGTCATGTCTTCCAATAAATTTGCCAGCATTTTTATGAAGAAAATTACGAAAGAATCCTGCATGCATGCAAGTTGTTGGCCAAGTAGGCAGCCACTATGGAAACTTATTTGCATGTCCAAGCCACCAAAAATCTCAAATTAGTGTCCAAAATTTGCAAAGTGACCCTAGCCGGATGTAACAAATTGATAAACCAATGAATGAACAGGAAAGATTTAAAAGAGCAACCTGTCAGAGTGAGCAACGAATAGCAGAGCCAAGAGGAGACAGAACGCCCAAGTCCCCACTACTATCCACGATAGGTCAAATTCAATGGAATGAAAAAATGTGGCATGCTTCAAAGTCAATAACAAGTTGCTTTGGGACAACATGAAGTATTATTTTTTCCTAGAGTGAGGAGTGACAGAGAGGAACAGAGAACCAGCTAAGGCTTGCACATGTGCAGCAGCAATACAGACTTAGTGGAAGGCTCTCTTCTTTTGGTGTGTAGTTTCCTGGTCCAGGGGACAACCCTATGATATTCCTTACTCTCTCAAAGCGCTCTTAAAGACTCAAACATTTAGGTCTTAGCTCTCACAATGGCAATAATTGCCTAAAGCTAGCAAACTGAGGCACAAATATGGGATCTGTTGGTCACGTTGGACAGCATCGTCGTACACACATACCCACCAATCCCCAAAAAGTCCTTGGTGACTTCTTAATGTTTCCTTCATAATATTTTTATTGACAAGTTAAATGCCACACCAAATAATTGCTTGACAATTTAAAAGAACTGACCTTTAATACCTATTTACCTTCCCATTCACTAATTGCAAATTTTATCTGATCTTTTTCCTCTACCAACGAGGGGAAGAGACAGCTTGTCATGATATGTAATGTCAAAGAGTAGGTATGTGGTATTAAGTACTGTGGGAGCAGTCATTCTTTAGTGTGTAAAGCTTTTGTTCTCCGTCCTCTACCAATTGGCAGATACATCAGAGATATGTAGCATGACTCATGAGGAACATTCAACAAAAAAGGAACCCATTAAGGCAGAAAGTCCTTCACACAAAGGTATGACAATAGGTAAATACATAAATACACACACAGTGAACTCTTTATTAAAAAGGTGATATCAAACTCGGATGTGCTGCTTTTTCAAATTGTTCAACCTCACGACTGTTTTAAATGTTTAGTATGTACTTTTCTTTACAATGCATATGCATGGGAAGGGTGTTGGGATTGCTGTGAGTATTATACATACTCGAACCTTGGCACCAAAACCTTCCAGATCAGAAGAGTTTGGGAGAAAGGAACAATTCTTTCAACTGATAATTGTCCGGCAGAAAGAGGATATATTATAACCAGAAAATAAATACGAGATGATCTGAAAGACAATTAGGCTCCATTTGTAAAATATTTTACAACAAAAATATTTTTTATGTAAATTATTTTTATGAAAAAAATTGTTTACAATTATATTTTCTAATGTTTGGTTGATACCGAACCGAACCAAACCAAACCAAGCCTTAAGTCCCATTAAATGGGGTCGGCTACATGAATCCTTCTTCTCCACGCGGCCCTATCAAAGGTCATTTCATTAGTCAAATTAAGTAGATTCATATCTCTATTTATAACGCTAGTCAACATTAATCTAGGCCTACCCCGTCCCCTAAGACTTCCATCTACCGTTACAGCATTGCATCTCTTCACTACTGTCTCTGTTGGTCTCCGTTGAATATGACCAAACCATCTCAAACGATTCTCTCTCAACTTATCTTCTATTGGTGCTACTCCTATCCATTCCCAAATACACTCATTCCTAATCCTGTCTTGTCTAGTCTTACCACACATCCACCTTAACATCTTCATCTCAGCCACACTCATCTTATCTACATGTTGTTTCTTGGTTGCCCAACACTCCGTCCCATACAACATAGCTGGTCTAATAGCCGTTCTATAAAACTTACCTTTTAGTCTAGTGGGTATTCGTTTATCGCACAATACCCCAAACGCACTTCTCCACTTACACCATCCCGCCTTAATCCGATGGGCCACATCTGCATCAATCTCTCCCGCTGTTGTGATAATTGACCCCAAATAACGAAAATGTTCACTCTTAGGCAGTTCTTGGTTCTCAATCTTCACTTCTCCTCTGCTTTCATTGTTACTGTTACTAAATTTACACTCCATGTACTCTGTCTTAATTCTACTTATCTGGAATCCTTTAGATTCAAAAGCTTTTCTCCAAATCTCCAACTTTGTGTTAACTCCTCCTCTAGTCTCATTCACTAACATAATATCGTCTGCAAAAAGCATATACCATCGCACATCATCCTAAATACTTATCGTCAACTCATCCATAACTAAAGCAAAAAGATAAAGACTTAAGGTAGATCCTTAGTGTAACCCTACAGTGATAGAAAATTCATTTGTCTCTCCAGCTGGCGATCTAATAGTGGTCACCACCCCTTCATACATGTCTCTAATCACGTCAATGTAGCCTTTTGTCACCCCTTTCTTCTCTAACACCCACCATATTATATCTCGGGGCACTTTGTCATATGCTTTCTCAAGGTCGATAAACACCATATGAATGTCTCTTATTTTCTTTACACTTTTCTATTACTCTCCTCAAAAGATAGATCGCTTCCATTGTTGACCTACCAGGCATAAACCCAAATTGATTCTCTGACACCTCTGTTATGTCTCGCAATCGGCGTTCCATCACCCTCTCCCACACTTTCATTATATGACACATTAGCTTGACTCCTCTATAGTTGTTACAATTCTGGACATCACCTTTATTCTTATAGATTGGCACTAAAATACTTTTCCTCCACTCATCAAACATGTTCCTAGTCAACAAAATTTTGCTAAACAACCTAGTCAACCAAGCAACTCCCTTTTTACCCAAACACTTCCAAGTTTCAATAGAGATATCATCGGGTCTTAAAGCCTTATTTGATTTCATCTTCTTAAGTGTAATCTCCACTTCAAAGTTCCTAATCCTGCGATAGAACTTATAATCTTGGTTTATCATATTATTGGCTATTTCTTCCCCTATTGTCGTACTTCCATGTTCCTCATTTAACAGTTTCTCAAAATAATTCTTCCATCTTTCCTTAATCTCATCATCCTTCACCAATACCTTAGAATCCTCACTCTTGATGCACTTTACTTGATTAAAATCTCTTGTTTTCCTCTCCCGTATCTTAGCAAGTTTGTATACCTTCTTCTCTCCCTCCTTACTAACTAGTCTAGTGTATAGGTCATCATAAGCTTTCAACTTAGTCTCTCTCACTACTTTCTTGACCTCCTTATTAGCCAATCTATAGCTCTTAAGGTTTTCCTCAGTTCTATCCTTCTGCCACTTTTTAAAGCACTCTTTTTTTGCCTTAACTACCGCTTGAACCTCTTCTCTCCACCACCAAGTTTCCCTAGAGGTGGGTCTCATTCCTTTCGATTCTCCAAGCACTTCCCTTGAGATTCTCCTCATACAATTGGCCATCGAATTCCACATAGTGTTAGCATCACCTTCTAAGTCCCAAGTACTTTCCTTATCTATTCGATTCTTAAATATTTCTAGTTTATCCCCTTTTAGGTCCCACCATCTTGTCCTATGACGCCCACCATCCTTCCTAGCTTGGTATTGCCCTCTAAAACATAAATCTAGTACCAAAATCCTATGTTGAGAGACCAGACTCTCTCCAGGAATCACCTTACAATCATTGCATTTTAGGCAATCCACTTTTCTCACTAAGAAGTAATCTATTTGGCTCTTAACTAATCCACTCTTAAAGGTTATCAAATGCTCCTCCCTCTTCTTATACATAGTATTGGCCACCACCATGTCAGAAGCCAACGCAAAATCTAAGATTCTCTCTCCAGCCTCATTTCTGTCACCAAAACCGTATCCACCATGCACCCTTTCATAACCTAGTTTATCTATGCCCACATGGCCATTAAACTCTCCACCTATAACCAGGTTCTCTCCTACGGGTATCTCCTGTAAGATCTCATCCATCTGCTCTCAAAAATCCCTCTTAGTCTGATCATCTAACCCTACTTGAGGGGCGTAAGCGCTAATAATGTTCACTATATTCCCTCCAATAACTAGTTTAACTAGCATAATCCTATCTCCTTTCCTAGTGACCGCCACCACACTTTCCACAAGACCCTTGGCAATTATGATTCCTACCCCATTCCTACGTCTATCCTTACCACTATAATAAAGTTTAAAACCAGTATCCTCAATTTCCCTAGCTTTCTCTCCCGTCCACTTAGTTTCTTGTATGCAAGCTATATTAACTCTCCTCCTAATCATAACATCTACCAATTCCATCGTCCTACCAGTTAAGGTTCCTATGTTCGCTACCCTAAACCTCTAGTCTTTGACTAGCTTCTTCATCCGCGCTCGTCCAGAAAAACGTGAAAACCTTTACCCATTTTTCACCGCACCCAGGCGTCGATGCGGCGCCCCTTGCTCACTTTTCGAAACACCCGAAGGCAGGCGCAACGCATCACTTGAGGGGAACGACCTAGCATTTAAACGATTCAAAGTAGGATTCATTTTCATAAGGGATCCAAGCAGTTTTTTTACGTGTTGGCTGTCGGCTACCTAACACACAACCCTCCTCCTTAACCCGGGCTTGAAACCGGCGGAGTTGTTAACAACCCCGGCGGAGTTCTAATGTTTGGTTGATATTCAAAAAAATATTTTTCCAGAAGATTGAAAATCATGGCTTATCCGAGTAACTCATGATGCCAATAGCAAACTCACTATTCAACATTGGCTGTATGCTTCTTCACTCTCGAGATTTCCAACCAAGCAACCCAAAATTAACTTAACAGATTTTAGACACGGAAGTCATTTTATGCAACTTTGGTGAAAATGATTTTTTATAAAAATATTTTTCATAGTTGCTGTTCAACCAAACACTATAATTGTGTAAAATGTTTTGGCGAAAATAAACAAACGGAGCCTTACGCGAAGCACTTCAATAAAGCAGCAAAAAGAGTTCAAAGACATACTTTGCCCATAATATTTGGCTGCCGGCTTATACCAACCCACTCATATGTTTTTCCATCAAAGTACCGTACAGTATGCATTCCTGCCCAGATACCTGCATAGAAAATCAAGTAGTATTAATCAATACTACAGACATGTAACCTATTATTACACACCTCATGTAATTCAGTCTAACAATTAGCAATGTACCTTTTCAAAGAACCAAAATTCAAGGTGCCAGATAGAATGCCTACAATATACTTGACAGGTAGGTGTGTAATGGTGTATCTCAAAATCATGATGGATAAAGGGGGTTTGGAGGTAAGCAAAGGAAGTGGATCCCAGAATAAAATAATTTCCATCCATACCATGTCCACTATGATCACCCTAAAGCAGGTTCAAAGCTAAGTTCTGTTGAGGATTAAGCATAGATGGTTAGCATTTCCATTTTCCAATCTTTAGTTTGCTAGTAACAGCATATTGTCTTCTCTTTGGAGTAAAGAACAATTGTTGCAATCAAATTTTTACATTTAATATGTTATGAGATGATTTTGGATCCCCCACACCTAAAAGGCCCAGTTGGCAATTTAGGCATGGATGCAAGAATGGCGAAGGTATCCAAATTGCACACTATACCAATTAATGGAAGGTACCCCAAGTTTGTAGAAAGTAAAGAAATTGTAAGTAGGCTGAATAATTGAAATAAAAACTCATTTCAGAGTAAGGGTGACCTCAACTTATTGGTCCAATTTGAGATTTAATTTTTTTACAAGTAATTTTATTGGTCCAATTTAATCTCTCTCCATTTTTTGATTCTGGCTATATATGTTCCAGCATGAAAACACTCTTTCTAAACACCCTTTCTGGCACTCAATCATCAAAAGAAAGTCCGTAAAATGAATACAACTCTAAACAAGAGCTGCCAGAATTTTAAAAAGCTGGCATAGATTCATCTTTAATGTTTGAACCTCACCTCCCAGCTCCTTACAATTACATTCCTCAGCCCTCCATTGCCTCTGTTTTTGTCATGCTTGATTCATAGTTCGTTGATTTCTTTTTACATCTCAAGAAGAGAATATTGTTAAGCTTTCTTCTGTTCTTATTCCCTTAATTATAAGCAGTTTTTTGGCCCAATCAAGTTTTACTTGTAAACTCTTCTTTCTCAGCAATTGCAATGACCAACCCCACCCCCCACACCAAAAACAAAAAACAAAGAAAAAAGTCCAAGTGGAAATCAACACTAATGATTTGCTTTAGAGGAGATCCCACATCATCTTAGCATGTTTCCATTAGCTGGTTGCTGCCGCCAGCATTGAAAGGTTTTCCAATGCATCACTTGAGTGATTTTGATAGTGAGAAGCTACAGAATTGTTTTAGGAGAGATGGATTGTAAAGCAAGACAGCTAGATTCTGGGCATTTTCTTTAGGTATCAACTAGGAAGCACGGATACGGATACGGATACGGGATACGGCGATATGGGAATATGGATATGGCGATAAGCCAAAATCTGAAAAAGTAGGATATGGATACGGCGAGAACATGTTTTTAAAAAAAAAATTATTTTTTTATAATTTTAATAATGTAATATGCATGAAATGAAAATAAAACCTAAAGTAAATTAATAAATAAAGAGAGATTCCCTATTAAGCTAAGAGCTTCAAACATTCATAAATCATCTAAAACTAAAAGTAAAAGCAAATGCAAATTAACTATCATCCTTACATGCTAATACCAGAAAAAGAACGAGAGCAGAGAGAAGAGACGTGACAAATTGAGAGTGAGAGAGCGAGAGAGAAGTGAGAGAGACAATAAGGATACATCAATTTGACAAATTCTATTACTTTAACTCTCATTATATTCCTCTTATCAAATAACTAAACAAAGTATTAGAAGTAATATGTGACTTCGAGTACTTGATACTTTAAAATTAAGCATCCGATATTCCAAAATTAATAAAAAATTAATTAAGAAGTATCTGATACGTATCCACGAGTATCCAAGGAGTATCGGTATCTAATAAGTATCCGATACGGATACGTTTCCTTTTTTGAAGTATCCGTGCTTCATAGATATCAACGTCACAAACCCCAATTACAATCCATTTAATAGGCTGAAATTGCGGCAAATTGGTGTCAAAGGCATTTCTAGGACCGATAATCATATGTAAAAAAAAGCAAAAATAAAACCCTAATCTCAAATGGCCACAACCTTAATCTCAATATTATTAATACAAACATTGCACTCCGATGATGCATAAGTTAATGTCAAGCACTCCGATGAGGCTTAAGTTACAACTGGTACACACTTTGAGTGGGCTATTGAACGACTGTCAAGCACTCCGATGATGCTTAAGTTAGTGCAACTAAATATTACAATAAAAAGACTAAATATTTATAGGACAAAACCCTAACTCAAAATAAGAAACCAAAACCTAATTCTAACCAAAATAAAACTCCTAATTAAACTATAATTAAAAATAGAATAAATAAAATAATAAATATAAAGACAAAATTATAAAATAGTATATAATTACAAATAGAATAAATAAAATTATAAATTAGGTAATAAAATCTCCATGCTAAATTCATTGCTTATCATGAGATGAAATCAGTTGTGTCCCACACAATTCACAAAAACAGCAAGAAGCAACGGAGAATGTAATCAAGCCTCGTGTTGTATCACAACTTTTCAAACTAGCTCTAAGTAATAATTCAAATATAAATCTCAATACGGATTGAAAGCACATATATCATTTTTTTAAAAAGCATAGATGGCCTAGAAAGCAATACATTGTTCCGTAATGAAAAAACCTCAGCACACGATGCTAGTGAGAAAATCCTACTTGTTTTTCCCAAATAATAGTCATAAAAACAAAATTACAAAATTCACAATTAGATTCCGCATTCATTTTATCTAATAAATTCATGAAAAATATTAAAAGATTGGGCAATGACAGACCACAAAAAGAACAATTTTGAAAACCAAAAATGTGTAAAACACTTGATAATAATAATAATAATAATAATAATAATAATAATAATAATAATAATAAGCAGGCTAATCTTCTACATTTCAATTATTACAAAACAGCTGAGCGGCATCAAGAGTCTCACCAAACCAATTGCAGATTAATATGTCGAGAACAATGCTGTCCCACCAGCACTCATTGAAGTTTGGCAACATGTGGCGGAAGGTAAGCTGAAAATTCCAATACAAGAATTAATTGTGTGAATGAACACAAAATAGCCAACTTAAGTACACACTTGCAAGAATGTTCAAGACAATATATGAGTGCCACTTATAATTGTAACACAATGAACTGTAACAGTTAGATCAAGCCACTAACCTCCATCAACTCAAATCCAATAGAAAGGACCCACAAAAGGGGCTGATTACGAATCATTATAGCCTTGCCCCACCATCCAAAGATATGAGCCAGAACAAATTCATCAAAAAGTGTATCCTATAACGTAACAAAATAAATCAGAGGGCTTGTGGCACTCCAATTTTATACTGAACTATACCAGAAACAAGAAAAAATGCCAAAGGAACAACATTAATGACTAAGGATTGTGAAAGTAGAAATCATACATATACATTCTTAAACCTGTTTGTGGGATTTTCAGGCACATAAATTCGGCAATCAGCACCATAGGATCTTTCAGGAAGTTCTGAAACAAGTCATGCAAATACAGTTGGGAACCAGAACTGTCATGTATAGAAGCAATGAATGACCTTAATTCAAGAACAAGAAACAATGTTGAATAAAAAAATAAAAAGACTTGCAAAACCCAGATTCATTACCAACACCAAGATCAGGATGAAGAAATTTCATAAATTGACGAGCATCATCACGATTCTGGAAATGCAAATATGAAGAAAACAACCATTAGTAACCATTGATTGAAGTCCACAATAAAGGACGGAAAATTATGAAATATCAAAAAACAATGATAATATACAGATTGCACACAGGAACAAATTCATGAAGAGCACCAAAAGTAACAAGGGTAATTCCATAGACAAAATATCTAGATAACAGAGGAAGATGTAATTTTGTTTAGGTGCAGAAGATTTTATCACATAAATTACTAAGGGCAAGCTAAGAAGAAAATTGTGGAAATCTATACCACACCTAGCACGTGGCAAGCCCTTTGAGCTCCACATTGTTGCCACCACACCCCACATGGCAGACCTCTGAGGCACCGGGGTCTATTGAGATTGCATGCATAGCCTAAGAGGAGACATGCAGATCACCAAGAATGGAGAACTCCAATAAGTTGGGCTGTCAGCAGGTCTACAGCTCACTAAGGCCCTAGGTTCACCTACAGGCCCAATTTGGGTTCTTGGCTCACCCACACTCTCTTGGCAGCCTAAAGTTGAGCCCCCGGCTCGCACATATGCCTGCTTGGCCCTTTGGCCCACATACGCTTGCATATGACAGCCTCAGACTGGGTCTTGGCTCGCTTCAATGCTTATTCATTCTACCCAACCACTTGGCAGCCTAGGCGCGAAGCAGGGCCTAGGCATCCCCACTTGGGACATCGGAGGACTGTGGACTAGAGGCTAAGACCATGGGACCGTCAAGTTATTGCTTGTCAGCCAAGACAGCTCCACCTTGACCAGGTTTAGAGAGAGACGATAGGGACCTTACACCCATGCCTCTGCATACATGATATGTTGCCCTTGAAGATATCAGGCTTGCCACTCCAGATGACAGTAGGGCTGATATCAGCTCCTTGAGTGGTAAGGAGAGCCCGCCACCTGTCCCAGAGGTTGCTTGAACTCCAATGCTAGAGGAGCATATATAATGTACCATACATGCAGCGGCTATCATCATTTATCATACAACAACACTTCCATCACTACACCAACCCTAAGGTGTTCAAGGTCTCTCACCGCCACACCCCCATCTCTAAGCCAGCCTTGGTCTTCTCCTCCTCCACCTCCTATGATCACAAGCCACTGAAGTGCCCACCATCTTACCGGTCAACAACCAACCACCTCTAACCTCTCATACACAAAAATAAAGAAACAAGTAATATATTCAACTAATTGAACATGATAGTGGTACCAAATATAGCCTGCTGAACCCAACCATATGAATTAAGGAAATGTTTGGAAAAGCAAAAAAGACCACCAAAATTTTAACACTTTAAATTCAAGCTTTATATGTTATTTTTAGTAAAACAAATAAAACTGACCTGAAAGAGCAAAAAAGTGAGAGCAACAAGGTAAATAACAGCCATTCCATGAACTAATCGCCAGATTGCAGGATGTGGCCTAATAAGTATCCTGTAGAAAGCCAAGTGTATTTACAAACATCAAAGCACATAGACGGCAGTATGACATGATTACATGACTAGAAACTTCAAGGAATCAAACTAACATACTAATGAATCAAGGTCACAAAACCAAATTTGTTACAACCCCCTGAGTCATGCAGCCCATGCCTATGATACAAGCCAAATTTACCCCCATTGTATTTTTATCTAATCCTTCATCAGACAGGCTTTGGTTGCAAATTTGCAATTGCAGGGCATGCATCAGATCTTAATCTTGTTCAAAAAAGAAGGGCAGCAGGACAGTTTAGGATCGTAAAGATTGTCCTTCTGCCCTCTTTGTTTGACTGTAATGGGAAGTTGGCCTTTGCCATCTTACATACAACAGAAATGTACGGGAAGTATAATCTATCACAGTTCAGAAGCAAACACAGGTAAATCACAAAATAAAATTTTCCAAAGTTCCACTTGCTCTATTGGGTGTCCCTTTATGCCTTACCATTTTATATTTGCATTTTAAAGATGACATGCAGTCAAAGAAGCAGAGCAAGTCACAAAATCAAAATGAAAAGATGCATTGATGAGGATACCGTGAAAAGAAAGTGGCATATATCTAGTATTACACAATATAAGTGTGCACAGTAGTATGACTTGGCAAAAAACAACTGTGTTCAGCTATGTGACAACCACTTAGGACAGCTCGAATAATTACACTTGTTTTATTAAATCCTAGGTAGCATTGTATTATCGGTTTTCATACCAAAAGCATGCAAAAACATCAGTGACATTTTGAGAATTCACAGATACTTCTTCCAAAAGATTCAGCTATTATTGTTTTTTATTGATAAGTTAAGAAGAAAAACCATTAGGATTAGACTTCGTAATACTAACAATATGCTCTTGCCATTGATGTCTGGTACTTACGAATTATGACACAACTGGATTCAAATAAAGTAAAATAGCACCCCAATTCCTTTATATCAAAGACGTCAACCAAAAGAAAAAAAAAAAAGCTCATTATTGCAGACAAAACATTAAGAACCCTTCTCCAAAGAGCTGCTTGATCCATTAAAAAAAGAACCTTATAAAGTTCCTAATAATTGACATCAACACAATTTCTCTTCCCATTTGAAAAAAAGAAAAAGATATACAACAAAAGACAAGTTTTCAATTGCCAGATCAAAAGACAAGAATACACCGGCTCTGTTAACTTACACCTTCTTATCCAGAAGCTGAAAAACAAAAGATAGCTTTCACCAAAAAGGAAAATGGAACTCAGAAGTTCTCAAGTGTGAGAACCATGCAATGCAAGTCAATTCTGATCCTCCTAATACTAAAACAATGTACAATTAAGAATCAAATATGTGAAGAGTAAGAGCAACTAAATAATGCTTTAGGTATCCTCAAATCTCCAATTTATTTACAACTACTACATTGTGCAACTTACGTTGATGGAGCTTGAAGCAAACAGTAAGCAAGAAAAACTGCAATCATCGCCCATATGCCCCTATCAAACACAACACCCACTAAGGCATTTTAAAACTTGTGGAGTACTAGAATGGTATAAGCGATACACATAACAAGCACAAACCTTTTCACAGAAGTAATAATATCACCAGATGAACTGTTTTCAGGATCAAGAGCACCACTTGCCCAACTGGTAAGCACACACAGATAAATAAATCAAAAATTAATTGACTAGGGACTTTTTGAACAATCTAAAAAGAAACTGCAATATAAGCAAAGCACAAATTTATGCCAACAGTGCAACAGCAAAAGCAGGATTATGGGATACCATAGTTCTTCTTCACAAGGAACCCCGTTATCACCAGGCCTTGTGAAAAAAAGAAAAAGAAAAGGTGATTGACATAATTAAGTGAGACCAAAAGCAGAACAACACAAATAGGGACTCGCTTGCCAAAAACCCATTAGCCAGTCCTTTTGGAGATTTGAGCCGGTGGACACAACTTGTTTTGAGTCCATATAACAGGGTGTGAGGTATGCAGGATAAAAATAAAATAAAATTATTAAAACAACAACAACAACTAAATAGACAACATAAGTAATCAGTGCATTCAAAGGAAACTTTGAAAAGAACAATACAAAAGCCCAGTAGGAGCACAACTAGAGAAGTGCCCCGATGACCCCGTATTTGTGATGTACGAGTTAATATATTCCAATAAAGATCCAACGCTATAATTACAGCCCAATACAGCTACGAAGACAAAAATTTGGGACTTTTAATCATAAATAAGATGCACCATTCAAGAAGACATGGCCATTTATGATGAATGTATTCAACAGTAAATATCTAAAGCCATCTCTAAATTGCATTATGCACAAGCAAGAAATGGCTAAACAAGTTTAATTAATGCTATTTTATACACTCAAGTAACTAAATATATAGAAGGTCATAAGAGCAATGTGCAACTCTAGGATCGATAATAACTACTGAAACTTAAACCAAAATAATAACCTTTAGGATGTTTTGCAAGAATCCTAGAGAATCGATTATTCAGTTCACCTCACTGTTAACATCTGGCACACATGCTTCACTAATTTGAAATCACTGCTGAAGAATGAGGAGCCTGCAGCTAACGTGCATATACAACAATAACTTGAAACTTCCAAACAATTGCTTTTGGAAGATATGGCTTTTAAAAGGCTGAAATTCAGAACCAAGCTTTAAGTTTGCAATTGCTTACAACAAAGTTGCTTGCTCGGATGTACTGTTTAAGTAACCATATCATTTACAGTGACAGGAACCAATGGGTATGTAGTCAAATGCCATAATGTAGCATTTAACTTGAAATTCGGATATATCATCACATGAAGATAGAACCATAATCCATAAATATGAATTTTAAAACCAACACTTTACTGAAGAGCATGATTTTCAAAAGGTCAAATAAGGTAGCAAATTTCAATTTTGCAGGCCAAATTAAATATTCACACAACAAGAACGATGGCTTGATTGCAAACCTTAAAGGTTCCAATGGTATATTTACACTAACTTGGACTGGTAATTAATATTAAGTAGACATAGAATTTATGCTCTAATCATTTAGATATTTACCAAACTTTAGTACTCTCACAAATTTAAATGCTCAAAAATATCAATTGAACTTTCCACAACCAGCAGAATTTAGGACCAACTAAAGGGAAAAAATCTACAGGTCCACCAATTTTAATGAGTTCAACTATCAAGTAATGAAACCGCAGAATTGGCAGAATATCTAAATAAACACTGGTTGTAGTGCAAGAAACTCACATAAGAAAGCATGCACCGACAAGTAACAACGAAATGGTACGAGGTTTGTATGCCCATGCAGTCCATGGATCCAGCTCTTCAGCAGAAGCTAATGACCTCACATCACCATTTTCCTGTGCCGTGCGATCCTTTCTTCGAGCCCTTCTATCACCATTAAGCTCCATAGACCCAGTGTTAAAGAAATGCCACTTGCCTACTGCAGACTATAAAACAATAAGAATTGTAGTTGCAGGTTATGAGACACAAACAAGACAATACAAAAACTAAAATAATCATTAATTCTCCAACATCATACAAATCAATACATAGGTGAGAACAATAATATTCTAAAGAGGGAAGATGAACAATAAACCATTATTTTCTAATAACACATAAGTCAGATGGCCAAGATTACCTCAAAACCATAGCCAACATCATTAAAATTAACATAAGCCAACAGAAAACTATGTTTCCCCTTGTGACACATTACCAGAAAACCACAACCAACATACACATAAGTCATCAATTTGCACTAACAAAAAGTTATTATGATAGTCTACAGAAAATTGGAAAAAAATAATAATAATAAAAAATAAAAAAGAGTAGAACATCGTGCACAAACAATTTTAGTTTAAACAACCAAAGAAACAAAACAAAATAAAATAAATAAACAGTAGCCACCATGATTGACAGATACATATGATTTCTAGTTATCACATTAAAAAGGGCACAGCCGAAGAAGATAGCAATAAAACAGCTGGTTTACAAATAAAATCACATCCATTAATAGGGATAACCTACACAATGCAAATCAACCACATACGGCGACATCTAAACTGAACTGCAGCAATTTTGAAAGTGGAGCGCAATTCCCACTCGGTTGTTCTACAAACTACCACCAAAGCAACTTAATAACTTAGCTTATTTTTAACTAAACTACTAAATATACTGCTCATGACTTTCCAATTAATTGCATATTACTGCTTTACAAAATCAATTTTCAATTAAGGCCATGCAACCATGTAGTTAACTCAAAATCAATAAACATAAATCTTAATGTTATTAAGCTTCTACATATTACAAAACCAAAACACCAGGACCGTTCTAGAAGAATTTTGTAGTATTGAGGATAAACCAAACCAAACCAAACCAAACCAAACTAGCTTAGTGTCCCAATCAAGTGGAATCGGCTAAATGAATCATTTTACGCCATTTTGCTCTATCAAATACTATATGCTCAATTAAATTAAATTAATTCATATTTTTTTTACTACAGCATCCCGTGCCAGCTTAGATCTTTCTCTCTACTAACCTCTCCATTATGGTAATTACAATTTATATCACTCTTCGTCGGCTTAATATAAAAATTAAAACTTAAGTTTTTAAATGAATCAGCGGTCAACAATTCAATTCAATATGATATTGAAAAACATATAATCAATCTATTCCAACAACTCACCACTAAAGCAAAAAATCAGAAAAGATGTCAAACAGTAATCAAAATCATCATATAAGACCAAGATTATAGATTCTAATGTCAAGTTGTGGATATAATTAAAATGTAACAACTGTTACAATTCAATACCCCACATATCATATCTACCTTACTTCTCTTTGACCATGAAATTATGTAAACACCAAACAGTGAACACTGTAGATAATACAAATCAATAAATAAATAAAACTATATAGAAAACAAAACAAATCTAGTCATTTTCTCGACTGTATCATATCATTCAAATTCAACAAACCCCTTTACGCTATCAAAATTTTTTCCACTGCATGTAATTCTAAATCTTTTTTAAAAAATTTAAAAATCTAACGCCACCCTAAATTGCACCCGTATGGATTTTTACATTTTAAAAATGAAATAAACTCACTAAAAATATTGAAATATCGATGAACCAAACATAACGTACAGTTTCGGTACATATATATCTATAGAGAGAGAGAGAGAGAGGAGAGAGAGAGAGAGAGAGAGGTGTCGCAAAAAGGCATGTTGTTTAGGGTGACTTACGTAGAAGAGGCTGACAAGCGAAGGCTGTCCGTACGATTAGGTGACGAGAAGATCGTGGCCGTCGGATCGGAGAGAGACTGTGAACTCAGAGAGCGAAGGAGGGAAGAGATTGAGTGTTCACTGTTCCTCTCTCTCTCTACTTTCTCTCACTAAAAAGGCAGATAGATATATGTGTTTGTATGTATAGATTACACTTGGAGTGGCAGAGTCTGCAACAGCGGTGAAAAGGCGGTGATGAGAGTGAAAAAAGGAGAGAAAAAAATTAAAAAAAAGTAGAGAGAGAGAGAGAGAGAGAGAGAGAGAGAGTACGAGGGTCAAAGAGAGATATGAAGAAGTTAAGATACGCACGAGAAAAGAGGACACAAATTATTATACCCAAAGTACCCTTCAGGATATTCTTTAATTTCAGATATTAATATGCCGGATATGCTAATTCTGCTATTGCTATTTCTATTTTGAAATGTCTATATTATCCTTTGCTTTTACTTTTGTAGAATTTTTTTTTTTTAGTGAATTGTAAAGGCTATGGCTTCTCATTATCTTTCATTGAGGGCTGGTTTGGCATGAACTATATAATTTATTTTTTTATCTTTTTATCTTTTTTTTATCATATCATCTCTCTATTTTTCTGTACATCATTTCGTAAAAAGACAAAAAGTACATTTTTTTAAGACACCCCAAATCAACCCTGAATTGGGAAGATATTGGTTGACCTTATAAACGTTTTTTTTTTTTTTTAATGATTTAAATTATTTATATTTTAAAATTTATTGAGTATATTATTCGTGTAAAAAATTAAGTCGATCGAATAACAACAATCACATGTTTGAATTAGTTTTAAATGAAAAAAATAGATGATAAGAAAATAAATTGTTCGTACAAAATAGATTCAAACACTTAGTTTTCGTTATTCAATCGACTTGATTTTTTGCAAGAATAATGTACTTGACAAATCCTAAAATATGAAAGATTCAGATTATCGAAATAAAATTCAAAAGTGAGCCATTGGGCCAAACTAGAGTGTCTAGTTCGATTATGAACTGGAGACAGTCTAATCCCATTATGAATACATCCCTAAAGTTAGGGTTGAGAAAAAAATTACAAATCGTTTCAATATGGTTTGATTTGATTTTCTCAATACATGCTTAGATTTTAATTCTTAAAGCAGGTGAATTGTTATTTTACTAGACCATTTAAGGTCAAGTTTGGCATAACCTAAATAATACAAAAAGTTAAAAAGTTATTATCCTATTTAAGTCACATCATCTTATTTAAATCACATTACCTCTCTAACACATCACATCAAACCCAATTCATATAAGTCAATAAGTCAAAAAGTACATTTTTTTAAAATAATCCAAACCAACCCTAAATATATATAATTTGTTATTTATAATAGACACTGGAGTACCTTATTAGTATTCAATACACATTCATAATTTGTTAACCATTTGCTTTTACAAGTATGTATAATATTATAATTAGTTCTAAACAATTATTTAAATAATTTTGTTTGTAAAATGATAATATTACTGTTTCATTTTTTAGTAAGTTGTAATCATGTTATGATTGATGAAAAATTTTATAAAAACCGTGATTCCAAACCACATTTTTCTAGTTCAGTTTGTTTTGTTTTAATATTTTTGTAATTCAATTTAATTTTAGATTTAATAAAACCGTAAGTAGTTATTTGGTTTTGTTGAACCATGCTAAGGCCTAATTATGCATAGTTTTGTCTAGTGAAACAACCTAACAAACATCAAAGATTTTGATTAGGACGAATCAATTTCAGGATGGGATGGTGTATATACAAAAACATTATTTATTTTATGGTGATTGTTTTATTGTCTATAAATTTGTAATGTACAACTAAATGATATTTTATTTTGTTTTATATGATATTTCTCCATTATTATTGCTTATAATTTCATAATTTGTTAAATTTATATTTTTTTTCTTTTGTGCCCCATCTACTAGTTGAATTACACTTAAAATAACAAGTTCATATCATCAGTTTTTTCAACTCTTACGTCAACTCAATACATATAATTTATTACTATTTTTTAATATGATGAGTACTACATATTTTTATTGTGTAAATAATTATAAAAATAAAATAAATAAAGGATCTATAAAGCAGATTAACGATGAATGCTTATAAAAAAATGTCTTAACAATGCTAGGAATACCTATTTTAAAATGAAACCTAGCACAACTGTGGACATCAATGAAGGGAGATAGATCTAAACATTCTTACCAGACACTACAAGAATTTACACATTTTACGATTACTTTTGCCGATTAAAAAAAATTTTAGTCGCAAAAAAATGACATTTGACAACCAAATATTAATTAGTCGCGAATGATCATTAATTTTGGCATAAATGTCTAGGTTTAGCTTAAATTTGAGGAAATTACAATAAAGTGGGATAGAGGAAAAAAAATTACAAAAATATATGAGGTGTAAGTAATTCCGTGATGGGATATAAATGAAAAGTTGTAGAGGTATAAGTGTGACTTGCATCCCTCTTGTTTGTGTAAAAAAAAAAAATTATATCTTAATAAATGTAATTCTCCCTTTAAATTTTAACAAGCTTTAAATGTGTTTAATTTTGATTTATGTACCTTCTCAGTCAATCTTAAATAACATATAATTGAGTCAATCTCAAGCCCAGCTTGAGTAATTACTTTTTTTTTATCAAATAATAGTTCATTCAAGTTTTGGTTGAAAAACTAATAAATTTTAAAATATATTTAAATTTCTTTTATCATAACAATTCAAAATCAAACCTAAGAACTCACTCAATTTCTTTACTAATCATTTTTTTTAAAAAAAATAATTACCAAACGTGTTATATTTTAAAATTCTACAAAAAAATAAAAAAAACAATAATAATAATTAAACAATTGAGACAAGCCCCATTGAAATTGTAGGAATGAAACAAGTTTTTTTTTGGTTAGCATGTTAATGCAGTATTAAGGCCAATTTTAAAAAGTGGGTTAAAAGCTAACATTTTAACCCACTTTCCTCTCGCTAAAACAAGTTAAAAGTAAATTTTAACCATCTTCTTAAAAATATGTACAATTACTTCTGTTTGTATAAGTAGTAAGAAATTAAATGCTATCTAAATTAAATAATATTTTTTATAATGAGGCCAAAGCCTTCCGTATGTATTAGTACAAAATTAAGAATAATGTTTATATGTGTCAATTAATGTATTAATTAATATACTAACAGATGATATGGTATAATTTTAGAGATTTTAAATATTTGTAATTTGTATAATAGGTGGAGTCAGTAATAATGACATAATATTAATTGGTACACTAATGTGTATATTAAGGCCAAGTTTGGCATCCCAATATAAGTGCACTTATTTTATCTTTTTATCTTTTTTGGGTCACATCAATCAACATCTCCTCTCTACTTTTTCTACACATAATACAAAAAAAGTCAAAAAGTACACTTATTCTAAACTTCCCAAACTTGGCCTAATTAGTGCATACAGCACTATCAAAAAATTAAATATAGTCTAAATTAAATAATAATTTTTTATAATAAGACCAAAATACCCTTGTTACTTTCTTTCCAATTTAGCCTTTTATTTCCCTTTTTTTTTCTTATACCTTTTCACCTTACTTGATTTTATATGATTTTTTTTTTTAATTTGGAAAAATTAGGAGACACCCTTCTACAAGTTTATACAAGAATACAAGGGCACCAACAATTTGTTTGCTAGTAAGAGTGTGAGATTTCAAATTGTAGATAATAAGGAAAAAGTTTGACCTAAATGACCAAACTATTCCTACCAACATAAAAATATTCTAGAACTCTTTTTAAATTTGGATTTTTTATAAAAATAATGAGTTACTGTACATGAATTATAAAATATAAAATAAAATAAACTGAGAACAATTAGACAAGCCTAGGAAAGCAAAATTACCCAACCTGACTGTATTTATCTCCAGTAAATTTTAATAAAAAAAATATATTTGGGAGAACATTGATAGGGTAGGGTAAAGTATGTTTGGTTCAGTTCAATCAGTAGGGTAAAGTATGTTTGGTTCAGTTCAATCAGTTTAGTTAATTTTTCGATTTTTTTTACATCCCTAATAAGTAGGTCAAAACTCTCAAATTTAAGATAAAATAATTAAGTTTAAAATTAAAAATTCACACACAAAACGCAAAAAATCCGATATGTTTCCATTCCCTTCCACGCCACATTGTAATAGTTAATAAGTTTATTGTCAATTTCCTACCCCATTAAGTTTTGTCCATATAAAAATATATATATATATATATGTGTGTGTGTGTGAGATTTATTAGCTTGTTTATTTTGGGAAGTGATTCATAAGTTTATTTTTTAATTTATTATAAAAAAAACATATGTAAAAAATAGATGGGTGATATAAACCAAATAAGTCAATAAGTTGGCTTATAAGCTTGTCGCCAGTGAAAATTTACTTTTACTTTTGTTTAATCGACAATATTACGTAACTCAAATTTTGTGGCTCAAAAGTGACTCAAATAGTCAAAACGATATCGTTTTGAGTACAGAATATCATAAAAATTGCCAAAACGACGTCGTTTTAGCCATTTGAGCCACTTTTGAGCTTCAAAATTTGAGTTACGAGACATTTTCCTTGTTTAATATTCTCTTAGGACAAATGTTAACAAAATTCTTACAAAAAAGAACATATCTAATTTGTATAAAAATATATAAAAGTATTCTCTATATGTAAACAATATATTAAAATTATAAATATTTTGAAATTCTATATGATTCATAAACCTTAATTCTTTTTTTAAAAAATTTAGATTTCTAGATTCACCTTGACAAATCGAATTGGAAATTTATAATTTTTAAAAAAAAAAATCTAAACAATATTCAAAAAAGACAAAAATAAGTAATATTTTTTAGTTTATTTTGGCCTTTTTTTTTATAAAAAAAAAAATTTAAATTTTTCAAAAAAAAATATACTTTTTATATTCGTCTTAGGAAAATAAATCAAAAAAAAAAATCTGACATACTTTTTATAATAAAAAAATCACTAAAGATAAAAATAAAAATAAAAAAATTTAAAATGACTTTTTTTTGGGGGGGGGGGGGGGGATTGCCAAAAGAGTATCAGATGAATGTGATTTCCTTGAACACATGCAATCATTATCACTAATCAAATCAATTCCATAATTACTTGGAAATTTAGTTGATGATTAAACAGATGAACTCCATCATTATCACTAATCAAATCAATTCCATAATTACTTGGAAATTTAGTTGATGATTAAACAGATGAACTCCATCATTATCACTAATCAAATCAATTCCATAATTACTTGGAAATTTAGTTGATGATTAAACAGATGAACTTCATCATTATCACTAATCAAATCAATTCCATAATTACTTGGAAATTTGGTTGATGATTAAACAAATGAACTCCAATCGAAAATGCATGGTCCTTTTCATCCTTATAGATTCATAATCATCATAACTATCATTGCCCTTACTATTTAAGGAGAAATTACAATTTTAGGCCCGATTTGCAAGTCAGATTTTTAGTTAAAAATTTATTATAAATTGTATAAAGGCCCAAAATAATTAATATATGATAACTCTAATTTAATTCATCCCAGTTGAATAATCATAATGTTCCGATCATCATTGAGTAATCAAATCTCTACAGTTGAGTTCCTTGATATGTGAGAGATTTACAAAAGAAGTCCACATGCAATTACATATTTAATTTATGAATCTATTGCATATGAGAGATGAATAACAAAATAGACAAATACAAGCCTATCGGGTCACAAGTTCCAAGGCTTAAACCCCGATTACAAATAAAAGGTTTACAAACCCATACACATAACCCTTAACTTGTCAAAAATATAGCAACAAACAAAAGAACCTTATATTCACAAAATATCCACTTGCCTTCACTAAGGCAAAAACACATCCTTTTCTGCACAAATCCACTAAGGATGAGTGCAAAACTCAGTAAGAAGATCTTAACAAAGTAATATATCTTTTAAGTAGTCTTAAAATATGCATGTCATGCTCCAAAAAAAAAAATAATAATAAGTTTTCATCTCTTTGAAATCTTATGCCAATACTCAATTTTCGAAAACATATATATGTATGTATATATATCAATATAATAGAATCACAATATAGGGTGGTAAATACAACTCAGGTAATCTCCAGGCTAGTATCTGCAAGTAAGTCTCTCAAAGACTCTACCAAACCTACTTTATTGGCTCCTAACCAGAAGGCATGTGGTACTTGCCCTACGCGTATTTTTGATCTTTCACCTTAGACACCCAGGCAACTTAAATCTCAATCTACGCCTTCTATCCAGACTTACCACCATATTTATCCTAAAAACAATTCAAGTTTCAAAAGCCGTCTCAAAACAATGACTCTATCTTTCCAAAATTGTAGCTTTAATAAGACATTATTCAAAAACTATGCAATGAATGTAATATAATGAAATTACGTATACATATCCTCAATAAGAAATTCCAAATTCTTAACATTCTCTCAATGTTAACACAATGTTCAACATTTCTCAAATTCATCTCAATCAACAATATTCTTCGAACATCATTCAACAATATATATATATATATATGTGTGTGTGTGTGTGTGTGTGTGTGTGTGTGTGTGTGAGACATATGACAATCTTCTATATTCACAATCAATGTCAAATTTTCATAATCCAAACATGTATCAATCATGCAATCCATGTCAAATTCTCAACGACAAAAATTTATCCATCTCATAGATATCTCAACAACATATCAACATATGAAAAGTTCATTTTTCTCTATGAAAATCCCAACATTTGCATAAGATTTTCACAAAATTAACTTTTCCCCAATTTCCAAAGTCTAGGGTTTTCCTTCAAAACATATTTCTCCTATTTAAAAAAAAAAATGCTTCCATCAATGGACTCCCATGAGTCTCATAAATCCATAAGGCAACTAATTTGTGCAAAAATCATGAGAGGAATCACTCCTCAAACATTTCTAAAACCCAACATTTTCAAATCCCAAACTTCCAATACAAAATCACATCAATACCGAGTCAAGACATGCTAAAATTATATATATACATATATATATCACACTCAAAGAAACTCTCTATCTTAAGTTTGGAAATAAAAGATGAAAAAAACTCTAGAATTAATGGTGTTGAAATCCGATCTTCACTGCACAAGTTGTAACCCTTGATCAGCTCTTTAAAAAGTTCCAAGGCACTAAAGATTTTCAGACATAAACACTCCTACACATGCGGGACCCAATCCACACATGCAGCATGCTTTCTTTCTTACATGTAGAACTCCTGACTGCACGTGCGGCGAACACGTACCCCCCACACCTGCCTTTATTTCAATATGCAACTTACAAAATAACCCCTTCACCACACGTGCGACGCCACCCCCGCACCTATGACTCAAACCTACGAACGTGTAATTTTGTTTATTGACTCTGGTTCGCAAGCTTTAACATGAAACCTCCAACTAGGACTCCAACTCCACGCCCAAAACACAAAAGGCTCAACTCTGAAAACAAAACACAAGAAAGTTTTTGAGAGTGGTGAATTCACCCAACCAATATGGCCTCAAATTGAAATCAAAAGCCCGAAATTATGAAATAAAACGAAGTTAAAGTAAAGATAAAGTGGTGACATACCCAGGATCTCACAAGTTGTCATATCACTCTTTTTTATTTTTTACATATCTTTTTATGAAAAATTAAAAAATCAACTATAATAGTTAATTCTCAAACAAGATATTAGTGATATCTTTTCAAAATAATTTTAAATTTATGAAAATATTTAACATTTTAATTATTAAAATTTGTAATCATAATTTATCATAAAATTATAATATTTTCTCACCACAAAATGTCATAATAAAAATTACTAACTTTATCACAAAATATCATAAATATTTATAAATTTTATAACAATTTATTATTATCATGTGTACTAGGAGTGAGTCTTGTACATTTTTTTATAACTTTATTATATATTTATAAATGCAATAAGGCCAAGTAAAATCACGTCATGCCTGGCTAATTCAAGGAAAACATCTAGGTGGTTTAAATACAAATGCACCCGTTTGCTTTGAGTTTTTTGGATTAAGTTTTTTGAAAAACTGAGTTTGCGTTTGGTTATGTTTTGTAAATGTGATTTGAGAGTATGAGTTGTATTTTGAGATTGTGTGTTGTAGAATTATGATTTGAGTGTAGAAAATTTGTTTGGTAAAGAGTTTTAAAAATAGTTTTGGAAAAGAGGTTTGATTTGAGTGGGGAATTATTGATGTGACATCTGATATGTGATTTAAAAATTTATAACTCATAACTAAACATACAACTCAAAATTATTTTAAAGCACATAAAAAATTTAAAAATTTTCAGAAAATATTTTTCCCGATTATGTAAATCAATTGCCAAAAAAAAAAAAATCTGGAATTCAGAGGACATCCTGGTGGACATCCCCAAGGACATCCGGATGAACATCCGGGTGGACTTCCTCAGGCAAAATTTTCACAAAAAACGCGGCCTGATGCACAGAGTTCTCTGCAGAGCTCGCGAAAATTGATTTCAAAACCACAACTAGACATCATACTCAAACACACGTGTAGAAACACGTTTACAAATCACAACCAAGCAGAGCCTGAGTTTTTTGTTTTTCATGTTTTTTTTGTTTTTAGTGAATATTTTTAAATTTTTAAATATTTTTTTAGTTTTTTAGATGCACCTTACTTAGATGTATTTAAAAAGTAAAAAATTTGTGAAAAAATATTTTAAAAAATTAATAAATACATAAAAATATAAAAAATAATATTGCTTTAATTTATCGTGTTCACTATAAATGTATGAAAACTAATTTAAATGTTCATGCTTTGCATAAATCACCTAAAGATAAAACTTTATTAATACAAAGTACTAGTATTGATTCACATATTAATGTTCCCCAAATGATTGAATGGAAAAATGTTGAGTTACCTGATGAATGGATTACTGTTAATGAACATTACAAACATAATCAACAACAATCATCTATCACTGATATCCAAGATATTCAACAATTTAATGATGGTTCAGTTCATATTAAATTCAATCGTAGTCAATCCTCTCGACATAGTACATCTAGTGTCCCTACTGAAATTGAAACTGAAGATGAAATATTCAGTACTCCGTTATTCCGAAAAAATAGTCAAATACATTTTGGTCCTCCAACTCAAAATAAATTAAAAGGAATTGATAATTCTACAACTTCCCAGATTAGTAAACCTGTTTATTCAACACGTACTCATTTCCCTGACGAAGAAGTTAATTCAACTAACTCTCCAACTCAAACAGATATGGAAGAATTCACACCGCCTGTTAATCCTCAATTATTAACCATCAAACAAGAATTTATTCCCAATCTTGCAAACTTACTTATTGATTTCAAATCAAAAGCTAATCGCACTCAGCGATATGCTTATTATGCTAAATATACTTCTACTCAAATGTCCCACATATCTCAAGAATTGTATGATTTTATGATTTAATATGGTTTTGAATTACCTTTGTTAGAATATGTTGATAAATATTACAAACAATTAAATACAATTACAAAACGTAAATGGAAAACTTCTGCTACCACTACTGTTAACTCTAGTCATCCTCCTTTAGAAAACATTATCCTTAATCAGCAAGGAACTGACATTCCTGCTTCACCTTTTAAATTACCTGGAAATGATAACGAAATTAAAAAAGTCATTGAACAAAATAATTATACAAATCAATGTTTAAACACTATTGGTAAACAATTAGATAAAATAGAAACCAATTTAGAATCTATTCCAGTTCATCTAATAAACAACCTTTAGATGCACCCTTGTTAAATCTCCCTACTAATCGTTCTAAGCGAACTAGTTTAGTTACAAATGACCAATCATCTACTGTCCAAGCTATTGAAAAATTATTTAATAAATTATCTACCACTGATACTCCTTCACCTTCTAAGGATAAAGGTATTACTGTATTAAATCAACAATTTGATATTGATCCTAATTCTACTCCATCGACAATCGATAATGAGATAAACCAATTAGCTCAACAATTCCAAATTACAAAAATCCATTATCCAAAAGTTAATCCCCAAACTACTAAGAATTGGTATAATAAACCCACTCACACCGATTTACAATTTGAAGAAAATAATATTAATAATCAATTTTACATTTACGCTAAAAAATTATACGAATGGAATATTGATGGTCTTAGTGAAGATCAAATCCTCCAAACATTAAATCATTTATCCATGGTTTCCAACAGTTATCTATCTAACTATCCCCAATATACTCAACCTGAAATTGTTACTTTAATCATTACTGGTTTTACTGTTATGCTCAAATCTTGGTGGGAAAAATACTTAACTGAAGATCAACGAGAATCCATAATTTATGCTAATCAAACTGATGATCAAGGATTACCTATTTTTGATGAAAATTTAAGATGCTGTCATCCTGATGGTATTAATCAATTAATCTATACTATTGTTCGCCATTTCATTGGTACCCCAACTAATATTTATTCTCGTATACATGATCAACTTAGTAATCTTACATGTCCAACATTAAGTGACTTTAGATGGTATAAAGATGTCTTTACCTCTAGGGTTATGTTAAGAGAAGATTGTACTAAATCATTCTGGAAAGAAAAATTCATTAATGGATTACCTAGTTTATTCGCTCACAAAATCCGAGATGTTCTTAGTCAACCTACTGGTGTTATTGAATATGATAATTTAACATATGGTGATATAATAAGCACTATTCAAAAAGAAGGTTTAAAAATGTGTATTGATTTAAAACTTAGTCAAAAAGCTTCTAAAGATAAACATAAAGCCAAATATGAATTAGGCAATTTTTGTGAACAATATGGATTACCTCCAGTTGCACCCTCTCGTAGGAAATCACATAAGTATTCCAAACATAAATCAAAAAATTATCATAAATACAAGAAACGTTATTCACCTTCTAAATCCAATGATAAATTTTATACTAAACCCAAAAAGAAAAATTATAAATCTCAATCACATCCGAAATCAAAATCTAATAAGGATATTACCTGTTATAATTGTGGTAAAAAAAGTCATTATGCTAATAAATGCAAAGAAAAACAAAAACTCAAAGAACGAGTTAGCCAACTCCAAATTAATGAAGAATCTAAAATTCAATTATTTGAAATCTTACAATTAAACCAATCTGATAATGATTCCTCTTCTGTTCCTCCATCTGCATCCAGTTTCCCTTCTGATAATGATCAATCTGATTCTGATAACCAACATAATCAAATTACTTTAGGATGTACTGATGTTTGTTGTAAACCTGTTAAACAAATCTCTGTTCTTACCAAACATACTCAAGAAGAATCTGCTTTAATCGATTTAATTAGTAAATTGGATGATCCTCAATTAAAACAACAATACATTGATAAATTAAGAAATTTATTACTTCAAAAAGATACTAAGCCTAAGTTTAATAAACCTATTATTAGTTTATCTAAAACTTTAGAAAAATTTAAAAATAAAACTAAAGAAGTCACACTTCAAGATTTACAATCTGAAATTAATCACATTAAACAAACTATCCGCGATCTCCAAAGTAAAGATAACAAATTAGAAAATGAAATCATTAATATTAAACTTAAACAAAGCTTACATGATTTTCAACCTAATCCAAAATCACCTCAGCAATCTGCACACCATTCTGATTCTGAATCTGATCACACGAATCCTGAAAAGCTCATTTTTGATAATCGATCTCACACCACTAACCTTGAAGATAAAAGATTAAATTTACTTAATAAAATTTTTATGCAAAAATGGTATTCACGAATTAAAATCATAGTTGAAGACTTTGAATTAGATTTAGTTGCATTAATTGATACTGGTGCTGATTTAAATTGTATTCAAGAAGGATTACTTCCTACTAAATATTATTACAAATGTCAAGAGAAATTAACCTCTGCTAATGGTAGTAAAATGCATATTAAATATAAATTACCTAAAGTACATGTTTGCCAAAATAATATTTGTTTCAAAACTACATTTGTTTTAGTTAAAAACATGACTGATAGAATTATTTTAGGTACACCTTTCATTTCATTACTATATCCATTTACTACTTCCACTGAAGGAATTACTACTCATGTTTTAGGACATCCTGTCACATTTAAATTCTTGTTTCCACCTAAACCATTAGAATTAAATCAATTACAAGATTGTTCTATTACTCATACTATTCAAAGATTAACTCGACATATTAATTTTCTTAAAGAAGAAATTAATTACAAAAGAATTGATCAACAATTAACTGATCCAGTTCTCATTTCTCAAATTAATGATTTTAAATTAAAACTTGAATCCACTGTTTGCTCCTCTTTACCTACTGCATTTTGGCATAGGAAAAAGCATGTAGTTACATTGCCATATATTAAAGGTTTCAATGAAAAACACATTCCTACTAAATCCCGACCTATCCAGATGAATTTTGACTTATTAGAAATGTGTAAAAAAGAAATTAATGAATTATTAAAAAATAGAATAATTAGTCCCAGTAAATCACCATGGTCTTGTCCTGCTTTTTATGTTAATAAAAATGCTGAATTAGAACGAGGTGTTCCTCGCCTAGTTATTAATTACAAACCATTAAATGCTGTTCTTGAATGGATTCGATATCCTATTCCTAATAAAAAAGATTTAATTAAAAGACTTAATCAAGCTGTTATTTTCAGTAAATTTGATTTAAAAAGTGGTTTTTGGCAAATCCAAATTCACCCTAAAGATAGATATAAAACTGCTTTTAATACACCATTTGGTCAATATGAATGGAATGTCATGCCCTTTGGATTAAAAAATGCTCCAAGCGAATTTCAACATATCATGAATGATATATTCAACTCATTTAGTCATTTTTCCATTGTTTACATTGATGACATATTAATTTTTTCTAAATCAATCCATGAACATTGGAAACATTTAACTGCATTCTTTTATACAATTAAAAGTCATGGTCTAGTCATTTCTGCTCCTAAGATTAAATTGTTTCAAACTAAAGTTAGATTTTTAGGATATGATATTCATCATAATACTATTCTCCCTATTAGTCGCTCTATTGAATTTGCTTCTAAGTTTCCTGATGAAATTCTTGATAAAACTCAACTACAACAGTTCCTAGGTTCCCTTAATTACATAGCTGATTTCTATCAAGACCTTAGGAAAATCTGTCAACCTCTGTTTGATAGGTTAAAAGATAATCCTCCTCTTTGGTCTTCTACTCATACTGCTGTTGTTCAACAAGTTAAAAAATATGTTCAATCTCTTCCTTGTCTTGGTATTCCTACTGAGAATTCATTTAAAATCATTCAAACTGATGCTTCTGATATTGGTTATGGTGGTATTCTGCTCCAGCAAGTTACTCCCCAATCACCTGAACAAATTGTTCGTTTTCATTACGGTGTATGCGGAATCTTGCACAATTAAATTATAGTACTATTAAAAAGAAATTTTATCTCTGATTTTATGCATTCAAAAATTTCAAGATGATATTTTAAATCAAAAATTTTTACTTCGTGTTGATTGCAAATCGCTAAATATGTTTTGGAAATGGATGATCAAAATCTTGCTAGTATACAAATTTTAGCCCGTTGGCAATCTATTTGTAGTATTTTTGATTTTGACATTACTTACATACCTGGTTGTCAAAATTCCCTTCCTGATTTTCTTACCCGGGAATTTTTACAGGGGGTAAGGGATGAGTGCTACTCCACATATTTCTTATGTTAAAACCCAAATTACCCATTACCAAACCCTGATCAAACAAGTTAACCGTCGCATTAACCGCCTTAAATCCACCAGACTTACTACTAAACGAGCCCAATACATCAATCATCAACAGTTACAAGCTCGACGTGCTTTACGTCAAAATTACTACAATGATTTGTTCTATTACCAGAATTATTTAGATCTTCTTTCTGGTTGCTAATCTTTGTTCCCTATTTCACAGATGTCTCGCCCAAGGCCTCCTTCAAAGGCTTTGGTTCCCTCTACTGGTTCCAGTAAACCTAACCAACTCATAGTTCCTCCTCCTTTGGAGTCAGTCAACCCATCCAGGTCCCTTGACCTAATTAACCGATACCATACTCTTGGTACTATTCACCGTCCTGATTATTCATCTGCATTGGCTAATGATCTTTTTGCCTCTAGCCAATCCATTTCAGTTACTCCACTTCCAATCAACCAAGTTCGCCCTTTTCGAACTGAGTACACCAAATCACATGTTACAAACCTGTTCTACAAAGAACCCAGTCACCCTAGAAGTCAAACCATTAATGAAATTGCTCAATTCCATTTTGGCTCTGGATGCCATTTCATTTCTTCACCTCCAGAGAAAAACCTCTCTTATTACAAAGATATCCTGCTCAACCATCATTCCATCTTGATTAAACCAATTCAAGATCGAACTTATGCTTACAAGATCCTATACCATTCATTCTACATTCATAATATTGTCTCTCTTGCAGAATGGGGAAATCCTAATCGCCGAGATTTACAGTCACTCTATTCAATATAATTATCATGATTATGTTGATGCTTGGTTCAAATTGTTCTTATACCAAAATGAGTCATTCAGCCACTCCTGGTTCATTTCCTTTGATCAAAAATTCAAATCCGAGTTACCAACCTGGTTTGTGAGATGGTGGACACATTATGGCGCCATTTCAGAAATTCTCCCCAGATCCCTCAATGAAACAATTGCTTATTTTGCTTCTGTTTTCCCATTCACTGCTCATCAGAAACAATTTCCTATATTACTCAATTTTATGTCCAAATACAAAATTCCATGGATATTTAAATGGCATTATGGGATTGATGATAACATCATTATTCGCCAACACTCAGTCAAATGGTGGGTTAAGTTCAATGTGCCCAGAATTATTGAAATTGTCCATGAGGAATTTCCTCCTGATCAATGTGCTCCAACTCCTGCAACGGTCAAAGCCCAGCAGAACCCAACTGCTGTAATCAACCAAGAAAGTCAGCCCAGTCTTCCTCCAGTCAATCTTGGAAGCCCCTCATCCAGTGGTTCCAAGCCCAAATCAGTTCAACCGACCCAATCCAAATCCAAGGGAAAATCCAAAGTACCTACAATTCCGGATCAGCCCAAGGATCATTCAAGGCCCAAGTCAAAATCCAAATCAAAGGCAAAGCCCAATTCACCTCCTGCTCGGCCCAAAGCTAAATCCAAAGTCAAGTCCAAGCCCTCTCGTGATGAAATGTTTCAGATGGCTCGGCAACTTGTGGATCGAGCTCAAGCCCAATCAACCAGTTCAGATGAATCCGAAGAAAGTTCAGACATTTCTGCTCAATCTTCTGAAGGATCAACTACTCAATCCATTCCATATGGCCGACCCGAGTTTCAAGACGCTCATGATCCATATGCATAAGTCAACATAGGATTCTTTATAAATACAAAATTGGCTTCAATCAATACTCTTTTGAGAAAAGCTGCCAATTTGTATTTATTCTGATTCCTTTATTCACATGCTTCACCGAAAGTGATGAATAGTAAAAGTTACTGATCACTTTTACTGTTCACATCACTATTTGGACAATTAACTTTGTGAAAGCTGCTCAACTGTTCAATCAATCAGCCGAAAGCAACCGACAGCTCTCTACTCTCCAATGTCGCTTAACCGCCTTCATCATTCACCATTCACATGTCAAAGATAGTAGCCGAAGCAAACCGACCTTTAGTCTCCAATGTTGCCAATGCTTTATAGTTACTTTTATTTTCTATATAATTGTAATCAATTGTAATCACTCGACACCTTCTTCTTTCTTCAACCTTTCAGTTTGTAAGAAAAACCAGAGTGCTCTGAGTGAGGTTTATATTTGCCCGTTCTGTTCAACCTATTTAAAAGATCCTTGCAGATTACAACGATTGTAAGTGCAAGTTATTTTGGTTTGTGCATTTCATTTACTGTCTTTGTTTAATTGTGTTCATCTTTGATTTCGTAATCCATCTCCTTCATTGTTTGTTGCTGCTTCCGCGTTCATGGTATAAAAAAATGTACTGAATTCTCGTATTTTTTTTATATTTTTGGTATTTAGTGAATTTTTAAAAGGTTTTTTTTACAATTTTTTACTTTTTAGGTATATTTATGTTAGGTATATCTAAAAATTTAAAAAATTACTTAAAATATTAAAAAAAATCATTAAAAACAAAAAAATATGAAAAATAAGAAAATAAAATTTTCTGAAAACTATTTTTAGAAAAACGAAATCAAACAAACTGATAATTTTATTCACTCATCTCTATGATAGTAAGAGGAATGTCTCATTCTCTCATTTCATTACTTTTAATTGACAAATAATATTAATCAATCAAATTTTTTTAAAACTCTTCTCCTTTAAAAAAAAAAAAAATTACTTATTACCTCATTAAAAATATAATTAAAAGTGATAAAATAGAGGAAGTAGCAAAACTCGTGATGGTAAATATTATCTACTTTTTTCATTGGTTGTTCTTTTTTGAGGAGATCATTGGTTGTTTTTTTCTTTTTGTTTGTTTGTTTGGTGTAGAATCATTGGATGTTCTAAAGTGGCTTAAAAGTAAGAAATGGAGTCCATTACTTTAGCATAACCTGTAAAAGAGGCTGACTATCATTATTATGATGGGAAATTCTTATGCATCATGTTGTATATTTTTATGATGTATGCCATATATTTTTAACAAAATTTACGTATTTTTTTGATATGTAATACGTGATATTTGCTAAAAAATATATAATATGTATTAAAAAAAACGTAACAAAATATATATGACAAACATATTTTACAAGATGTGTATCATAAAAATTTTCTTAGAGTAATTCTATTTACAAATCATTAATCCTTTCAGCATACACTATTACTTAATTCACATCAATAATATTTTAAATTTTTTATTTTTCACTCAACACACACCATAATATTACTATTTTAGCCTAACCCACACAACACAATACATACCCAAACACAAGATGTACATACCACTAAAGTTGAAAAGACAATAAGGACCAAAATACAATTCACAGCAATTTTATATATTCATGTGTATCTCTCTTTCTCTCCTTAATTTACGTTGAATCTATGAAAGTAACGTGAAAGCAAATGGTGAGAACCAAATGGCGGACTGAAATTTTACGGCGACAAAGCAATCGATGTAGTATTACGTAAAAATTTAGACAAAAAAATAATTTTAGTATTGTTCATAAATACAGTGTTGAAAAAACTTAATATGTTTATAAATTTATATTCAAACTAAATCAAAATGTTCAAAATTTTTATTTATGAACGTTTAATACTTGTTCAACTTTAATAGTATGAACAAAATGATACTGTTCAAATATAAATAATTTAACATTTTATAAATGTTCAACTCTGCTTGTGTATAGAAGGAATAAACCATTATTGTAAAGATGAACAACGGTTTTTTATTCTAAATCAATATGAACAAGATAAATAACGAATTAAATTGACATTTTCATTGTTGTTTTATTCTAAATCAATGTCATCCATAGTATATAAATCTTTAAAATTAATTGATTTTAATGTTTTAAAACCCTAAATATTCCAGAACAATAATATTTTGAGTTTGAAAAATAATATAAAAGAGATTTGTTCAAGGTGATGGTGTATATAAGATATTTGTGTTTTCATATGTGAATTGTTGAAATGAGTATATACTCATACTGTCTTTAATAGTCATTTTACTTGATCATATTATTATTATATAAATTTAGTGATGGTATATATGTACTGAGAAAGTTGATGATGTGTAAATAGAATTATCTATTTTCTTATTATAAGAAAATAATTAGGAATAGACCCATCTACGTCTATATATATATATATATATTAAGAAAAAGGGTTTCTAATAAAAGGGCTTATGGAAGATCTAAATTTTCAAACTAAATTTTTTGATTTTTATAATTTAAAAAAAAAAAAAAAAAAAAAAAAAAAAAAAAATCATTCTCTTTTGAAATTTGAAACTTAAATTTTAGTCAACAAAATCTTATCTAATATATACCCATGATTACCAAATCACTTCCACAAAAAAAAAGCTATAAAAAAGGGTATGTAGGTAGAGGAAATCTCAGCATTCTCATTTTTCTTCACTTATGATGAGCACAGTTTCATATTCCTCCTTTGAGCATTGTACTTTGAGTTGTTCACCTTCAAAGTCATGGCAACTCAATCATTGGTGACTTACAGTTGTAAAAGGAATTAAAGTTTCAAAGAAGGATAAAGATTATTGATTCGATTGTCAAAGAATATATTATTTTAGAAAAAAGTAGAGGTAATAACAGCATAACCCACATCAATTTTGTGAATCTTTCCCAACTTTATTGCAGTTGTGTGTTTCTTTCACAATTTTAGTTGAGATGTATTGCATTAGTCTTTGTTAAATGGTGATAATTATTTATTTTGTAATTTAAAAAGGTTGTGTCGATGATTGTTTGTGATTTGAAAGTTTTTTTTTTTTTGGTAATATAGCCAGTTTGTATTCTCATGTCTTACACTAAGAACATCTAATAAAGGGTGTCATATGTGTTTGTTCTAATATTAAAGTAAAACTGGATGCTTGAATCTTATGTCTTACAGTAAGAACATCTAATAATGGGTTTCATATGTGTTTCTTCTAATATTAAAGTAATATATGTAATTTTCTATTTTAAGTCTAAATAAAAATGTATCCATGGGTTTTGATGGTTTTTTGCAATTGAGGTCTTTATGGATCAAGAGAAGGTTTAACAAGACGTAAACTTAGTAAATATAAATTATTTATTAAAAAACAATGAAATATGAATTTTGTTTGAATTGATGGTTGACAAGAGGAAATGAAAGATTTAAGGGATAAAATTAGTTACATGTCAACAATTTATACTTTTGGCGACTAAAATTGGCGGCTAAAAGAAATTAAGTAGCCAAAGTGTAATTTTCTGCGACTAAAAATTGTATTGGTCGGCGTTGGTTTAGGGTTTAGCTATTAAATTTTTATTATTTGGGATAAATTATACAAATGGTCCCTTTAGTTTACACAATGTGTCAATTTGATTTCTATTGTTTCAATTTGCTCGATTTTGTCCTTTAATTTAACGAATTGTGTCATTTTAGTCCAATAAATAATCGTTGTTAAGTTTGGTGAACGGAAAGTCTACAAAATGTGTCAATTTGGTCCCTATAATTTACTCGATGTGTCAATTTGGTCCATGTTGTTTTAGTTTGCTCGATTTTGACCGGGACCAAATTGACACCTAGTTTGACTTTCCGTTCACCGGACTTAACAATTGTCATTTATTGTCATTTATTGGACTAAAATGACACAATCCGTTAAATTAAAGGACAAAATCGAGCAAATTAAAACAACATTGACCAAATTGACACATCGTATAAATTACATGGATTATTTGTATAATTTATCCTATTTTTTGTAAGAGAGCTACTGTTAGCACCTACCTAATTTCTTTGTACCCTCAATTTCTTGGAACCCTCACTCTAAACCCTAAATTTTAATAAGATTTCTTTGAACACTCCACTTAATATCAATTTTACCCATCTTCATAAAATCATCACACCCAAATGAACATCCACCTAATTTTACACGCATTCTCTTCTTCTTCTCTCAATAAACGATGAACGATTGAGAGACGATTGAGAACAACAAACAATTGAGAGACGAATGGATTGTCCATCTCTTCTCCTTCTCTCATAAACGATGGTCTCTTTCTCCTTATTATCATAAATGACGATATCTCACTCGGAAATCTCTTCGACAGTCTCTTTCTTCTTCTCTCAAGTAACCTCTAACTCCCTATCTCTCTCTCTCTCTCTCTCTCTCTCTCTCTCTCTCTCTCTCTCACACACACACACAAACATATATATATATTTGATTATTTCGGGATAAAACCCTCGATACAGGGGGTTTTAGAGGAAAAAATCCTATAAAAAAAACAGAAACAGGAAAAAAAACCCTACAAAATGGAACCATTTGGCATTCCAATGCCGAACAAAATGTTTATGTTCAGCATTGCAGTACTAAACTAAATATTTCTGTTTAGCATTGTATTACTGAACAGAACCTTAATAGTCGACAGACTAATACTGAATAAAAAATGACTCAGAATCATAAATGCAAGATAGATAAACTTACTAATGCAATGCCAACCTCATCAGAGTTTTCATCGTCTTCCATTGCTCTATAAGTATCAACGAATGGTGAAAACAACCACAAATGTAAAAACTCGAAGTCTGTAATAGGATTGTTTGCAATATTAACTAATTTGAAACACTGAACATATAGCGATCTCGATTTTACCCCGGCCTTTATTGTGTTCCAGACTCGGGTTCCGTGATTGTATATTATTGTCTATGCCTTGTTTCCTCCCTTTAATTCTTTGAATTAGAGTTTTGGGACTTGTTGTGCGAGTTTGGAACAGGTTGGTTGTTTATTGGTACAAATGGTTGTTGCCCAGATTTTGGCCTCTTCACTCGAGCGAGGCTTATTACGCTCGAGCGAGCCTTGTGAAAATGTTTCTTCGCTCGAGCGTGCGTCTGCGTCTGCGTCCATGGCAGACTTGAAGCTTTGCATTCTATGCTCGAGCAAGGCCTCTTGCGCTCGAGCAAGGCCTCTTGTTGTGTCTGGTCGTTCGAGCAACAACTCCTTCACCTGAGCGAAGACCCATATATCAGTTCGCATCAGTGATGTTTTACATCACTTTTGATCCATTTCTTCCCCAAAACCCTAATCCGGTTGTTTCTCTCTCTAAAACACACCCTCTCTCTACAAATACTCCATGATCTTGGGTCTCTCTACCCTACTCCCTTTGTTGAAAAGATAGAGTTTTGCGTGGACTTCCTTTTGATCCGAAGAAGTTTGTGTTTTGGGCATCTTCAAGTTTCTCCTTCTTCCTGTCTGAGCTCTACATTTGAGGTAGAGATTTTCTACACTCTAATATGGTTTTTAGCTTAGTTATTTGTTATTGTGTATAAATAATGAGATTTGGTTGTGGTTTGGACAAATTTAAGATTTGGGTGTGAAATGAAAAAAGGAATTTTTGATGTATAAAAGATAAATGAGTTTGGGGTTTGAATATGAGATCTTGGTGTATCAAAATAGTTGATTTTGGTGTTTGGGTCAATATAGGAAAAGAGGGGATTTTTGCCCTAATTTGATTAAATCATTATCTTGCATAAATAATTGGGATTAACATTGAAAATGTGAAATTGGAAGGTTGTGGTTATAAATAGTGATATTGGATATGTATTATCTCACCTATAGAAGTTTTGAATAAACTATCTATTTTGATATTGAACATCTCTTTTGAAATAATTGTATTGGGCTATTGGTGGAGGATAGCTATGATTATTGTAAAAATTACATGAGGATTAGGTGATTTAATGCTAACCCATTGTTGGTGTCATTGAATATGACCATATTATAAATACATTGTATATGTATGTTTATTGGGAGGAGAAAGGGGATGTACTCCATATGTGATTATGTTTATAAATACATTACATATGTATATTTGTTTGGGAGGAGAAAGGGAATGGACTCCATTTAAAGCAAGTTAGCTGGAGTGTCCTAGGTGAAAAACTCGAAATTTTATATATAAATGGGTGCTGATTCCTTCCGACAAAATATCCGTAAAATGGCAGGTCTGAAGTGTTTATATGTGTTTTGCATAGTTGGAAAACCATTGAGTTGCAGTCTCATTTTGGTTGTTGAAAGATAATGAATTTAACTCATGAATTGAGTAGCATATATGAATTGGAAATGAATTGAAGGAAAATGGAACGAGGTTAGGTCTTAGTGACATATGAATATGCAGGCCATATGGATGTTTTAGTGTTGGTATTGTTTATGCACTTAGTATTTATACCTTTGCTAAACCTCATATATTGTGTCAGATTATCTCTACTGGATTGTTGGCTCACCTTATATGGGAATACCATTTTCAGGTGCAGGTGAGATATTTCCTCCAAGACAATAGTGTGGATGGACTTTCGGGAAGCAAGAGCTTCTTAATTATGCCTTGTGTGTGTATATTTGTTATTTGTAAAGCCAAGGACTTAAGATGTAACAAGCGAGACTCAATTTGTGTAACCAAGCAATGACTTAGAAAGATGTAAGCCTACATGGCATTTAACTACTTATTAAACAGTGAACTCTAATATATGAAAGTATGTTGTTTCTCATATTTATTCCGTATATGAGTTATCTTTATTGTATTGTTTTGGGGGCGTTACAGAACACATTTGAAACCATTGAACAAAATGTTAACTGATTAGGTGGTTTCAAATGTTTTTCATTGAAGATAAATATGTGGGTTTAGGATGGTGATGAAGAAAAATACGGTTAGGGTTTAGGTTGGTAAGGAATACGTATAGATGGAGATAGAGGTGGGTGTATAATATTGTATAATGTCATTCTAATTGTTTTCATTTCGTAGGTAGGTGTTCTATTAAAAGTTGTCTTTCAATGTAATTTTACCTTAGGGTATAATTGTAATAAAAACAAAAGGGTGAGAATTGGGGGATTCAAAAAAATTAGGCAGATGCTAATAACAACACTTTTTTTTGTAATTTTTAAAGTAGTACAAAAAATCCTATTGGCCAACTTATCATATCAGTTATCTAAATTGTTGTTACTAATTATACCATAATGGAAACAATTTCAAATTGTTGTTTATTTTTTTCCACACCCTCTCTGTCTCTCCTAGTGTTCCCTCCTAGTGTCCCCTTACTCAGGTTTGTACAATTCATAATTATAGTTCTTTTTTTTGTTCGTTCTATGTATTTTTAAATGATTTTCTATAAAAAAAAAAGATCATGTTATTAGCCATTCATTTTGTAAAATTTACGCTAATCTATACAATTTATACTTTAAATCTTTTGGTTTATCCCTTGGTTTATTTACATCATTTCATGAAAATAGTTACTTGGGTGTGAGATTTCATTTTTTGTGTGAATGATTCTCTATCATTATCATTTTGACATAATCAAACGATTTTTAGCCAAATGATTTATGAAAAAAATCTCAAAAACATGGTGTGGGGATATATTTTCTGAGTACCAACACGTAGTCAAGGTGACGCCGACGTGTTAGCCGAGGTGCCACGTGTCCTGGTCATAATGCCAAGGTGATCTCGGCTAGGCTGAGGTTATCTCCGAAGATATCGGAGTCCGGGATAAGCCGATAAGGAACAAGAGTCCTAGAATGAGGAAGGACCTCAGCCTAGATAAAGATAAAGCTCTTAGGGAGTTTATCCTTATCTATTGAAGAGTCCAAGATAAGTACTGAGTTAAAGTCCATTGAAGCTAGGCTTCTATTGGAATTAGGATTGAGTTGGCTATAAAAGAGAGACACCCCCATGGGTTTAAAGTAAGCAATTTGTACTCTGAATAGTGAATTGAGCACTTTTTCTATCTTTGAGAGATAACTGACTTAATCATCGGAATGCCCCTAGGTGGACGAACCACAGCCGGAATCTGTTCTTTCTGTTACAAGTCATTCAGGCGCCATCTATTCTGTCAGTGCTCTCCAGTCGAACACCGAATTGGCAGTGTGGTTAGAAATTCACTCACACAATTTGGCGCCGTCTATGGAAAAGAAAGGAGAATAGATGGCCAATAACGGACAGAAAGAGAAGATTGTGGATGACACTCTTATTGGGAGTGGCAGACCTGTTGACCTTGACGTCGAATAAGACAACTGCAACGAAGAGACTCGTGATCAAAATCACGGAGAAAAGGACGTCGGCTAGGAGGGCAACATACAGAAGAAATCAGACTAAAACGAGTACTATAATGAGGATAACCTCCAGGTATGGAAAGATAGATGCCTACGAAGGGACGAAGAAATGAAGGGGATGGTGAATAAATTGGTAGACCTACAATCGGTTGTCAATTTTATAATGCAAAACAACGTCATGCAGCCACCATTCATTGCAGACACGCCGATTCCAGTGACCAATGCCTGCGAAGGGAGGCGAAAACAATCCCTGTAGCCCCCTAGCACACCAGGAGCGAAAAACTCTCTCACTGGCCTTCAAAGGAGGTCGGGCGAGGAGAGTCAAGAAGGGAAGAATCTCAAAGGACACATCACACCAAGGAAACAAACCCTAGAGAACATCGACATGTTCAAAGGCAGGAGTTATGCTTCGACGCAACTAATGGAGAAAGGTCGAAAAGGGCTTACAACAAAGCTATGAGTAGTGCACCAAAAAGACTGAAATCAGGAGATAGCTGAGCTCCTGGGCGGACCAAAGAGGACTTGAGAGATTACCTTAAGAGGAAGCAACAAAATGCCGAGGTAACTTCCCCTGTTAAGCCGAGAACACCATTCTCGGTGGAGTTGGACAAATTTGAGGCCTCGAAAAGATTCAGTATGCCGAGGTTCCAGATATATGATGGTAAGTTGGACCCCAACTTTCACGTCGGTTTATACCTGAACTCGATGGCATTGTACACTGGGAATGAGCCGTTGCTTTGCAAGGTGTTCCCCTCATCCTTCGGGGAAATTGCATCGGATTGGTTCCATAAATTGCCAAAAGGAAGTGTGAAGACCTGGGAAGGCCTGGCCGAGATGTTCGTGGCCAGGTTCGTGACAAACAAACTACAGCCATTAAGGGTAGACGCCCTGATGGCTCTGAGAATCAGTGAGGATGAAGGCCTTAGGGCCTACGCAAAAAGGTATTATGAGGTGTTCAACCGAATACCCGAGTACAACCAAGAGGTGGCGGTCGTGTCTTTCAAAAACAGCCTAAAAGATAATTGTGCACTACGAAAGTCATTGGCAATGTCATTGGCAAAGACATTGCCAAAAAGCATGGAGGAGCTCATGGCCAGAATTGAGAAATATGCCAGAACCGAAGAAGACACACCAGGGATTAAAGCGACAAAGCAAGAGAAAGGAAACGGATTGCCGAAGCGAGGCCGAGGTAATAACAGATCCAACAAGCAAGAAATAGGACTGAAGACCGCACAGGCAGTCACAACTGTATTCCGAATCCCAATTCACAAGGTCCTGGATAAAATCTGAACCCAACCCTATTTCAGAGCACCAGCAAAGGTACCAGGAGAGTTTATAGGAAGAAGCCTTGGAAAGCATTGTGCTTACCATAATGAAGATGGGCATCTGACTCAAGGTTGCAGAGCCCTGAAGTCACACCTAGAAGACCTGGTAAGGCAAGGCTATTTGAGGGACCTTGTAGATGAGGCCAGAGGAAGAAGAGGAATAAGACGCCTCGGGCACCAGGCTCCACCTCCCCAAAGACAAAGCATGAGCAGTGACCTCAGGTAATTAATGTAATTCACTCGAAGGTTAATGAAAATGAAATTCGAGGGGAGACCCAGAAGGTAAAGCACTTGCAGCATATGTACCAAGTCTTTCAAAAAAGACCTCGAGTTGAGGAGTGCCAGAGTCCAATGGTGTCCTTTATGAAGCTGACCTGGAGATGGTCCAACATCTGCACAACGATGCCTTGGTAGTATCCCTCCAGGTTGGAGAGTGCCAAGTGAAGCGCATCCTAATCGACCAAGGCAACTCTTGTGACATCATGTATGTCAGGTGTTACAAGGAGCTTGGCCTTCACCCAGATGATATGGAGCAATTCAATGGCCCAATGGTCGGGTTCAATGGAACGCCGACATGGCCATTTGGAGCAGCAACCTTGGAGGTGCAGGCTAGCACCAAGAAGATAAAGACAGAGTTCACCATAATCGACACATCCTCCCCTTACAATGCTATCTTGGGAAGGCCATGGTTGCATGCAATGAGGGTTGTTCCCTTAATATTGCACCAACTATTGTGGTTCCTAACAGAGCATAGGATAGAGGAGGTCAGAGGGGATCAGCTGCAGGCAAAGAACTGCTCCATAGCAACAACGAAATCCACCTGCAGCATACGAGAACTAGAAAGGGCAGAGATCAAAGACGAGGACATAGAAGTCCTAGAGGACGTCGGCAAGGAGCCAGCCGAGAAGAGTAAAGAAGCCCTAAAGAAAATCCTCATCCAGTAGGGAGATGAAGAACGCTTCTTCCTTTTCGGCTCAGGCCTAGCCAAAGAAGAGGAAAAAGAACTAGAGGCTTTCTTGAGAGCAAACATAGAAGTATTTGCTTGGAAGCCTTATGAAATGCCAGGCATTGACCCCGAGGTCACTTGCCATAAACTGAACGTAGACAGGTCAGTCAAACCTGTATTCCAACGGGCAAGAAGATCAACGTTGATACATGTTGAGGCAGTGGAAGAAGAAGTGGACAGACTTCTAGAGGCCAGAGCCATTCGAGAGGTAAATTACCCGACATAGCTATCAAACACAGTGGTGGTAAAGAAAAAGAATGGTAAATGGAGGGTCTGCGTGGACTTTACCAGCTTAAACAAGGCCTGTCCCAAAGACAGTTTTCCTTTACCCAAGATTGACCAACTGGTGGATGCCACTTCAGGGCATGGAATGATGAGTTTCCTAGATGCTTACAGAGGGTACCATCAGATAGCTATGTACCCCCCAGACGAGAAAAAGACTGCGTTTATCACCCCAAAGGGGCTGTATTGCTACAGAGTGATGCCTTTTGGGCTGAAAAATGCAAGAGCAACTTACCAGAGACTGGTAACCAAGATGTTCAGACACCTAATTAGCCGAACAGTGGAGGTATACATCGATGACATGGTCGTGAAGACCAGGGAACCTAAGGACCATCTGAGAGACTTAAAGGCAGTTTTTGACATCCTAAAAACATATCGGCTTCGACTCAATGCATCGAAATGCGCATTTGGAGTGGGATATGGTAAGTTCTTAGGATACTTGGTGACCAGAAGGGGTATTGAGGCCAGCCCAGATCAGATCAAGGCCATCCTAGAACTGAAAAGCCCAACATCGACGAAGTAAGTACAGATGTTGATGGGAAGGGCTGCAGCCCTGAATAGGTTCATAAACAGAAGTTCTAACAAGTGCAAACCCTTCTTCAACTTAGTGAAGAAGGCCACAGACTTCTTATAGACAGAAAAGTGCGAAGTCGCCTTGGCCGACTTGAAGAAGTATTTGACCATGGCTCCAGTTCTCTCAAATCCAAAACCTGGAGAGGAGCTGTTCTTGTACTTAGCAGTTTTGGAACATGCGGTAAGCGCAGTGGTAATCCGAAAAGAAAAAGGGGAACAAAGGGCTGTTTACTATGTAAGCAAAACCCTGGCTGATGCAGAAACTAGGTATTTACCCTTGGAGAAGTTAACGCTGGCCTTAGTAATGGCTTCAAAGAAGCTAACCCATTACTTTCAAACCCACAAAATTGTGGTGCTAACTGAACATCCTTTGAAGTCCCTGTTACAATAAAGAGATCTAACAGGCAGAATAGCCAAGTGGGTAGTGGCCTTGGGCTAGTATGACCTGGAATACAGACCCAGAACAGCAATCAAAGGCCAAGTCTTGGCTGACTTTGTGGCCGAGTTCACTCCAAGAGCCATCGTACATCGGGCTTCGTTGAGTCGAGGTGAACGATGTCCAAGCCAGTAAAGAAGAGCCCAGTCGAGGGCAACAAAACAAAGAAAAAAAGAAAAACTCAAGCCCTACAGCATTTACATCGGCAACTCCTTTCGACTGTCTGTCGATGGGAGTTCAAATCGACAAGGAGCGGGGGCAAGAGTAGTATTGGTATCTCCAGATGGACAGATACTAGAACAATCCATTCGTTTGGGGTTCAAGGCCTCAAAACGAAGCAGAGTATGAAACACTGATTGAAGGACTGAAACTAGCAGTAGCAGTAGAAGCAGATGAGGTGATAGTTTCTGTGACTCTCAACTTATAGTCAACCAGACAACAGGCGAGTTCGCAGCCCGAGACGAAAGGATGTCGGCCTATGTGAAGAAGGTCGGCAGATTGATGGCCCTGTTTCAGAATTTCCAGCTACAGCAGATTAGCCGAGATGATAACAGTTACACCGATGCCCTGGCTAACCTAGCTAGTGCAATACAACCTGGAAAGGCAAGGACGATAATGGTTGACTACTTGTCAAGCCCGAGCATCGAACCATTGACCACAGAGCGTGAAGCAATGTGTGTGGACATGGGACCAAGCTGGATGGATGCAATCATAGCATTCCTGAAAGAAGGAAAACTGCCAGATGATCACAAAGAGGCATACAAGATCAGATTGAAATCAGCAAGATTCAGTCTGACAGCAGAGAGACATCTCTACAGAAGATCCTTCACTAGACCCCTTTTAAGGTGTGTACATCCTTCACAAGTTGAAGATTTTTTGTACGAAATACATGAAGGAATATGTGGAAGCCACGCTGGGGGCAGATCACTTGCTCATAGGGCCATTACCCAGGGGTGTTGGTGGCCCTACATGCAGAAAGATGCAAAAACCTATGTCAAGAAGTGTAAAAAGTGCCGAAGGTTTGCACCTCTGATACACCAACCAGCAGCAGACCTAAACCTAGTATCTAGTCCTTGGCCGTTTGCCCAGTGAGGCATGGATCTCGTTGGAAAACTGCCTCACGCAACTGGGCAAAAGAAGTACCTACTGGTAGCAACAGATTACTTCACCAAGTGGATAGAAGCTGAACCTCTTGCCAAGATTCAAGACGTGGATGTGAAGAGCTTCATATGGAAGAACATCATCACCAGGTTTGGGATCCCAAGAGCACTAGTTGTAGACAATGGAACACAGTTTGACAGTAAGCTAATAAAGAGCTTCTGTGCAAAATTCAAAATCAAGAATTATTTTTCCACCCCAAGTTTTCCTCAAAGCAATGGACAAGCAGAAGCATCCAACAAAGTCATCTTGGATGGGCTTAAGAAGAGACTGCAAGCAGCAACGGGAAAGTGGGTAGATGAACTACCAAGTGTACTCTGGGCATATCGGACTATGTCGAGAAGATCAACTGGGGAATCCCCATTTGCCATGGTTTATGGCACAGAAGCAGTCATTCCTTTAGAAGTTGGCAACCCAAGGATTAGAACCTAGGGAGTAGAGAATGGGACTAATGATGTATTATTAGCCTGAGATCTGGATTTGCTAGAAGAAAGAAGGGAGAAAGCTGCAATTCAGCTGGCGGCATACCAGCAGTAGCTTGCCAGGGCTTATAATAAGAAAGTCAACCCAAGGGAGTTTCAAGTCGGTGACCTCGTCTTGAGAAAAGTCGTCGGCAACAAGAAGGATCCTAGAAAGGGCAAGCTTGGCCTGAATTGTGAGGGACCCTATAGAATTATCTCGGTATTGAGCAATGGGGCATATCGGCTTGAAGATAATGAAGGCAAAGAATTGCCAAGGCCATGGAATACTTGCAATCTGAAATTTTTCTATCATTAGACTTTCTTATTCTTTATTATTTGCCGAAGTAATAAATAAAGTTCTAGCTTGATTTTTCTACACTTATGATTGATAAGATAATTGACGATGTTTATGAAATACATACATAATGAGAACCCAAGTGGAACTTAAGTTCACATTAGGGGACAGAGAGTTGGAAAGTGGTTCCTGGAAAGAGAGAATTTACAAGCCAAAATTAGTTTAACACTTGTTGAAATTTAAGTTTGCAAGTTGAAGTTAAACCGAGGTCATGTTTAACGCTTGTCGAAACTTGAGTTTACAAGTTGAAGTTAAACTAAGATCATGTTTAACACTTGTTAAAATTTGTGAAAAATTTACAAATTGAAGTTAAACCAAGGACATGTTTAACACTTGTTGAAATTTAAGTTTACAAGTTGAAGTTAAACCGAGGTCATGTTTAACGCTTGTTGAAACTTGAGTTTACAAGTTGAAGTTAAACTAAGGTCATGTTTAACACTTGTTGAAATTTGTGAAAAATTTACAAGTTGAAATTAAACCGAGGACATATTTAGCACTTGTTGAAATTTAAGTTTACGAGTTGAAATTAAACCGAGGTCATGTTTAACGCTTGTTGAAACTTGAGTTTACAAGTTCAAGTTAAACTAAGGTCATGTTTAACACTTGTTGAAATTTGTGAAAAAATTACAAGTTGAAGTTAAATCGAGGACATGTTTAACACTTGTTGAAATTTAAGTTTACAAGTTGAAATTAAACCGAGGTCATGTTTAACGCTTGTTGAAACTTGAGTTTACAAGTTGAAGTTAAACTAAGGTCATGTTTAACACTTGTTGAAATTTGTGAAAAATTTACAAGTTGAAGTTAAACCGAGAACATGTTTAACACTTGTTGAAATTTAAGTTTACAAGTTGAAATTAAACCGAGGTTATGTTTAACGCTTGTTGAAACTTGAGTTTACAAGTTGAAGTTAAACTAAGGTCATGTTGAACACTTGTTGAAATTTGTGAACAAATTTGCAAGGCCTGAGTTAAACTGAGGTTACGTTTAGACCAAGGTTGTACCAAGAGAAGTACTTATGTACTTGCCAAGGTAAACCATTGGTTTGTATAACTAAGGTGTATCACCCCGAGAAGGTTGCACAGACTAAGGTGTATGTTGAAGATATCCAAATTATTCCAAGTATAGTCATATAAAGAAGACAAACATACAAGCATTCGAAAGAGGAAGTTGTATTTATATTCAAAAGAAGGCACATCGGCCACATGAAGAGCTTACATTGTTTTAGATAAAGAAAAAAAGTACAAGGTACAGAAAAAATGAGGAAAACATCAAACTAAGACTCTTCGACGCCACTGGCAGGTTGGGTCTGGAGCTCGGAGGACTGTTGAGAAGACATCTCGGCGACCTTCTCAACCACAAGCTCGGCATCTATTTCTTGAAGAGTTTGGTCAAGGCTCTTGTCGGCGATAGGCGCGTCCGATGTTGCCTTCTCTAGAGTAGCCTCTTTGGGGACCTCATCACCTTCCTCATCCTGAGTCAAGTCTAGGACTTCCTTATTTGGAGTAGAGGACTTAGCCCCAACAGCTTCTTTCGATTTCCTCACCAAAGCTTCCTCCTCAAACTCAGAATCGTCTTTGGACTGGCTTGGAGTAGAAAGGAATGGCAAGGCGAGGACGTCGGCGTTCTTGAAGGGGGAGTCATCGGGGACGTCAAGCTTTTTTAGAACAGCCATTCAACCAAGGGTGAAACCCTTGTTGCATGCCTGCTTCACTTGTTTCTTGTAGTTCGTCGTGACATCGGCCACCCCCTCATTGTATGCCTTCTCATCGGCAGCTTTGAGCTCGTCGTCTTTTGTGGCCAAGGCATCCTGCAGTTCTTTCTAGGCCTCCGCCGTCTTTTCTTCGACCTCTTTCTTCGGGGCCTTAACAACCTTGTTAATGGCCTCAGCGGCATCCGCTTTCTCTTCGGACTCATCCTTAGCTTTGACAGCAGCCTCGACCTAGTCTGCCAAAGTCTTCATTTTTACCTCGGCCCTTTTTAAGGCCTTCTACAGACTAGTAACCTCCCTAGTCTTGTCGGCCAACTCCTTCCTTGTCTCAAAAGATTGCATTGAGAAGGAGTGGGCGTGCTGGATCGCCTGAAGAAAAATGGACAAAGTAGAAGTTATTAGAAAAAATTTCTAAGTATAAAAAAGAAAAAGAAAGAAAAATATCGAGTATATAGAACTTACTTGAACGGAATGCTGCAGCATCAGAGGAAAATTTTCGTATTTGCTCATCTGAGCATTACGATTAAGATCTTTGGGCAACAGCAAGGTGGTGGAAAGGGCAACGCTAACCTCAATGTTATTGGCGCTATCACCAGCCTCAACCGGCTTGTCGTCGATTGTAATTGGCAGGGCCCAGGGGGAATCATGTTTTAATGGCCCCGAGGTGGTTGCAGAGGACGACCTCGACCTCTTTGATCTAATGGATTCGGATGGTTGGGCATCGGCGGCCTCTTCTCGGCAGCAGAAGGGGTCTTATTGCTCTTGGCCAATTTCAAAATTGGCAAGGTGTCCTCAGTATCAATTTGAGTCACCATTGCCTTAGGCTGAGCCTTCTTCAGACGTTTTGGCCTTGGCTTTGGTTGAGGCTAGGTTTGTGCTGGTTGAGCATCAACTGAGTCAAGGATGTCGGCTAGAAGATCGTCAGCGACAGCTTTCTTATGACCTATCTCAGCGAAAATTGCAGTTCTACGGCGGCGTTGGCGTTGAGATGGTGGGATCAGATATGGAGCCGAGGTTGACGGTTGCTCTGCTGGATCAGAGGTCGATCCTGGATCTGGCCGAGATAAGGAGGCCGTTGGAGGAGTTGTGGCGAAAGGGGGAGAATAGCTTTTCTTCCTCTTTGGGACGTCGGGAAGTACCAACTTGTAGGTTGGGATGAAGTTGAGTACCAAAGGGGCTCTGCGCTTGTGGACTGGCAGATCCAATAGCTTCTTCAAACCCTTGCTGGGAAAAAAAGACTTGCGAAAGCCTTTTTTTGGTTGGAGAAAAGCTGCAAGAAAAACAGACATTAGAACAAACGAAGTATTGAAGACTTTAAAAACAAGTAAGTATAAACACTGGGCTCTTACCATTACCCTCTACAAAAACTGTTCGAGGAAGAGGGTCGAGGTGGAGGTCCTCATCTGGAGCGAACTCCCCGTTCCCTGAGATAATGAAGTAATCATCCCCAGCTCCCTTATTGGAGTCTGGGAGGTCGGCAACGATTTTATATTCTGTGGACCTCGGCTTGAGGTAGTAAATATAGCCTTTCTCTAATTTGAGGCCACACATGGTGTAGCAATATTGGATGTCGACTAAGGTAACCCTAGCATTCTCTTGTTTGGCTAAGGCTATTATACCATTGATGACTCGGTAGGAATTGATGGCGAGTTGCATTGGGTTCAATTTATAGTAATGGAGTATCTCACGGAAGAGGATGTTGAGTGGGAGCCTAAGCCCGCACTCGATAAAAGCAACAACAGGAAAGGGCATAGAATCAGTTGTGGCATGATAGAGTTTTCCTCCCCAGCCAAACTCAGATGAATATCGGCTGGAATGGAAAACTCCCGCCTAAAGTATTCTAATTTGGTTGGGGTGTCTACTCTATACTTCTACATACCCATGATGTCAGCTTAGGAGGAAGGTGTATAAATTGGAAATAAAGTGTTTTGTAAAGGCTCAGAAGACCTCGGCAAAACCTGAAGTTCACATTAGGGTAAGAATTTGTGAAGATCATAGGGGAATTCGTTTCAGTTTTTCCTAGGATTCGTGTGCTCTAGGGCAAATCTCAAACCTAAGTCTAAGCAAATGGAGATTGAATGCAAGAATCTAGAGAAAATACAGAAAACACAAACAAGAGCAATGATTCAGAATCAAGAATAGTGGTGAATCATCAAGAACACTATGACAGAGTGTGTGCAAGGGTGCAAAGGCCAAGAATAGTGGCAGAGTGAACAAGTATGTAGGTATTGTGTGTATTAAAGGACGGTTTGGGAAAAAAGCAAAATCATAAGATGAATATGCTCAGAATACATGGTCGGATTCAAATATGAATGACGTTGCAATTGCAGTATATAGATATAACAGTTTGAAGAAAAACAAAAAATTGAAACAAAGGAACAGTAGCTTACAAGGAAAGATTAGGGTCGCCGAGATCAGACGGTGGCAGCAACCGGAGAAGTGCGGCAGAATCCTCGCCGGAGGAGGAGAGCGGAGCTGGTTGCAGAAAGCCTCGCGAGAGCGACAATGGCAGATTTGGGGAAAAAAGTTAGAGAGAGAAAAAGCTTCAGAAACGATGGTGTAAAGTGAAAAGACAGAGAGAGGAAGGAAGTTTTGTCTAAAACACAAAAACGGCAGCAAAAAGGCAATTAATGTGCCTAAAACGACGTATGTGTCAGACGGTGCACGCGAGAGCAATTCGACTTAGCGGTGCGTGTCGGGTACAGCCCAAAAAAAGAGAGACGCGTGGCAAGAATGGTTGGGTAGTCATGCGTGACAGCTCATACGCGTGTTGAAGCTCTTAGAATTCTTGATTTAATAGAGAAGTACCTCGGCTTGGAGAATGATCTCGGCTGTGAAATTTGAACAAACCTGGTTAATGGTTCTGAAGCCTTGATGAGACAGACTACAGGACCTGGTCGTATGAAGCCGACGTATTATGACCTCGGTAAATGGATGATAGAGCAAGATAGCCAACATGCTATACGATATGACGATATAGGTCCCACTACCTCAGGATGCCGAGGTAATGGAACCTAGGGGGTAGTTGTGGGGATATATTTTCTGAGTACCAACACGTGGCCAAGGTGACGCCGACGTATCAGCCGAGGTGCCACATGTCTTGGTCATAACGCCGAGGTGATCGCGGCTATCCCGAGGTTATCTCTGAAGATATCGGAGTCCGGGATAAGCGGATAAGGGACAAGAGTCCTAGAATGAGAAAGGACCTCAGCCTAGATAAGGATAAAGCTCTTAGGGAGTTTATCCTTATCTATTGAAGAGTCCAAGATAAGCACTGAGCTAAAGTCCATTGAAGCTAGGCTTCTATTGGGACTAGGGTTGAGTTGGCTATAAAAGAAAAGCACCCCCATGGGTCTAAGATACGCAATTTGTACTCTGAATAGTGCATTGAGCACTTTTTCTATCTTTGAGAGATAACTGACTTAATCATCGGAGTGCCCTCAGGTGGACGAACCACAGCCGGAATCTCTTCTTTTTGTTACAGGTTATTCAGGCGTCATCTATTCTGCTAGTGCTCTCTAGTTGAACACTGAGTTGGCAGTGTGGTCAAAAATTCACTCACACACATGGCGTTGATACATGTATAGTGCATGTTTGCAGAATTCATGATAGATTATTATTTTTCAATTATGGTATGTTTCTATCATATGTTTTTAAAATTGTTTTGTATTATTAGTTGTACGATTAAAAAATTCACCAATTTCATTAGATAGGATTGTCTATCAAAATTTAATCCGGACAACAAATATTGTAACTAAAAACTAAATATAAGTCACATAGATTAATAATCTCAATTATATGTTATAGTTCATCTAATCAAACAGCTCTAAAAGAATTATCACTTGATCATAAACCAATGTATACTCACTATACAACTGGAAAATAAATTTATTCACCCATCTAACAAGTGAATGAATATTACTCATTAGCTTAGGGGTACGTGGTGTGGTTTAGGTGGTTTGAGGATAAAATTATAAATCAAATCATGAATGGCAGATTAGCAAATAACCAAACCACGGTTTGGGTAGTTTGGGGCGTCTTCAATTTGCTAATTGATTGAAGAATAATTTTAAACAATTATCAAGTATTTGCATAATATATAATACTAGTTTGCATAATAATTTTCATATATATAACACTAATTTTTAATAAATTTTACATCTTAAATTTTTTTCACATTGATTTTTACTTTGAAATTTCATTAAAAGTTAAAAAAATATATGTATTAACTATAGTGGAGCGGAGCAGTTTTGAAGGCAAATTATAAATTTCAAACCGCAGATCAAACAAACCTACGATTAGCAAATGGATCGATGCGAATTGGGCGATTTTAGTAACGGTATTTTGCGTAGTCCTATTACCTGTTCATGTGATTGGTTTTCAAATTGAAATTCATTGTTCGTAACACCATACAGATTTTTGTTTGGATGACATAAATTTTGAGGGGATTGAAAATCTCTGTATGTGTTTGGTATTAGGTTTTTAGTTATTTTTTGATTTTTTACTTTTTCAAGTGATATAAAAAAATGAATATGTTTTAAAATGACTTGTTTTAGTTATATGAAAAACTATGAATGGATGATATCCTACTTTTATTTTCTGTGTGAATTTTTCGTTTCACCCGTTCAAAACTATAAGCACATATGTACTTATGAGAGTAATTTGGTCTTTTCAAATTGATATAAAGATTCTCTAATATTTTTGGACATGTCAAACTTATTTTTGACATTTTGACTATTTTGATAAAGAAGTAACATCCCAAATACTTTGTGCGTACCGGATACCGCACTAAATGAAAGTAGATCGGGGCTCCGTACTCAGTTGGACTATCCAAGGAATGAGGTTCCTACAGCAAGAGGCACCGTAAGAGCTACTCAGCCGGGGTTGGCCGGATAACTCCTCCGGTGTGGGAATCAGTGATCGGAGAAGAAGTGTAGTGTCATGACCCGAACCCATCCCTATGGGTTAAGGACATAACCGACTAGTAATCAAGGGATTACCTACGGCCTCAAACCAAACAAGACATAACTCATCAGAGTAAATGGGCCAAACGGAAGCAAATTCAAACTTTTGTCCATAGAGCTGTGCTTACATGGCACATCATAACAATCCATGCATATACATGTTAATAACTCACATCAGATTATATAATAACACATGGTTCTGTACACACAGGATCATTCAAGTCTAAGTCAGCCAATCAAAGCTATATACAACCATAAACCAAAGTTTTCGCCAACATGACAAAATATAGCAAACTATAAAAGGGCGAAAACAAGTCTCGTGCGTGAGACGTATGGGTTGACTCTTCAAAACCTTGGTTGTTTCTCACAAACTTCATTGAGGTTGGGTTTGGACCTCTCTTGGCTCACCTACAGACACATGAATGAGCGTGAGCGAAAGCCTAGTGAATAATATCAAATAAGGAAAATATACGAACAATATTTAGAACAACATGTACCAAACGGCCTTGGGCCCAATTCACATTTATGTCTAGTATATATATATATATATATATCAATTAATTGCGGTTCCAAACACATCAGACGGCCTCGGGCCCAATCCATTCATGTCAAATGGCCTTCGGCCCATTCATTCTTTCACTCATGCCAGACTGGCCTTTGGCCCATTCATTCTTTCATTCATGTCAGACTGGCCTTTGGCCCATTCATTCTTTCATTCATGTCAGACTGCCCTTTGGCCCAACCATTCTTTCATTCATGTCAAACTGGCCTTTGGCCCAACCGTTCTTTCATTCATGTCAAGCTGGCCTTTGGCCCAACCATTCTTTCATTCATGTCAGGCTAGTCTTCGGCCCAACCGTTCTTTCATTCATGTCAGACTGGCCTTTGGCCTAACCGTTCTTTCATTCATGTTAGATTGGCCTTTGGTCCATTCATTTGGCATAACAAACATTTGTCCACCATTCAGATTAACGAGCTTATAAGACTTATAGGGAAATAAGCAATTGGACAAATAACATACTTCAATACATCTTTATTAAGATATTACTCATAGTGTTCTGCCGGTGGATTCACCCTTGAGCTTGACCCTACATATTACATAGTACACATGGGTCATAAACGATTCAATCCGTTTCTTAATGCATACATCCCTCTTAGGCTTCTTTCTTATTCTTTTAATTCATTCATAATGCTTAATATATGCCTAGGAGTATTTAGAAATGAAAGAGAATAGAAAATGAAACACAGAACACCTTCACAAATTTTCTGAAACAGGGGTCCCCGCTTGAGCGTGGACTTTCCCGCTCGAACGGACCCATTAGGTCTGCAAAAGTACTAGTTGCCTCATTTTTACGCTCGAGCGTGCAGTAGGGCGCTCGAGCTGAAAGTCTCACTACATGGCTCCCCGCTCAAGCGTGAATATCCCCGCTCGAGCGGACATCTATGCCTGCAAAACTTCTGGGAGCTCGTATTTCCCGCTCGGGCGGACTTCATGAATTCTGGGTTTTCCAGAACTGTTCTTGAGCTTCAAACATGCATTCAAGTTGGTATTTCTTGCATTTTACAGCCCAAATTCCTCATATACATATACTAACATGATACAAACACCAAATTACAACATTAAGGAACTCAAATCTCATGAATCAAATACAACATGCCCTAAATTACACCAAACTCCTTTCCATATAACAAATTCATGCATTCAAAACTCATACTCTTATGATTTGTACATGCATGTGAGATATAACTCCCATTTTCAACTTAAATGGTGCAAATGGTGATCACAAGCATGAACTTTAACCAAAATTCTACATGGATCATACTTTTCATGCTCAACTATACAAATTCATGGCAATTATACACATGCATGCATTCCAAGACTTCAAACTCATCAAATACAACACAATTCTTGTTCTTGATCACCATTCAACTTTGAAATCACAAAATTACAATATTAAACTCATGAATTCATAATCAATTACTCACCTAGAAGCTCAATCTTCCCAATCTATGGTCAAATCTTGAGTTAGTCTTCAAATTACTCAAGTTTCTTGCCCAAATCTTTCATTTCCTTCATCCTCTCTTTCTAGCCAACCCTTTCTCTCTCTCCTTAGAGCAATTTTCAACTTTGAGCTCAAATAAAATGAATATAAGTAATATAGAGCTCCTTTTATAGTTTTCCACTAATCACATTATTTTAATACTAATCAATTGAGCACTATTCCATCAGTTTAATTTATTTAATTTGATCCGAATCAATTTTCAATTAAATTTCACCGTAGGCTCTAAAAATTACACTAATCACAATGGCGTAGTCAATTTCGGTTTCTGTGGCCGATAAGGCCTTCAATTTTCAGTTTATAACAGCAAGTTGAACATATATTCTTACGGTGAACAGATAGAAATTCAAAACCACATATATTCATATAAATGGTACACCAAATCATATCAAACACATAATCACAATCATAATTAAGATTAATTAGCATAACACGGAACAGGGTTATCACAGTCTTCCCCTCTTTAAGAAGTTTGGTCCTCCAAACTTATTTTACCTTCGTCGGGAAACAAATGTGGATAGCGCAGTCGCATTTCCTCATCTTTTTCCCATGTGGCATCCATCCCACAGTGTTCTTTCCATTCCACTTTCACCATTGGGATGAACTTGCTTCTCAATTGTTTCACTTGCCGGTCAATGATTCGTTCCGGCCATTCGGCATACTCCATATTCTCATCAAGAGCTACCCGGTGATAATCAATCACATGAAACGGATGTTAAAGATAACCCCTCAACATTGATATGTGAAACATATTATGGATTTGTTCAAATCCCGGTGGCAAAGCGACTCGGTAAGTAACTGGACCAAGCCTTTCCAGAATTTAAAACGGTCTGATGTAATGGGGCGACAACTTACCCTTCTTTCCAAACTTGACTTAGCCTTTCATCGGAGTCACACAAATAAACACATGGTCACCAACCTCATACTCGAGAGGTCTCCTTCGATCATCTACATAACTCTTTTGTCGGTCCTGAGCTGTTTTGAGCCTTTGCTGAATGGTTTTGATCTTCTCAGAGGTGTCTTGCACAATTTCAGGCCCAAGTAAAGCTCTATCCCCGACTTTTGTCCAACAAATTGGTGATCTACACCTTCTACCATACAAAGCCTCGTATGGTGCCATACCGATGCTGGAGTGGAAGTTGTTATTGTATGCAAATTCTGCTAGTGGCAAATAGTCTTCCCAACTCCCTTGAAAATCTAAGGTACACATTCTTAGCATATCCTCTAACGTCTGTATAGTCCGTTTCGATTGCCCATCTGTTTGGGGTGGAATACGATACTAAACCTCAGCTTTGTCCCCATAGCTTTCTGCAAACTCTTCCACAATCTAGATACAAACTTCGAATCTTTATCCAACACAATAGACACCAGAACTCCGTGTAAACGGACAATTTCATCAACATATATAGTAGCCAGTCTATAAGCATCAAATGTAGTTCTAACAGGTAGAAAATGCGCAGATTTAGTCAGTCTATCAACGATAACCCAAATAAAATCCATACCTCAAGGAGTCCGAGGTAGACCAACAACAAAATCCATAGTCACATGTTCCCACTTCCATTCAGGAATAGGGAGGGGTTGAAGTAGACCGCCTGGTTTCTGATGTTTAGCTTTAACTTGCTGACATTGAAGATATTTGGACACATATTCTACAATTTCTTTTTTCCTTTTAGGCCACCAATAGCTTTGTTTCAGATCCTGATACATTTTGTTATTGCCCGGATGCATAGCAAACACTGATTTGTGGGCTTCATCTAAAACCCTTTTCTTTAGTTCTGGAATATCTGGGATACACATCCGGTTTCAAAATCTCAACACTTTGCCTTCAATACTAAACTCTGCTTTCGGATTTGTCTCAAATTCATCAATCACTTTCTTGAGGAACTCATCCTCTTTTTGTTTCTATTTAATCTCGTCAATGATTGCCGGTTTAGCTGAAATTGCGGCTATCAATCCACCATGTTCACGCAATACCACTTCAATTTCAAACTTCTCAAAATCTTGCAAGTTCTCTTTCTATTCAGTAAGCAACCAAGCCATACTCCTTATCGACTTTCTGCTTAGGGCATCAGCAACTGTATTAGCTTTCCCGGGGTGATATTGGATTTCAAGATCATAATCCTTTATCAGTTCAAGCCATCTCCTCTGCCGCATATTTAGCTCTTCTGCGTAAAGAAGTATTTCAGACTTTTGTGATCCATGTAGACTTCACACTTTGCCCTATACAAATAATGCTGCCAGATTTTCAAAGCAAAAACAACCGCGGTCAATTCCAAATCATGTGTTGGGTAGTTCTTCTCATGTGGCCTCAACTGTCGAGAGGCATACGTGATTACTATTCCATTCTGCATTAATACACAACCCAAACCTTTATAAGATGCATCACTGAAAATTACAAAGTTTTCTATACCTGTAGGCAATGTCAATACTGGTGCAGTGGTCAGTCTTGTTTTTAGTTTATGAAAGGCAGATTCTCTTTCGTCATTCCATTCAAATGGTTGCCCTTTGCGTGTCAGTTGGGTAAGAGGCACGGCTATTTTTGAGAAATCTTTCACAAATCTCTTGTAGTACCCGGCTAAGCCCATGAAACTGCGGACTTCTGTCACATTAGTCGGTGTAGTCCAATTCACAATTGCCTCTATTTTCTATGGGTCCACTGAAATTCCTTCCCTGTTGATCACATGTCCTAAAAAGATGACTTCATCCAACCAAAATTCACATTTCTTTAGTTTGGCAAATAATTTCTTTTCTCTAAGTGTTTGCAAAACAGTCCTCAGATGTTGTTCATGTTCAAGTCTATTCTTTGAGTATATGAATATATCATCAATAAAAACCACAACAAATTTATCAAGGTAGGTCTTAAAGATTCGGTTCATTAAGTCCATAAACGCTGCAGGTGCATTAGTCACTCCAAATGGCATAACAAGAAATTCATAATGACCATACCTCGTTCTAAATGTTGTTTTCTCCATATCTTCTGCCTTTACTTTCAACTGGTGGTACCCGGATCTCAAATCAATTTTGGAAAACACCTGTGATCCCTACAACTGGTCAAATAAGTCATCAATACGAGGTAAAAGGTATTTATTCTTTATTGTCACCTTGTTCAGTTCTCGATAGTCAATACACAGGCGCAAGGTTCCATCTTTCTTTTTCACAAACAACACTGGTGCACCCCATAGTGAAGTGCTAGGTCGAATAAACCCTTTGTCAAGCAAATTTTTCAACTGTTCTTTCAATTCTTTCATTTCAGTAGCAGCCATTCTGTAGGGAGTTTTAAACATGGTTGAGTGCCTGGCACAATTTCTATAGTAAACTCTATCTCCCTATCCACCAATTCCCCTGGCAATTCATCTGGGTACACATCTGGAAATTCGTTAACAATAGGGATACTACTCAATTCAACATTCACAGATTGTTCAGACAACACATAACACAAATAACCCTGGCACCCTTTCCTGATTAATTTACATGTTTTCATTGCAGATATCAGATAAGGTGGAGGCACTACCCCGTTACCCATAAACACAATTTCTTCCTGTTCCGGTGGTTTAAACATAACCCATTTTGTTACACAATCAATGGTGGCACAATATTTGGTTAACTAATCTATGCCCAGAATTATATCAAAGTGCCTAAAGTTCAAGGGCAACAAATCCACATACAAAATGGCATTCCCAACACGCATGTCACAAAAACGATATACAGATTTACACAACACAGATTCCCCGGATGGAGTAGATACACATAGCAGATATGGCAATAATTCTAGAGGTCTAATCAGTCTAGATGCAAATGCATATGTCACAAAAGAGTGTGTTGATCTGGAGTCAATTAACACAAAAGTATCCTAATTACATATAGAAATAGTACCTGAGACAATTGCGTTAGCATTCCGTGTATCGCCTGGAACAAGCGCGAAAACTCTCCCTTGCCTCACAGTATCTCTGGTGGTAGTAGATCTCGTAGTATTTCCCGGCTTCGAGACCGATGCAGTCGAGCTAGCAGCTAGCTTTCCACTATTTTGATTACAATCTCTGGCCATATACCATTGTCTACCACATTTAAAACAGGCTCCCGACACACGGTAACAAACTCTATGATGCCTTTTACTACAAATATTGTACATAGGAGATGTATCTCGGGAAGAATTCAAAGTACTCAAGGAGCCCGTGTTTTGCTTTTTCGAAAATTTCTTCTTTGAAAAGAAGCCTTGTCTTTTGTTGTTTTTCCAGTCAGTTGTTGACTTAGCCTGTCTAGCTATGTTAGCTTCTGATATTATGGCCCAGTCTAGTACCCCAATATAGGTTTCTAGCTTCAAGACATTCACTCTTTCCAAAATGTCACTTCGAAGCCCACCTTCAAAATGCCTCGCTTTCTTATAATCGGTATCAATTACATGTGGGGCAAACCTGGCCAATTCAGTGAATTTGGCCTCATACTCAGCCACTGTCATGCTGTCTTGTTTTAGTTCCATGAACTCTGATACTTTCCTATCCCGGACACACTGAGGGAAATGCTTATCATAGAAAATTTCCAAAAATTTGGTCTAGTCAACATCTTTGTGATTCTCACGCATTAACATCCACCATTTTCTTGCCTCATCTTCTAGCATAAAGGTGGCTAGAAGTACTTTCTGTGTCTTCGAATAAGGGAACACTTCAAATAGCTTTTCGATGCGGAGGACCCATGCTTCGGCTTTCAACGGATCTAATCCCCCGTGGAACTGTGGTGGTTTCATTTTCTTAAACTCTTTGGTGAGAGCTATTATTCGGTCATCATTCTGTAAGTCTGGCACAGGTGGTGCCAGAGGAGGAGGTGGAGGATGTGGTTGTTGCCACTGTTGTTGTTGCCTCAATGTTTCTACCATTTCCTGAATCAGTCTTTCCATTCTATCCATTCTAGCAGTAGAGGACTCCTCTATTTCATCACCTCTTGTTCTCACCATCTGATTAGACTTGTATTATACTTTATACAAAAGATTCACAGGTATGCATATAATAAAGAGCATACATATTCAAATAATTTGCAATGCAAGCAAATCACAAACTTATAGCACACAATTGTTCACATTAAAACATTTAAGCGTATTCTTGATGCTTTCAGATTCATACTTATCACATGAATGCATCTTAGATCTTTTCTAGACGCTTATTGCTCATTTGGACAAGTGTGTGAGTTATTAACTCGTGTTTTGATACCACTCTGTCATGACCCGAACCCACCCCTATGGATTAAGGACATAACCGACCAGTAATCAAGGGATTACCTACGGCCTCAAACCAAACAAGACATAACTCATCAGAGTAAAGGGGCCAAACGGAAGCAAATTCAAACTTTTGTCCATAGAGCTATACTTACATGGCACATCATAACAATCCATGCATATACATGTTAATAACTCACATCAGATTATGTAATAACACATGGTTCTGTACACACAGGATCATTCAAGTCTAAGGGGTTGTTTGGGATGTCCTAAATAAGTGCACTTCTTGTCTTTTTGGACTAAAAAATGGAGGTTGAAAATATGGATGTTTGGGTTAACTTTTTGACTTTTTATGAAAAAATGTGTAACAAAAAATTGTAAAAATTGATTTGTAGGGAAAAATTCGACTTCAGAGTTGTGCAGCTATAATTGTTGACTTTTGGTGAATAGTGTTAACTTTTTAACTTTTTGAGTAACTTTTTGACTTTTTGGCTTTTTGGCTATATGCCAAACTTGGCCTAAGTCAGCCAATCAAAGCTATATACAACCGTAAACCAAAGTTCTCGCCAACATGACAAAATATAGCAAACTAGCAAAAGGGCGAAAACAAGTCTCGTACATGAGACGTATGGGCTGACTCTTCAAAACCTTGGTTGTTTCTCACAAACTTCACTGAGGCTAGGTTTGGACCTCCCTTGGCTTACCTACAGACACATGAATAAGCGTGAGCGAAAGCCTAGTGAATAATATCAAATAAGGAAAATACACGAACAGTATTTAGAACAACATGCACCAAACGGCCTTGGGCCCAATTCACATTTTTGTCTAGTATATATATATATATATCAATTAACTGCGTTTTCAAACATATCAGGCGGCCTCGGGCCCAATCCATTCATGTCAAACGGCTTTCGACCCATTCATTCTTTCACTCATGTCAGACTGGCCTTTGGCCCATTCATTCTTTTATTCATGTCAGACTGGCCTTTGGCCCATTCATTCTTTCATTCATATCAGACTGGCCTTTGGCCAATTCATTCTTTCATTCATGTCAAACTGGCCTTTGGCCCAACCATTCCTTCATTCATGTCAGACTGGCCTTTGGCCCAACCGTTCCTTCATTCATGTCAAGCTGGCCTTTGGCCCAACTGTTCTTTCATTCATGTCAGACTGGCCTTTGGCCCAACCATTCCTTCATTCATGTCAGACTGGCCTTTAGCCCATTCATTTGGCATAACAAACATTTGTCCACCATTCAGATTAACGAGCTTATAAGACTTATAGGGAAATAAGCAATTGGACAAATAACATACTTCAATACATCTTTATTAAGATATTATTTACAGTGTTCTGCCAGTGGATTCACCCTTGAGCTTGACCCTACATATTACATAGCACACATGAGTCACAAATGATTCAATTTGTTTCTTAATTCATACATCTCTCTTAGACTTCTTTCTTATTCTTTTAATTCATTCATAATGCTCAATATATGCCTAGGAGTACTTAGAAGTGAAATAGAACAGAAAATGAAACACAGAACACCTTCACAAATTTTTTGAAACAGGGGTCCCCGCTTGAGCGTGGACCTTCCCGTTCGAGTGGACCCATTAGCTCTGCAAAAGTACTGGTTGCCTCGTTTTTACACTCGAGTGTGAAGTAGGGCGCTCGAGCTGAAAGTCTCACTACATGGCTCCCTGCTCGAGCGTGAATATCCCCGCTCGAGCGGACATCCATGTTTGCAAAACTTTTAGGAGCTCGTATTTCCCGCTCGAGTGGCGTTTCCCTCGCTCAAGCGGACTTCATGAATTCTGGGTTTTCCAAGACTATTCTTGAGCTTCAAACATGTATTCAAGTTGGTATTTCTTGCATTTTATAGCCCAAATTCCTCATATACATATACTAACATGATACAAACACCAAATTACAACATTAAGGAACTCAAATCTCATGAATCAAATACATGCATGCTCTAAATTACACCAAACTCCTTTCCACATAACAAATTCATGCATTCAAAACCCATACTCTTATGATTTGTACATGCATGTGAGATATAACTCCCATTTTCAACTTAAATGGTGCAAATGGTGATCACAAGCATGAACTTTAACCAAAATTCTACATGGATCATACTTTTCATGCTCAACTATACAAATTCATGGCAATTATACACATGCATGCATTCCAAGACTTCAAACTCATCAAATACAACACAATTCTTGTTCTTGATCACTATTTAACTTTGAAATCACAAAATTACAATATTAAACTCATGAATTCATAATCAATTACTCACCTAGAAGCTCAATCTTCCCAATTTATGGTCAAATCTTATGTTAGTCTTCAAATTATTCAAGTTTCTTACTCAAATGTTCCATTTCCTTCACCATCTCTTTCTAGCCGACCCCCTCTCTCTCTCCTTAGAGCAATTTTCAGCTTTGAGCTCAAATAAAATGAATATAAGTAATATAGAGCTCTTTTTATAGTTTCCCACTAATCACATTATTTTAATACTAATCAATTGAGTACTATTCCATCAGTTTAATTTATTTAATTTGATCCGAAAAAAAATTTCGATTAAATTTCACTGTAGGCTCTAAAAATTACGCTAATCACAATGGTGTAGTCAATTTCGGTTTCTATGGCCGATAAGGCCTTCAATTTTCAGTTTATAACAGTAAGTTGAACAGATATTCCTACGGTGAACAGATAGAAATTCAAAACCACATATATTCATATAAATGGCACACCAAATCATATCAAACACATAATCACAATCACAATTAAGATTAATTAGCATAATACGGAATAGGGTTATCACATGTAGAGAGTTGAGTTTGTAAGTAAGTAGGGTTCAACTTGGATCAGTTACCTTCAATGTGAAGTTTATGTAGTATATATAGAGTTCCTTGCTTGTTTCCCAAGATGGCTTCATGAAGTTCTGGTGCTGCCAAGTTTCCTTTTAGCATGGCCCTCGGTGGGGGACCATCTGGTAGTTATCAAAAGGTGCTTGTACTCATTGTAGTCATGCTGATAACAAACCACATTCCTTTGGTTTAACTGTTTCCGTGATTCTAGGTATAGGGGACCAGCTGAGGTGACAACTTACACATGCATATACTCATAACTTCCACGTTTCTCCGAGAGGTTCCCTCAGATCGGCACCGTTGTGCCTCGGTTCGGCCCTTTGCGAGGCTTCTGTTGGGATGGGCTGGCCCATTTGGATATTTTGTATATGGACTCGGCCCACTTTGGTTCTGATGATGGGTTTGACCCCCTAGTTCGGCCCATAGAATAGGTCATTCAGCTCGGCCCTGGCCCAGTATCGCAGTTGGACTGGCGTTTCCATTGCGAGTTAGGCCCAAGTGCTTGAGGACTTGGGTGGACTGTTAGTAATGGAACTGGGCTTAGTTGGGTTGCCCACATGCTCATCTGACCCAATTGAATTTGGGCTTAGGGGATTGGACTGGCCCAAGGCTTGGGTCCGACCCATTTCTTATTTAGCCCCTTCATACTTTTATCAGAGTACTTGTAATAAAATTTGTGTTACTATTATTTAGATATTAGTTTCATTAAGAATTCTCAAAGGAAAAATAATAAAATTTTAAATATTATGAGCCTAATTAAATAACTTACGTTTGTTTAAGAATGTAAGATTTTCAAGAAAAATTAGAAGAATCGGATTCTTCTTTTGGGAGTTCAATTTTTGTTAAAATAAATAATCATGAATACCTTTCTTATTCCAATTCGTTCTAAAGGTGAGAATTAAGCCTTTGAAATCACATTTCCATTTTTCCTCAAAATTATTGTTATCTAAACTTAGTCCAGTTAAAAAAATCAATCACATAAAAAAAATAAAGAGTAAACTTTACTGACCTCTCATGAAGTTTGCAGAAAATATAATAAATTCTTATTATCTAAACTTAGTTCATTAAAAAAACCCAATCACATTAAAAAAACTAATAATAATAAATAAAGGGTAAATTTACCGAACTCTCGTGAGGTTTGCAAAAAATATAACAAGTCCCATGATTTTAACATAATTATATTGAATTTTCTTAAGATTTTAATTTATATAATATTAAGAGTCTCATTTTTATCAATAGTTCACAAGTCAAATGAATGTTATTTTACACTAAAATAGATATATTTTTTATTTTTATTTTTTGTATTTTCATACCATTTATATTAATTTTAGTCTATTTAATCTTATTAAAAGAAAGATTAATGTAATTATATTAAAATTATAAAAAAAAATACTTTTTTTTCAACGTACATAAGAAATCATTATAATTTTCTCAAAAAATAATTATGTACTAATCTCAAAATGCACCGTCACAAATAAACAAAATCATACTCATTACACCATATGGGAGGATAGGAAAATGTTTTAGAAATCTATAGGGATTTAATTTGTCCTTTTCCCCTCCTATGTTTTGTCTTTTTCCCTTTTTGTTTTTTTTAACACTGCCAGCTCAATAATATTATTTTTAGAGCTGCCCACCTAGAACTCTATGGTTTGATTTGATTATAATGTACAGTGTACTATACACATTGGAGTTGGGTAGGCAGAGGGGGGAGTCCACATAATAAATGTTAAACTCATAAACTGGTTGTGTTATTAATTTCAGGATGAGAATTTATTTATTTAATTAATTTTTCTTTTTTAATTTTTTAGTTATAAGAAAATAAGAATGTTATGATACAATGAGTTGACCAATATATTGTTGTCTTTTTGTGGTTTTTGTCAACTTTTAAATCCCTCTACTTTTCTCTTTGTAAATCATTCAGAATTTTTAGAGTAAAATTATATTTTATTTTTAATTCAAGAATAAATCATAAATATATCCTTTAAAATTTACTTAAAATACGAATTATTCACTGTGATTGTAGAAATTACATCTCGTCCCTCAAAATTTTTAATTTCATAACAAATTACAGTTTTATTAATAAATCATCAAATCAATTAACATTTTTTAATGATATCAAAAATTTATTTCAATTAATAATTCAAAAAATATTATTATTGTATAGGAGAGTAGTTAGAAATTTTATTTCTATTAAATGAAAATTTTTGACAATAAAATATTTCAAATTTTCAAACCATACGGAGTAATCTATATTTTAAATAAATCTTAGAAAAAAATGTTGATTTAGATAATATACTTCATTACTTTAATATTAATACTATAAAAAAATAAAATAAGAACTGTTCAATTGATAAATCGCGTAAAATATTGCTTAAAAAATATTTAATAAAATTTTCTATGGTTTTTTTTTTTTAATTAATGTGTGTGGGGGGTTTGTCTGTGAAGTGGCTGTTTTTTTGTCACCATTGTACGTTACAGCCATGTTGTTAGTCCAATAAATATATTGTTTAATAAGTACATCACCAAATATTTTTTTTGACTTGCATGTTATGTGAGCAGGCATATTATTTTCAATAATATTAAGAATTTTAAAAAATTTATTAAATTTTTTAATAAATATCATACATAAATATGAGACTCGCACTATATAAATTTCACACTTATATAAAAATTTTAATTTTTTTAACATTACTCTATAGTCTGGGTATAGGCCATATGGTACATGCATTACTCCCTTTCTCCCTCTCTCTCTCTCTGGGGAACAGTACCCATATGGGTTTCTGTTCTACATTGTAAGTTTCAACTGATGTTTGACCAGTCTTAACTCTTAGACCAAAAGAAAAAATAAGGTAAAATTACAAATAAATCCTTTAAATTTTGAAAAATTACTTTTCAGCGTAGAGTTTTTAAAAAAAATTACAATCAATGGAAAATTTTATCAATTTTAATAATTAAAGTTATAATTTTTTTAATAAATTTATAAATATTTTGTAAAAATACCGTTGATTTACAATTTTTTCAATTTTTTTAAAATACAAATTGTTCCATGTAATTTTGAAAATGACATTTTGTGTTTTAAAATGTTTAATCACATAATAAATAATCTCTTTTATTAATTAATTATTAAATTAATTAAGAGTTTTTAACAATGTTAGTAATATATTTCAATTCCCAATTCTGATAGTTTCATTGATATATAGAAGAGTAGTTAGAAATTTAATTTTTTCTATAAACTCTATTAAATGACAAATTCTAATAAGAGAATATTTATAATTTCTAAACCCACAAAGGATAATTTGTATTCTAAGCAAAACTTAGGGGTGCATTTATAATTTATTCAAAAAAATAATATGCAAAATGAGTAGTGCTGCTTTGACTCATTTTTCAAACTCGATGATGCAGTCTATTAAAATATTTAAGATAACTCTCTCTCTCTCTCTTTCACACATATTTTTTCTAATCATGAGCTAATTATCTCTTTACACATCATTAAGCCTCAAAAATAGGTATAGAATATATCACTTTCTTTAATTTAATAGCTAGGCAACTTATAAATCCAAATTACTGAAATAACTCAATTATCATTGGCTACTTTTATTTTCGTAAAATAAATCCATAAGCTATTTAAAAAATGCATTAGAAAAGTTTAAAAAATTTAAATATGTAAAACAAATTAATTTTTTTAAGTACTAACTTATTTTTGAGTTTATTTTAAACTAATAAACTAACTTATAAGTTGAGTATGAAAGACAATCTTTCTCCATCTATGTAACTCTTTCCCACCACCTGCAATCCATTGTTGCAACCTCCTTCGCCCTTAATCTCTCTTTTTCTTCTTCTCATTCTTTTGAATATCCTAAATTTAAAAATTCACTGCCACCTCTTCACCTCTCACCTTTGAAAACCATATATTAGAGGTAAAGGTGAGGTAAGAGTGGGAAACTATGGAAGTAGTGGTTGCAAGGTAGAGGATGGTTGTTGGGCTCTCTTTTTCTTCTTCTCATTCTCTTGAAAATCCTAAATCTAAAAATTCACTTCCACCTCTTCACCTCTCACCTTTGAAAACCCTATATTTGAGGTAAAGGTGAGGTAAGGGTTGTAAGAATGGGAAACTACAGAAGTGGTGGTTTCAAGGTAGAGGATGGTTGTAGGGGGTGGTCATATGTGTGAGATAAGGCTAAAGGGTAGTCAAAAAGGTATCCTGATTGTTGGTTGTGGCAGTTGAAGGAGGAAGTTATGATAGATGTGGGTTAGGATTTAAAAGGTTAAAAATAAAATTATGTTTAAAGGTGTAAGAATATAAAATGCAAATTTTTAACTTTTAAAAGGAGTGTAATTACAAAATGAATGCGAGTTGCTTTTGTTCTCTAAATAAAAGTTCCTTAAAATGACCTCTCTCAAAGTATGGAGATATTACAAATAGATCTATACTTTTAATATAATTATACCAACACCATGTGATCACTAAACCATTAACAAACAATGTGAATTTATATTTTTACTCTTAGACTATTTCAATTGACATTTTTACTCTTAAATATTATTGTAAGATTGGCCTATTTCGTCTCTCATCTCATAAAAATTCTCTCATCTCTTTATCTCTCACACTCTTTGTAACTCTCTTGCTCTTTTAATCATATCCACCACTAGTGTCGTCCCCTTTCTAACACTTCATTTCCCCCTCATCTCAAGCACCCCCATTTCCTTCCTAACTTCTAATCTAATTTATAAACTTTATGCTACCAAACACAACGGAACAAACTACCCACAAACAAGCTTAATGTGAAAAGATACCGAATCTCAACTTGTATTAATCTAGTTCAGAAAGACAATCTTAAAACTTACATATGTATATAAGAAATCAATTGATTAGAACTTTTGCATCACACTAAGAAGTCAAGAGTTCAAATCTTACCACAAGTAAGACTCATCCCAAACTGTGGTCATGATGTACCAAAAAAACAAATAATTGTGTATAGTAATATAACCTATTGTCACCTACCCTTAGCTATGTATATCCTCCATGGATCATGCTACAATACACAATATATATCATAGTACGTAAGTTATTATTCACATTAGTCCTGCTCATAAACTATTATGGTTTTTGAAAATGGTATAGGTTCTAAATTTTTTACCAAATAAATAATCAAATGTCTCACATGAGTATGGGGTAAAAAATTTAGTATTCCTAACATTACTCATGGTTTTTGCTTATATCATATGTAAGTTATATATTGTTGAACTAGTAATATGGACCGTTATGAATGGTTGAACTAGCAAATTATCAAATCAAAACTGCATACCTTCTATTATTGTGGAGCAATTTGGGAACTTGGTAAAAAGTCAATTTTTTGGCTTTTTACCAAGTTCTTCCAAAAAAGTCGTTAAAAAAGTTAAAAAATCAAAAAGTCAACTTTTTATCAATTTTGCAAAACATCCCTCTATTCCTGAAGTATATTGTCAGTTATGAAATGATGAATGGTTTTGATTATGACTAAAATGATCTTCATTTATACTCCAAAGTGGTGTCAGTTACAATCTAACAAAATTAATTTATGATCAATCACATGGATTCATTTGTTTAGATCCAACAACTGAAAGTAAAAATGCATATAATTTGCATCTTTTTATAAGAATATGTACAATAGAATTTTCCATCCCCCATATACAATCTTATCCATTCCACAACCCCTTCATATGTTGAGATTTGTCCTCGTACTCTTTTGCCACTTTTTTAAGGTTGCTATGAGAATCACAAATCTTAGATTCAACAACAACATGGTGGCCCAGAGCCCAAAAAAAAAAGAAGCAAAGTTAAAATCAAGTGGCCCAAAGAGTAGGGGCTCTCCATGAAGAGAATCTACACACTTGTATCCCACCCAAAAAAAGAAAGGGGGGGGTCTCCTAACTTTACAGTCAATTCAATTAAAGAAATGAATTGTGAATTTGACCCAATTGTGGCCAATAGCCCCACATGGCTTTGTTGGTTCACTCAGACCACTCATTTTTATTTTAACTGTAGAAGGTATATTCTTTTTGTTTGATGCGAATTATTGAAGTTGTTTATAATTTTTTTTTTTTTTTGAGTAAATTATATTGATCTTCTTTAATTTTTTTTTTAAAAATATAGTAAATTATACAATTTTAGCATAATTATATCAGTGTCCCTTTTACTAAGGTTAAATGATTGAAACTAATACAAATGATATGAAGATACAAAGATAAATAAGATAAAATATACATTTAATGTAAAAAAGATAATATTATTTTTTCATTCATACAACTAATGAATTTCTTACGAAAAATTAGCCAAGTGTTACATATGAATCAAAACTTTCAGATAGTTCAATGTAATTATGTTAATTTTGTGAGATTTATTATATATGTATATTTTTTAATTTTAAAAGATATCAGTATAATTTACTTTTTTTTTAAAGATTTTTGAAAAATGAAAAGTAGTGATTGATTATGTGAAAAATTTCTTGTGCTTGTAGGCATAGCTCTTTTGAAAATATGTATTAAAATATTTGGTGTATTTTTTTATTCATAATTTATGAGATAAAAATAAATTAAAAAATTAAGAGAAATATATTTTTAATTTTTAATTATTAACTATTCACTAGTACAAAGATGCACCAAACATGTACATGGCTGGTGATATAATTTATTGGCAGACAAACAATGTCTGATCTCAATCTTGGTCTCTGCTCTAATGCCCAACAACTCTAATGAATTGGGTATTTTATGAGTAACTACGTACCGGTGGGAGAAAAAATTAATAATTTATTATAAAGAGGTGTAAGTAGCACTTGTACTCTATACTCTTTTACTTATAATTCATCACAAATATATTTACATCTCTTAAGTCTCGTTTGGAAACAGGTTATTTTAGTAATTTTTTGATTTTTTACGAAAAAATGTGCAAAAAAGTAGAGAAGTAATATGATAACTTTTAATAACTTTTTAACTAAAATAGTCACTCCCCAAACGAGACCTTGTATATTGATAATTTTTTTCTCATTCTTCCGGCTACGTATAGTTTCTCCTTTATTTTATGGCTTAAATTTTTTTTTTTTTTAAAAAAAAAATTAAGATTGGGGACAGGGAGGGGAGAGGTGGTCAGACCCTTCCCCAGCTGTTTCAAACCAAGATGATTGGTCATCAGATTCCAATCTTTTCAACATTATTTACCTAATATTCAATAATATATGATTCCCACAACCACATCAATGTCCAACTTGGATCAGAAGTAGCGAGAGTATGATAATTTGTAAATTTTTTTTTTTATTATTTTAAGAATAATGCTTGGGACTTTTTGTTTGGGACCCCACAATTTTTTTTAAATCTCAATTATTAATATATGTGTAAAACTCATTCATGTATGTGTGAAGTCCACATCATCAATGATTGAGATCTAAAAGAGTTCGTGAAATTCTCAAAAAAAAAATGATCTCAATCATTGTTATTATTTTAATCACTTACCAAATAAAGTCATAATATGGGATTTTTTTTTTTTTTTAGGGTGTGTACTATTTGTTCCTTAATTACGATCTTTGTAATTTATAATTATGATTTGATTGTACATATTAGGATATTATGTTAGTTATGACTCATTATGATATTAATTATGACATTATTTTTATTATAATCTAATTTTTTTTTAATTATACCTTATCTAGTGTTTGGTTATAACTCATTTATATTTTTAGTTATGAATTTCATAGGATTAAATTATGACATTTGTGGTAATTAATCTCACAAATATCATAACTGTATGTATCATACTATTACCCATGTATATTTATTCAATATTTTGTAATAATAGATAGTTTAAGGTTGTGTTTGGCATGTGAGGTTGGAGTTATTTTAGTCACAAAAAAATAAAATAAATTAAAAAGTTAATAAGATAAAATGTCATATCTAACCCATAATTATTTTATTTTTTCTTTTACAAAAGTCAAAAAAATTTAAAAATCTATCACAAATAAAACTTTATAACCCAAATTAAAATAGTTAAAAGGTCAAAAAAAAATCAACTCACCTTTCAAATAAAAGCTAAGATGTCACAGTCAAACAAAATAAGTTTTGACTTTGTGAAATTGTGAATACAAGTCACTTTGCAACCAATTTTTTCTAAGAACTATGGTAGGGATCTTAAATAATTTATCAATTTTTTTAATAAACCTCTCATATGAGTATGAGACTCACACACATATGAATTTCTGTAGAATCTATACACATGTGAAAAATTTAGTAAAAAATTTAATAAACAGTTTCAAATCCATAACATTTTCTTTTTTCTAATGACGAGTTTACCCAATGTATTAGTGCCAGTCATCACTTCAAATATGGAATTGGAAGGGTGCTCGATTATTATACATAATGAGGTGTCAATAGGAAAATAGCCTTGTTATTGGAACAAATAAAGTATAAGCTCTAATACCATCTCTTCTATCGCCCTACCAATCTCATGGTAAGAGGCCCATAGGTTGGTTTTCGGACTCATAGATTATTGTCATAATTTCAAAACAAATAAGGTATTAATAATCTCAGCATACTATAAAACTTAATATTAAGTCTCACTTTTGAAAATAAATAGACCTAATGTCTCATTTGACAAGGCTTATAAGCCAAAACAGTAAATCTAGGAATCCAAACTTATCCACTCAGATTTTTTTGAATGGGTGGTTGTGTGGTGAAAATTAAATTTATATAGTGGACGGTTTATATGTAAAATAAATTTAAACCATAAGGTATTAATATGCCAAACAAATTAATTTATTTAAGTAATAGCTTATTTGTGGGCTAAATTTTAAACTAACAAAGTTAGGTTAAAGTCAAGTGCCAAAGTATTTGAAATTTATTATGCAAGAGTACTCAATGACCCTATGTTAAAGAGATTCTTTGTCATAAAAAAAATAATAATAATAATAAAAATGAAGAAAAGAAAATCAAACACATCTATATTAAAGTGGTTTTTTTTTCTTCTCCACGTGAAGATGATATGTAGTAATGGATAAAGTTATACAAACAAAAATTCATATAAAGTTTTTTTTAACGTAATGATGTAATTCAATGTAAATATTTGACTTTGAAAAGATGTCTCCTATTTATGAAAATTACATTGCCACATCTAGAATAGAGTGACAAAAATAGAGTTTTTTATTTACATTTTAATAGAGTTTCCCAAAAGTAATAGGTGACAAAGAGATGGTCCAAAAACAATGAGAAAGATCCAGTGATCAATTGGAGAATTGGACGTATAAAATAATCAAGATGTAAATCTCCTCGACACCTGTTCACTGCTGTAGTGTGTGTCCGCGCTCCATTGGTGCCTTGGTGGCGAGTCCCTCACTTGGTGGGGGTTAATTCTTGGCTGACAACCGATTACCCCGCCAACGGGGCCATGATGACACCAGAGAGCCTTTTTTTTGTGTTCAAAAAAAATAAAATAAATAAATAACCAAGATGTAACTTAAAAAAATGATTGTTTTGTTATCAAAAGTGTCAAGTCAGAAAAATAAATAAATTGTTTGGATTGACTAAATAACTTTTTTATAAAAAGCACATATATATATATATATATATATTTAATAAACTCAACAGAATTGTGTAAAGATGATTTTATTCTTAAGGTAATTAGTTACGTTAACAAGAGATCCACAATATCATAAGCCTAATATGATGATTTCTTATCATAAAACAAAATTTTGAAGACACTCGCAAACTTCTCCATAACTTTTTTAACAATTACTAAACACATCAATTTCTTTAGATTTTTTTTTTCTTTTTTCTTTTAAATTTTTTTAAAAAAAATGGAAGACGAACAAAATCACAAAACGACTAAAAAAGCATTTACCAAAACCCACAAATATTGGTAGACTGAAATTCATGACTATGTTTTGGTCAAATTTTTATGAATTAAATCTAGGTATTGTGAAAATATATTTACACTTTTTTCATCCAACCATCATCCAAGAGTTTATTCAGAAGCCACAAACGGCTAGTGATATTGAATGACCATTGAATTGTTGTCTTTGGAATCATCAGAATCACAATGTGATTGGTAATCCAGCAAAATGCCTAGCACTCAATGGTTTATCATCTTTAGATCAAGTACTTGATGATGATGACTGAATGAAGAAAGTATTGCAAAGAATCTAGATCCAATATTGTGAGCCGGTGTGATCTGCACCATATCTACATGTACTCTCTATTGCTCTCTATTTCTTACACATGTATGACAATTTCTATAATACCTCTCAAAATATGTTTATAGGACACACTAATAAGTAAGACTGATAAAATTATATTAAATCATAACTAAATTCATATATGATTTGATTACAACCTAATACGAGTGCATGTAAATTAATCTTACCCAAGGTGACATGAGAGCTTAATTATGAGTATGTACTGGATTTAAGCAGCAGAGTAGTGTTTGGTTAATAAACTGTAAAATAACTTTTTACTGTGTAATTATCCATTTTGCCATTATATGATATAAAAATGATTATTTTTTCATTTTTTCAGTTTTAATTTTAAAAAAAATTATTTCATTAATAAAAGTTAATATAATTAGTATTACAAAAGTTAATATAATTAGTATCAATTAATACTAAAATTAATAATACTATCAATTAATATAAATTTTTTCATTTTTTCATTACAAATTAATTAGTGTCAATTAATGGCTTAATTACCATCAATTAATACTAAAATTAATAATAGTATCAATTAGTATAATTTTTTTCATTTTTTCATTATGAATGAATTAGGTGTCAATTAATGGCTTAATTACCATCAAATAATACTAAAATTAATAATAGTATCAATTAGTATAATTTTTTTCATTTTTTCATTATGAATGAATTATGTGTCAATTAATATGGCTTAATTACCATCAATTAATACTAAAATTAATAATAGTATCAATTAGTATAATTTTTTTTTTATTTTTTCATTACAAATGAATTAGGTGTCAATACTAATTAATATAAAAATACTAATAATACTAAAAATACTAATAGTATTATTTACTGTGTAATTGTCCATTTTGCCCTTATATGATATAAAAATAATTATTTTGTCATTTTTTCAGTTTTAATTTAAAAAAAATTATTTCATTAATAAAAGTTAATATAATTAGTATTACAAAAATCATTATTTTTATTAATAGTATCAATTAATATAAAATTATTTCATTTTTTCATTATAAAATTAGTGTCATTTATTTTGTCAATTATATTTTTTCATTTAATAGAAGTAATTTCATTTTTTTATTATTTTGTTTTGTTTTCATTAATATCAATTAGAACAATTGTTTTTTTTATATTATTATTACAATACCAAAGAAGTTATTTAATTGTAATAAATTTATATTGATATTAACTGAAACAAAATTGTGTAATTTATTTAATTTGGTTTAATTTATTAATTCATTACAATTAATCATTATTATTGTTTTTATTATTTAATTTTAATTTTTGTTTTTAATTATTATTTTTATTATTTTGTTTTTAATTATTAAGTTTGTTTAATTTATTTATTTATTTATTTATTTTTCTTCTCTTCCTTCCTGAACCATCCGTACGCCGCCGGTGGTCTGCAACCCTAGCCACCGTCGTGATCTAGAACGGCAGAGGGAGTGTCATCGCTTGTCACCGTTCACCCGCCTGAACAATACCGGAGATGGGAACTAGTTCGTGAGAGACAGAGAGAGAGACGACGGCGATCTGATTCAAATAGCGATGCGTAGGGTTTTTCCTTGAGATCGCGATGACAGTGACTCCGGAAACACAGATCTTTATCTTCATCAACAATCAACCCAGATCTTCATCTTCATCTTCATCAACGAGCTTCCAAACCCTATCAACCCAACCACAGATCGTCATCTTCATCAACGATTTGCATCCTGTCGTGTCGATTGCAAATCTTCATCTTCATCTTCATCGACGACCAACCCAGATCTTCATCTTCATCGAGAGAGAACATCGCCGGAAATCGCCAATCACTCTGAGAGGAGTGAACAGTGTTTTGCATTGTAGTTTATATAGTGACCATTTGGTAATATTTGAGATTGATGAAGAGCATTTAAGTCATTTTGCCCCTCAATTTTAGCTTCCCCCCCCCCCCCACCTAAAAAATAATCACTTTTTTGATTTCATTTAAGCTAAAAATTGATCACTTAAGCTAGATCAAACACTCAAAAACTACTTAATTTAAACCAAAAGCTGAAATAAGCTGATTTTAAGCTTTACCAAACGGGGCCATATACCTAGGAAGTTGCTTTGGGCGGAAAATTTATTTTGATTCAAGTAAATCCAACCGTCAATTACATAGATAGGTTAACTCAGCCATTCTAACCAATTGTAATAGAAAGACATTTTCAAAAATCTTTGTTTTATATATATATATATATATATTCAAAAACTATAGAAAATCCCTAAACTACCGCATCCAAAATACTAGAGCAGTAGATGAGAAAAGAATTACGAGCACATTGCCTAACAACTTTTGCATCCTAATGATTCTTGAATGTCATGATGATAAATATATATACATAAAAATAAAAATAAAAATAAAAATAAAAAGAAGAAAAAAAAAATAGAGACAGACTAGTGTGGATCAATGTGACCTTTTTTTTGGGTGAATAAAGCTCATCAATGCGACCTTTGACCTCAATATGCTGGACCATCAGCCCTCCCCCCCTAAGCACTTCAAAGTCACTACCAACTGCCTTACTCACTAAGAGCCCAACATCATGCACAAAAATAGTCCAATATTATTAGTCTCCCAAACTTCAACTGTTCATTTTGCCTGCTGCAGGTCCATGACCACAACCATGCATTCACATTCCAAACCACTCGATTATCTTACCTTTGACCAGTACCTCTTACTATTTTTGCAATGGAATAAATCTGATCGTGCTTGTGGCTGTTTGGGAATTTCACATGATTCTGAGCTCATCTGAAGTTTAGCTATGATCCCTGTTGCTCTTCTTCAGCAACATTGACATGTGTTCGATATAATCATGGCCTTTACGTGTCCCTCCCATAATCCATTCCAGAGCCTCGGCTGCTGCATCTTTTTCAGCTTGTTTCTTGTTTTGACAAGGTTGCCCCATGATCTGCATTCCGTTGAACTCCACAGTGGCTATGAACTGGTTGTTCTGTAGTTGCCTTGTCTTGTACGTTGGTGCATCGTAACCTGCCCGTGTGACCAACATTTGGAGCTGGCTCTTTGAATTATCACCCCCGGGACCACTATCTGTTCTTGAAACCAAGGCTTGAGGTTTTGCTGTAATAGGAGGCAGCTTCGAGGGCTGTAGCACCTGATGGTTGAACACAAATCTGCCATCGCTTTGATCCTCGGAGATTAGCAACCTTACAGCTGATATAAGTTTGTTATGTTTGTGTACTGTCCTGGGATTCAGCAGCTGCAAATAGAAATTTAGTTATCTGACTTAATGATAAACAAGTATGTGAAGCGTTAATTACACTTAACACTGCTGCACTTGCACCTAATCTCACTTTGGTCTCCTCACTTTTAGTTGTGACAGTCAACCAACTCACACTTTAGGTCAAGTGTCACTCTCATCTGTTCATTTAGCGTTAAATAAGGCTGACAAAAATGGACTTTTTCCTAATTTCATGTTTAACGAGCCTTTTTTTGGGCATCTTCCTCAATGAACCATGATATTTAATGTGTATATATCATTGTTACAGAGTATATAACAGAGATATACAAATGTATATAACATGGTTTTGGGAGGGAGAACTGAAAAAGGGCGTGTTAGAGGGCTTGTTTGGTTTGTTGTTGGGAGAGTTGTTTTTGAAAAAAAATTTCAAAATTTTGTTTGGTTTGTATTTTTCTCAAAAAATTTTCAAAATCACTCTCTCTCTTACACATCAATCAATCACTTTTTCTCTCTCCTCTCTCCTTCTCAATCACTTTTTCTCTCACATACATCCACTCAATTACAACAAAATATCAAATCATCTTAAACTCCCAAACTCCAAAACTACTTTCAAAATATACAACCAAACAAACCAAAAAAATTTCTAAACTCTCTCCCCAAATTTTTTTTCAAAAACAACTCTCCCAAAAACAAACCAAACAAGCCCAAAATTACTAAAAAAAACACATTTCCAGTAGCCTCATTTAACAATGCTAGAATGACGGCAGGATGAGATTTTCACTTGACCTAAAGTGAGTTGACTGTCACAACTGGAAGTGTAGGGACAAAAAGTGAGATTTCAGTACAAATGCCGGGGTGTTAAAGTGTAATTAACCCAATGTGAAATATGTAATGCACTATAATTAGGCAGAAGAAGAGACAACAAATTTAATATATATTCAGTAGGCATGCAACACAACAGCAAGTTGCCACCTATGCAATTTCTGCAAAATGACATGAATAACAGATCTGATGTGAATGAAAACTACTTCTGAACAAATAGCTCCTGTTAAAGGGATCACTTACTTTGTTATGAATTAACTCCTCAAATTCTCTCCTTAAACTTTGGTACATTTCTGCTATAGCAGGTTTCATGAAGAACTCCAAGTATCCTCCTAACATTTTTAAGTGGCCATCCTGTTAAATCAAGGAAATGATCGCACAAAATCAGCATAAAAATCAATAAAATGCAAATGCAAATACTAACAAATGCCCCCGGGGCACTTATTGAAGTGTAATTAATGATCTATTTTTATACCAAAAAATAGTAAAATAAAATATTGATTTTTTATTACCATTAAATGCGAGGATTCCAGCCAATTCAGTTTATTGTAGGGGAAATTCTATTTGCATACCACTAGTTGTCTAAGTACACACCATCTCCTCACCATTTGCTTAGTTCACACCACACCCAAATTGAAAGTTCTGATTTTGTCGCAATAAACCACCATTTTTCAAATAATGCCAAATTACCCTCTTCTCCAACAAACCATATAACCGTAACCACTGCCACCAGCCCCTCAGCTACCTCTCCTCCTGACTGAAGCTGGAAATGTGGTGGTGGCTGGTGATGGCAGGTAGGAAATTAGGGTAAGTTTTTGTCCAAAAGTGTAATTTGCTTGAGGGACAAAACTGTACTTAAAAAAATTGAAAGATGGTGGTACTGAGAAAAGAGAGTGTTGTGCAAATAGAATTGCCCTTATTGTATCACTTACTAAATTTTTTTACTACCAAACATACCCTTTTCAAATGCTATTCATTTTACTTTAAATAATAATTGACATTAATTACCCCTTAGCAGGACCCAAAATAAAAATATGAATGTATGCATGAATATCTATCCCGACAAGAGTGCAACAACGACAGAGGAAGGTTTTAAGTAAATCACATAGAGAGAGGGGGAAAAAAACTAAAACTTACAGTATCCCCTCTTGAAATGGCTCCACCAAATAGTAGCAATACTGAATCAGACACAGCTGTTGAATCAAGAAAACAGAATTCACTTTGATCTTCTCATTGAAAACTAGCCATGGATATGGAATCTTAGATTCCCGAGCATTGACAGAGTTCTAGGCAGATAATAAATAACAAGGAAAGAACATGCAATTAGAGTTAAATGAATCAGAGCACCCAATTAGAACTTTCTCAATTCATAATAAGAACAAATTGTTACTGCATAAAAATTGAAGTGTTCTCCAGAGAGGAACTTACAGAATACAGAAGCACCTGACCATCCTCCATTGTTTTTAAAGAGAATGACTTTTCATTGTGCTGTTAATACATTTACGTCAGCACTCACAAAGACTACATGAAGTATAAGAAATAAAATTTTGCACATAACTCTAGACTTGGTTCGTTTAAAGTAACAGAAAAGAGATCTTGCCAAATCATTCCATCTATTATGTTTCGAGTAGTAAAGTTAAATCATTATTTATCTTTCATATACCAATTCAACATAACAGATGCACACCCAGGGATAAATCAAGGGGATCAAGCATCAAAGAGTTCCATCATACACCTAAACTCCTACAGCCCGTTAGGATAAAGTAATTTGGTGAGAAATGATCAGAAATGGGGAGAGAGAGAGAGAGAGAGATAATTCTTTTCTCATATTTGATTTACAAGTTAGGTCAGAAATGTTGAGAAAAAGAACTCTCTTATTTTGTAGGTTTCATTTCTCACAAGTATTGAAATTTGGTGAGAAACAAGCTGATTGGTTGTATTTTTTTATAATATCGAGATAGCCCATCAAAATACAAAGAAAGAAAGAAAGAAAAAAAAAAAACCACCCATATCCCTATATCACATACTTTGCTTTCTTACACATCTAAAGATGATATTGAGATCATTTCTTTTCTTTTCAACCCTAGCTGAGAGTCCACAAACTTTTCTTTTCTTTTCTTTTCTCACCCCCCGATCCAAACGGAAATCAAAATAAATTATGAACTAAACAGAAGATATGGATGCCAAAGCTTACCACAATAGAACAAATTCCAGGATACAGGCCATAGCAAATAACTGCTCGAAGGAGATGTTCATCATAACTCCATGAATTGCAAGTGGTTGTATTGCTATCAACAAGGCCAGTGTCCTTGAGCAAGGAGTAGAACTCCCTTCGTAGAGCGTCGATAGCTTTCATTGATTGTGCAGAAAGAAAATTCTTCCAGCAGTATTCATATCCAGCTAGGTCTCTTTCAGCATCTTTCCAGCCCTCGTATGCACGGACAAGAGCAAGGTGGTCGCTGTAATCACGTGAAAATTGTGCTTTTGCTAAATCGGCTAGCTGCAAAGAGGAAGACCCGTACATAAATGAAACATTGCCAAAGATACACAAACAAAAACTTGCAATATATTAACACATGCATTACTGTAGTCAGTTTCACTAATTTTGTATCATGGAAAAGTCTACTTCCAAAAATTATTTGCAACCCTCAGATCCAACCACCCATTCACCTCCCTTTTTTTGATAATTGGGTATCCGGGTAAACCCGACTAATCGAACCACCCATTCCTCTCTTAACCCCCACACCCCATAAAAGACGAAGAAGAACGCACCAAGTGCCAACAACAAGAACAAGCGAACCTACAAGGTGAAAATGAAAATTTATTTCATTGTAAATTTTAGGGTTAGCAAAGCATATTAGCATCACAATTGCCAATATTCTATGTTGTCATTACAGCCAAAAACTGGCCTTATAAACTGAAAATATTAGTTTATTTTTTGTTTATTTTTTATTTATTTATTTATTAAGTAGAGTTAAATGAGCAAATGGGCATCACCAACATACAAGAGAAGAGAACAAGAGGGTTAAGGCCTCACTCAAAACAAAGTTCTACAATGAAATTTACAAAAGGTGGATTCACAAAAATATCTTGAAAATATTACGTAGAACGAAATGTTAAACTAACAAGTTTAATATTAGCAAAGCATCACACCTTAGCAGCTGTAAGTTACAAAATAAACTAGCCAAAAATGTATGGATAAATATTTTTGTAGATTTATATAGAAACAAGGCCAAGCATATGACCATCACCAAACCATAAAAGACAGAAAGCTCAACTTACATCCTTCTTATCCAATGGTGTTAGGAATGGATCTCGGACACTAAGACCAGCCACAACAGTCAATACTGAATCCAGGCAGTTTAATATAGCACCAAGTATTAGCATCTTTCCAAGTTTAGGCTCCATTGGAAGCTTTGTCAAGTAGTGTCCTGTCAAGGGCTCGGACCACATGAGGCTAAATATTCCAAATTCTAACAATAAATCCTTAAAACTTCAGAGAATCTGTAAGTAGAAAAATAGATGAAGAGATAAAACAAATTTACATACCTAATACAGTCAAATTTTCATTCTCGCCTAATGCCCCAATGATTTTAAATATTCAATAGCATTTTGAACCTACAATAAAATTATATCAAAGAGTTATGCACATCAAATAACTGACATGCATGAATGTGATGAAAAAAAGTGATAAACATGCACACTTCAGACACTGAAGTATGCACGACAAATGGAACTTATAAGCTGAAATCTCAATGAGCATTACCGCTAATAATTCTGGTGACTGCAAAAGCCCTAGATAAGAACTCAGAAATACTTGCAAGTTTCAAACTTTTGATTTGCAGACAAAGGGACTGCAAAGGTGTCCTTAAAATTTCTGGTAACTGATAATCTGCAAAAGCATCATATACACATCTGGGATAAAGATGGAAACACTCTCCTGGTTGAACGCGGCCAGCTCTTCCTCTTCTCTGATTTTTCCATAAAATGCAAATTACATGTATATACGCATATTAGTATAAATATAATTAAACAAGATAGTAAAAAAAATTTCATAGCAAAAAACAGAAATGCCACTACGACTAAACACCCAGTAGAAGGAAAATATTGTAAATTTTCTGTATCAAGCAAATAAAAATAATTAAGATTCTAACAAGCACAAAATGTAGGTAAAATTCTAAAATTTATACAGAATATAACTAACATCCTGATAAATTTAGCAACTCAATCTAATGATCAATGTGGATGGACTCTTTGTCATCTCCGTCTTTCATGTCTTCCTCTATGGCCATTTCATACAAAACACATTTATCAGCTTAGTAGAAAAGAAAACATATAACTTGAAGATCACAGTAGCAGCTGCCACTTACACAAAGATAGGCATCCAAATAATTCAAATTCAGTTTCTAGAAAACCGAAGAATAAAGTATTTGTGTTTTCATCCAAGTTCTAACACTGGACAAGCAGCCAACCAAAGGAAAAATGTGGGTCTACTTCAATCAGGTAACTGATAGCCCAAATGAGGAAAAAAACAAGACCATGCATATCAAGTAAAATTAATAACGGAGATGACAAAGAGTCCAGCCACATTGATCAGCACTAATTTGTCCGTGTTCACAGTTGAGTTGGCTTGGGATTACTTAATTCAAAAATCACCCAGATTGATAATGTAGTGTACACTCTCTTCTTATGGTTCCTGAATGACATCCAACTGTCACATTAAGTAAAAATTCTTGTACAAGATTTTTGTGCTTGATGCAAAAAACCCTTTGGGTAACATCTGGAATGTAGCTTCCACCAAATTGACCACATATGTCATAATCAACCAAATACAAAGAGCATATAACGGAGTTCACAATTCTAAGACAATAATCAATAACAATAGGTTATTGAATAAAGACTCAAGGGAAGAAGAAAAAAAAGGAAAAGTGCCAAATTTGATCCCTCAACCACAATATTGATACTTCTAAGTTGATTCAAGCTGACAACTTTCGAGTGCACCGTAAGTAACATTAGGAATCACCTAATAATTTCCCTTCTGGTGTTTCTGCAGGAGTTTTTATGATTCCACCAACAACTCATGTCTGCTTCAAATTAGTCATTTTGTTGGATGCCATATTAATGGTGCTATCTAGAATCAAGATATCATTTTCCTACATGAAGCTTCTCAAGATCATCTTTTGAGAAAATACTTCACTGTTTGCATAGAGTGCTTCACGAACGTAGACTACAATTGATGGAGGAACTTTACTTCCACAACTCTCCGGAGTTCCTCAGTCGGGCAGAAATGATGAGGAACGTAAAGGAGTTGGTTGAAGAATAATTAATTAGAAATTTTAAATCTATTTAGGAATTCTAATTAATTTATAAGTTTTGATGTCATTAGGATTTTAGTTTCCTTTTTTTAAAAAAAACGTCCTTGATAGATAATATTTTAGCCTGAGGATGCATTCTTGAACTAATATGTTATTTGTTATTTATTTTCATGTATTAAGTTTATTTGTCACACAGTATTCATATAGTCATAAATATATATATATATATATATATATTCTCCCGCATTCTTATTGTGCCGGTGCAATGATTTTCCAAAATTAACCATGTCAGCAAGCCAGCTTGATGCCATCTCTGTGTTGGTGCCTCATTTAATTAAAAAAAGACCTCCAAAGTTGCAACTTTTAATTGAATATCCATAAACTTTGAAACATATTATGTACAATGCCTTGCAAATATATAGAACACTAACAATTATCAAAACCTTGACATAGAATCAACATCATTCAGAACTCAAGTAGAGAAGGAACACAAGAAAACAGTAAAACCATTACAAACTTTAACATCACATGAGCAAGAACTCCCTAAAGTAGCATGGATGAGAGCACCGTCACAACTTGACATTTCCTTCCTTGCAGTCACATAAATAGTGCTTTTACAATGTAGAAGTTTAACAATTTTGACTTGGAAGGCAATACTTTTTGCTCATTGAAAAAAATAAAAAATAAATAAAAAAGAAAATAACCCGGGAAAAAGCCACTAAAGGTCTAAATGATCATCACTAATGCTGTCTAAAATCAAGTAACTTTTAAAAAATTGTGTCTACATGAAACCTGACAATCCAAGCCATATCTAGATCATAAGGAAAGCACAACCAATAACTTAACTTCGAAACTCTTAAAAAGATACATTTCTGGAAAAAAATGTGTTAGTCCAAAAAACACATAATTAATCAGACAGGTTACCATAGGTAGCATTTAATACGTTATATTAAGGAACAATATTTCTAATTTTCTGGGAATTAAAATTTCAATTAGTAGAAAGGCAAATCTCTGATTATGAAAAAAAGGAAAGTAAAACAAAACAAAAATAATATCCACCATATTTATCAACAAAAAAAATAATAATAATATCCACCATGGAGGTGGGGGAACTAAAACCCTTGTTTAACAAATTTTGACTCCATAACTTGGACTTGATTACAGTTTTACATGAAGCAAAATGGAACACTTCATCTCAGCTACTTCATACCTGCATGGCTATACCAATACAAAAGCTAAAGTGCTGAGCATAAGGGAGCTTTTAGAGGCTTGATAAGAGTTTAAAACTTAGACGATGACAGATTCAGAAAAATACCCCAATTCAAAAGAGGGACCACTTTTTAATAGAGGGTCCTACAGAGGATAAGAATTTCTGTCATCATTTTTCTGCAAGAATTATGTCATTCAAAACGACAATTTTGATCTCAGTTTGAAGACTTGAATTTCATGCCTCATGTGTGAGGCATGACTTGTCCCAAATAAATGCCTGGTTTCAGTAGTCTGTACACCTCTTCCATATTGGTTAAGTCTGTAGTACAGAAAATCTAAAGAATTGCTCACCTTTCATGCAATTCCTTTGCTAAGGATGAAGTATGCAGGCCAAACAATCAGGGGGATCATGAGCCCTCGGTTGAAGACATGGAAGACTGCCATGTAGCCTCCAGCATGTGCCTGAAAATTATGTGGCTTTCATCTCATGTGGTCTTTTCAGGGGTACTAAGTATTGAGTTTAACGAGGGAACAATAAATAGTTATCAAGCTTTTTTGTCATGGCTACAACTTAAATCTTTCTGGCTTACAGTTTGTCTATAACACTTCAACCAAGAAAATGCCCACACTTAAAATCGGAAAGTTTTCATGTTTAGCAAGGATTTAAATCACATCGAAGAGAGTGCAAATATAACTGTGAGGTCACTTGCAGAAAAGAAAATTCTCTGCCTATAACAATATATAAAAAATTCCATTCGCCGGACAATATAAAAGATATTTCATGTGTGGAGAACTAAGCAAACAAAAATAAAATAAAATAAAAGATGCGCAAAAACAAATTGAGGAAGAGGGGAAAAAAGGAAAAAAAAAATCACAAGGTAAGCTATGAACAACAAATATAGTAGTCCCCTTCCTAAAAGATTTTTCAACTGAAATAAACTTACTTGTTTAGCAGAAACCTTTGAAATCCAGGAAGGAAGCAAACAAGGAGTGTTATTCAGTGCATCATATGATGTTTCTTTTGCCTTTCCGCAGTCGATAACAAAAACCACATCATTAATTGTTATACTTGTCTCGGCAATATTAGTAGCTAGCACTATTTTCCTCACTCCATCTTCAGGCTCATCAAATATCAACCTCTGTATGCATTCACATAAGAATATATATATAGTAATTACAAAAGATCAACAAATAATATATAGCTATTCCGATTTAATACTCAAATAAATATTTAAAATGACAATAAAAAAAGCTCGACATTAAATCACTTCCTTCCACTGAAGATAAAGTAAAAATAAAAAGGAAAAATGATTTCAAAATAGATACTCAAGTGAAAACACAAAAGGAAAACTCATACAAGGCAGATACAACACCGATTAGTAGATTCATACATTGAATGCATTTTTTTTAATAATCAAATTGACCAAAGATTATGAAATAAAGAAAGTAGGAATAGCCTGTACAACCTTAGTCACCTAATCCGTGCAACTATCATGGTGCTCGGCATTCTAGATTGAATTTTTTGGAGCAATGAATTTCAAATTTTATCATATATACAGCTATTGCACCATTTTATGATGGATTTACAAACATTGCATTTAATTCACCATTGATTGACCATCTGTCACTTTTTGTTCACAGTGATGCATGTGTTTTTTGTAGGAGAAAACAAAAAACTGGGTGAAAAAAACTTTGGGATGTCAAGAATTGAACCAAATACCTCATTTGAGAAATAACAAGCTGCATACCACAAACACAAAGCCAAGTTGTGGCTTAGGCATGTCCTTTTTATTATATAAGTTTCAATTAACTACTTCACTATAAAAGACAAAAAGGGTATGAACTAAACTAAAAGAATGATATTAAAATGGCTCATACACCAATTGATAAGTAAAACCACGCATACTCTAATTATAGCCAAGGGAAATACTAATGGATAGATTGATAATACTCCAAAATACGTGGAAGGAAAGTAGCATACAAGAAAGAACAAAGCTGAACCACAGACAAAACAACTATTATATGTCAAAATTACCTGCTCCGCACTGGCCATAGAACCATGGCATGCAAGCAACAAAACTCGGCTTGTATCTCCCAAGATAGGATGAGCTTGGAGCTTATCCTTCAGAGAGCTTATGTCATCCCACCCCGTCATAAATACTAAAATAGCTCCAGGCCTTTCTTTCTCACATATGTTGCATAGAAGATATTCAATGAGGTTAAAACCAATACAATCAGGATTCCAACAGGACAGAGATTCTTGTGTCTCTGGGCTAAAATCCTTAAAATCAGCAGCTCTGAGTGCATCCTAATAACATTTTTCCAAAAGAAGATATTAGCACAGGAAATACTGAACATGAATGCTATGAAAGTAGCTGCCAACATTTCAATATACCTCAACAGCTGAAGCAATTTTGCTCTTCCTCTTTCTTGGAGCTTGTTTGTTCATTTTCCACATCTTATCCTGACCATAATCATCGATTTGATTGTATGGGGTCAATTGATATCCAGTCATTTCCAGAATATTTTCCAGGAAATGAGTTCGAACAGGGTAGGTAAAGCCCTAATTAAACCAGAATATAAAATTAAGTTGGGTTCAAGGTCATATTAAATCAACAAGCAAAATTATCAAACAATAAAATTTAAATATGGGTATGTTTCCCACATTGTATGAAAGTGTCAACCTTTGCATTCTAACAAAAATTGATGTCAGGAAATGAAATAAACTTGCTATTGTACAAAAGTAAGTTGATACCTATGAACCTTGAAGGAAAACCTTCACTAGTAACACAAAATATGTATTATCATAAACAAAACAAGGAAATGTGTTACATGGACTCTTCTATTTCTCCCAAAGTATCCATGTCCACCGGATATAACAAAGGTAAGGGTGTGGAATATGTGTCCGACACCTCCATCCAATTTAGACACTTAGATCCTCTAATTTTTTACGATATTTGATGAAAAAGAAACTCACATTTGTTGAAAAAGAAACATTTGTAGTCTCACATGGATTAGAGAGAAATTTCATATTTTTTTCCAAATCCTATTCAATTTCAAGTACCTTACTATATAATTTACATCATATTATCTATGAAATATATGTGTTCATGACACGTCCCCATACACATATCCAACCTTTGGTTATTTATCCCAATATCCTAAGATTTAGGTTTATGAAAGTCTGACATTTGGACACACAAGCACCGGATGTTCATACCTGAGTCCATGTGACATATTAAGGATAATAATGCCCACCACTATGATTACCTCCCTCAATATCATAGTGGGGAGGGAAGTTATAACATACCTAGCATATATAAAAAAATTTCAAAAAAATGGAAAGCATTAAATAATGCCAGTACTGATTAGTCTAGTGTGCTTTCATAATTGTATATTTGTTATCAATTTTCTCATTAGGAGAATCAAATCATTTGAGGCCCAATCAACTAGTATTCCAACCTGGTGCTGCTGCATAAATCCCTCTAGAATCTCTTTGTTATGCAAAGATATGCCATAAATGATAATGAATATTTTATCTAATTTCTTAGACAGTGCAGAGCACCCTCTTCCTTTGTATAGACAAGACCTTTCAATTGGAACATGAGAAGTGTGACTACAGGAAGCACAGAAAATTATAAATAAAACAGTAGATAGATTAACAAGCAAAACATTACCCTTACTGTTGGTATTACTGGAAACAAGTGTAGTTTTCATAAATTTAGGAAGATTTCAATTTTATTTTTATTTCGTTTGGTTCTTTACAAAGTTAAAAATAATTTAAATTTTGTCATTAGAAGATAAATGATCGCGGGCTTTGAGAGGTTACACAAAATCATCCAAGAAACTCTCATTCTTACTCAAGGGCTTTGGTTAGGCATTGACATGAGTTTTATTCATTTTTGTTAGAAAAAAAAAAAAATGTAGATGATGAGGGAGGGATTGTGTCAGCTTGTCCAAAGCATCATGTGGAAGCATACATTCAAGGAACATCAACAAGGAGACCATTTTGATGGGGTGAAAAAAAAGAGTAAATTACTCCAACCCAATCTTGCTTGGAAAGCATCCACATTTACCACTAACTGTCCCTTCTTTTCCGCGCTAAGAAGGTATCCGAGCCTGTTAGAGCACCCAATTTATCTGAAACTGTTTATCCTTAGTCCCAAAACAGTTGGCTTACAAGAGTGAGCAAACTCGAGGAGAGTTTACTTTTGTAAAAATTCTACTTATCAATAGATTAATTGATACCTTGTCTTTTTTATGATAGAAAGTGAGTTAGGATTCAGCGACATTGTCCTTAGAGGCTAAGTTTTTGATGTGATGTGCTCTGAGGGGTAAATAACAATGACTAGATTTTTTTTGTTGTATTTTGGTATGATGGTTATTTTGGTAATTTTTCATTTTAGGATTTTTTAAGAATCTGAGTCTCTATATAGGACTCCAATTAGGTCAGTTGAGAGGAGAGAAGTCGAACGAAGATGAAGAATGACACATCCACACCATCAATGAGAAAGGGTCAATGGTCTTTGAGGTTCAATGATCCCCGATAATGGTCAATGGTGGTTTGATTGTAAGAAAAATCCTTCAAATCAATCTCTGTTTTTTCTATCGAGGTAAGAAACAACAATTGTTTCAATTTCAGTAAAAACCCTAATCAATCTCTTTTTTCTTTTTCCTTTTTTTCTGATGAACAATGTCGTTCAGTGCCTTAAAAGGTTTAAAAATATATATATATATATATTTGAATTGCACAGAATCGCATGACTGCACGATTCGATGCGATAAAACCAATTCAAAAAATGAATCGCACAATTCAGAGAAATTTGCAATTCCAGATAGCGATTTGTATCGTGAAGCTTAAAACTCGTATCATGTCGTATGAATGCACATGACAAAGCCATTAAATTCCTCCCTTTCGTTTTGTGATCCAACTCAATCTACCTGATGGGAAGGAAGTGTATTATTATTCATAGGCGGGAAGCAGGAACAAGATCTTGGAGTAGATGAACCAAAACTTTCCTTAGCTATATAAGGGTGATGGCTACACCACATGCAAAGGGAGATGGAAGCCCATCAATTTTGTATATTAAGATCTCTAAAAAAATTGAAATTCTAAGAAAAGGAAGATTTCTGTCAAAGAACAAGTATGAAGACAAAGGATTTCCATAGAACTGAGGAGAGGGACATTTGGAAGTGATTTTCTTCCTCCACACTTTTCTCAGAGGTGAAGTATAGATCTATTGGCAATTATATAGTGCGCTGGGAGGAATAATGATATCCTCTGAAAATGATGTTCTAGGGACAGAATTTAGTCTCTCATAATTATGAGCATGGTTGTTTGTATCATACAATTCGCGGTCTGAACACATGTTTCCTCTGTAAGAGTAGTGATCCATATTCATATTTACTGTTACATTCCTCCATGTTAATGGCAATGGCTCTCTACCCTAGCAAGGATTTGTCTTTCCCATTCAAGTTCGCCTAATTCAAGATGTATTTCGGAGGTTTTACAAAGCTACTATAGAACTAAAGGGCACTAGCATTGTGTTTTTTTACAGCTTTACTTCAGGTTGTTTGCACTGAGACGAATTCAAAAGCAGTCAAGAATGTAAATTGCTGGCCAATGATCTTTTAAGTATTGTTCTTATCGAACTGCCTATTGAAGAATTTAAACAGCTGCCTTTTTTGAAGCTGACAGAAATTATCAAAAAACTAAAAAAAAAAATTGAAGAGGCTTGCATTCAATGGAAATTTTGGCAAGGGGGGGAAAAAGCACATGATGAAGTGAAAGAAATGCTTTTTTGTTTTTATTGATTTTCTCTCTCTTTTTGTTTCAACTTTTTGTACAAGGGTGGTAACTCCTTGGAACTTTTTCTAATACAAATATTATTTACTTACCAAAAAAACAAATTAACAGATGCTTTCACAGTTTCAACTAGAGTAACTAGCTTGTGGTGACTCCATAATGAACTATTGAACTTGAACAGCATGTCATAAAAATCAATTTTTATTTTTACAAATGCTCTCTTAATAAATACCATTCAAGCTTGGATTGGGGGCAATTTTAGAGACTTCACTAGAAACACAATTCTTACTCTCCCAACATACCACTCAGTGTTTTAAAAGGCTCCAGGCGCACCGAGGTGATAAGGTCTCCTATAGCCTAAGCACGAGGCTCGAGGCGAGGCGCGCGCCTCACCAAAGCGAGGTGCACGTAGTAAAAGCAAAGCAAAATTATAAAACAGGCAAACTTTTTAACATAACAAATATATGTAGTATATTAAAAATATAATATCTAACAAAAGGTATAAAGTATCACATATATATATATTAAATAAATAAGACAGAAAAGCCAAAAAAAATTGAAGAAGAAAAATAAAAAATAAAATAGAAGAGAGAGAGAGAGGGGGGGGGGGGGTAGAATCAGCCAACATAAAAGTAAAGGAAAAAAAAAGAAAGAAATGGGACAGAACAGAAGAAAGAGAGAGAGTGACTGAGAGAAAGAAGAAGAAGATTGAAGAACAAGAAGATCAAAAGAAGAAGAAGAGAATCGAGCACTGACCAGCAAGCAGCAACTAGAGAGCAATGAGCAGCAAGCAGCAAGCAAGCAGAGACCAGCGAAAGCAAAGAGCAGCAACGAGAGGAAGAAACGCTGAAGATAAGGCCCTCACCTCAAGCCTCAACATAAAGCGCCCGCCTCATCGCCTCAATTGCGCTGCCTCTATGTCGCCTTGCCTCAAGCTTAGGCACGCTTTTCAAAACACTGCACTGCACTATTTATTCATCAAAGTGAAATTTTAACTATTCAGAATGGGTTATCAAAGGAGCTATGAGGTTTGCATCTTGGTTAAAAGGAACTCTAGTTCAGTGGTGGGACAGTTACCCTTCCTCACTCCAATCATTGGCATTTTTCTTCTTCAACTGGAAAATTAAGAGATACATGGTACGGAAAACAAGGAGGCTAACATATTGATGTAATCTGGAAAATCACAACAATAAACACAAACTGCAGTGTATTATTGAAATAGATATGTTTTGGATCAATTAGGCAATAACTTGGGGCTAGAGAGACAAAAAGTGGAAAAGCCTAGAGTCCACCAGGGCCTTGAACCCAAGAGTATAGAGAGAGAGATATGGAAGAAAACCCTATAGTCCACTAAGGGGCTTGAATCCACATGCAGAAGAATAGAGAAGGGGGTGGAGGGGGAAAGATACATGGTCATTACCCTTAACAAACCCACAGAGTTCTCACATCTTGTCCTCCTCTCAAGTTCTCAACTGACTCAATTGAGTCCTATTTATAGACTCTTCAAAAACCCTAAAATGCAAAATTACCAAAATAATCCTCATACAAAAATATAACTAATCAGGCTCATTTTCCCCGTAGACCACATCATATCACATATTGACACAAAAGGAGGAAGCAAAAGAGATTTTTAGGTCCTCTTCTATCCAACTTGATTGTTGGAGTGCTTGATTGAGAGGGGAATTCATGTGATCATTCAATGTTTTGTTTTATGCCAGGTTGGATGAGGGGCAATTTATGCCATCTCCTAGTGCTTCTTTTTGTACCAGGTTGCTCATTTGTTACCTTAATCAACTAATTCTTCATCATTATTTCATTTCTACCAGTCTCCTTATCTATGAAAAATTTGACTTTCAATGAAAGGAGAATTGGGTAGTTTAGGTTTCCATTTATTATTAAGCTTCATTTATGCAAAATGGAGTACATAAAATGTATTAAGCAATTCAAATTAGCAAAAGATAATGCACCTTTTCATTCCTACTCCACAATTTCTCTCCAATCTGATCATCCGGTATTTTAAGGACAACCTCAACCAAGTAATCCATTTTTAAAATTTTTTTGGCTCAGCACAAGCAATCTATTTGCTATGTTAATACTAAACTCAAACATAAATTATGGCATGACCAGATTTACTCATTTCCACATCCTCGAATTTAAAGTAAATGGAAATAGTGATATAGCTCCAAGGTAAGCAAAAACCAAACCACATAATAATACAAGAGGCTAAACCATTGCCAAAGTGAAATATTTCCCTCACAAAATCAAAACAAGAATCAGAAAGTATATTTGTAACTTCAAATCTGTGTGGGTAGAACAGAATATGACATCCAATAACAAGCATATATTATGCATATAACAATAGTTGCTCTATCAGTAAGCTTCGTATCATTAGAAAATCTACAGCATCAAATGAAACTAGACATGCTGTACCACAAGTAGCAGCCAACTTAAATAAAAATGTGTGCCTAAAAAAGGTCAATACTACTAATTACAGGTAAAACTACGTAGCAGCATATATAACAGCAGAACAAAATAACACGAATCATTGTTATTGAACAATGGCAACAAGTGACTGCATTCACTTGTGAGTAGAACAACTATTCATGAGAATCTCACCGGAATATGAACCATTGGAGCCCCACCAAAGTAGGAAGAGAAAAGCTCTGCATCTAAGGTTGCACTCATCAAAATCAACCTCAGTTCCGGTCGACGAGGAAGAAGATCTTTGAGGACAATAAGTAGAAAATCTAGAATTGAATATGCATCAAGTTAGAAATTACATCTCACATTCCCAAGGATAATAACCTCCATTAAGAGAACATTTTACCTTCATTCATTCCACGCTCGTGAATCTCATCGACAATAACATGAGTGACGCCCTTCAAATTTCTGTCTACCAGTAATCTTCTCAACAAGATGCCTGTGGTGCAAAAGAGGAGGTGGGTGTCCTTTCCTTTCAAACCCTCCAACCGAACTTTATAACCAACCTTTATAGAAGGAAACCAAGAAACAAAAATATTACTTAGCATAAAAAATAAAACCCCCAACAAAGGTGATGGATGGAAAATGCCAATAAATGGTTGCGATTGTAGCAGAAAACTCACTGTTTCACCCAATTTTTCTCCCCTCTCTGCAGCAACTCTTTCAGAAACAGACATAGCAGATATTCGTCGAGGCTGAGTACAGATAATACTACATAAGGGTCCATGAACAGACTCAATCTCAGATTCCAAAATGAATTGGGGAATCTGCGTTGTCTTCCCACACCCAGTTTCACCTGAGACGATAACAACCTGTAACAAAATCCTACCTATTATAGAATTGCATCAAATCAAATTACAAAGGTGGGGGGGAAAAGTGCACATTAACACTACTAGAAACCAGTTTGTCTTTTTAAACATCCAATTCTCCAATAAGTTGTATCATTTGTAAAGTTAGAAATCTTGACAATCAAAAATGTATGATACGAAGGTGCCAAAGGGAACAACACCTAAGTCCCAAATCAAACATAAAAGCCATGTTTATTCATTTGGAGTTGCAGTGAAACGAAATCATTTACCATTCTATTGGTTCAAAATGATTGAGCAGGTCCACACTACATGCATAATAGGATCCAGTAACAAACTTTTGGAGCATTAAAAGCCTAGAAAATAGTATTAAATTGATACAATGAGGGAGGCGGTAACAAGTGAGGACTTCAAATTGTTTAAGGCGTAAACCCCCTTTATTATAGAGTCAAATGATACAAAGATTTCAATAGTCATTTATGCCTCTAGTGATTACAATGGTCGTTTATCCATCATTTCAGTCAAAAGGAGTGATTAGTACAGCAACTTCAGGTCAGGCAGGTCCTGACATACCTGATTCTGTGAAATGGCCATTAATAAAGCATCCTTCTCTTTATAAGCAGGGAGACTTTGACGAAATTTCATCATCTTTCTACCTTCTCGAGATTCCTATAACAAATCAATTTATTACAACATTTGTACCGTTCTGTCCTGAATTCAGAATTAGAGAAGATAACCTAACTTGCATGATTTCTGAAGTAAATAAAGCAAAACACCCACAAGTAATTGACACTAAACGACATGTAAAACTAGGAAGCTAAATCAGTAGAAAACATAAATCACTAATAATTTACTACCATATTCAACTAGTAATACAATCTTCTCTATTTACCATAACAATAAACTGGAACATGAACTCAACATTAATCAAGAAAGCAAAAATAATTTTTTTCCAATAAAACAAAGTATATAAAGCAATGAAGGTGCAAAGGAATCCCTTAATATCTGTTAATTTGCACCAAGAAAATTGATCTACATTCATATTGCAATACAATCCACACAACTATGTTCATTAGTTGTATGATACTGAAAATCTTAGGCGCTAGATTGAAACTCAAATCTTATGGTATACTGAAAAATTATCAATTGTTAGCATAGATGGGATTACAAAGGAACCACTATCTTTCTTTTTTTTTTTTTGATAAATAACCAAACTTTATTGAGAAAGCATCAAGATGATGCAAAGAATACAAAAGCGGCCTCAAAGCCCGACCAAACTAACAAATCAAATCCTCCACAAAATCTACAAAGGAACCACTATCTTTCATACTTCAAGCTAACCAGAATTGGATTCGTTATTGTAGCCAAATTTTCGGATGTCTTAAAAGGTTTTCGGAAAACTCAAAACAGTGAAAGAAGTCATTATTCAGCCCTCTTATGTTGGACGAGGAATGGCTGCTGAAATGAGGAAAAACTTGTGCTCATAGAAATAGATGTGACGGTTGAAATAAATATTGATAAAAAATGTCTCGTTGACAGTTAAAGTACAAAGAATTTAGCAAAGAAAAACGGAGAAGAAGAAGAAGATAGTTCTAGGAATTACTCCTAGAGACCTTAAGCATCACATATAGGGTTTGATCATACAATCTTAAAAGAACATATTAGATGGAAATAATTCCCTCCAAATTAGAAGCAACTACATAGCTTTTATAAGTATTCTTAACCTAATAGGTATTGATTTCCAATTAATTCCCAAAACCTTAAATAATATCCATAAATAAAAATCCTAACAGAACAATAAATTAAGGTTTTAGAGACAAATGTAGAGGCGAAATCACTTTGTAAAGACAAAATATTTTAGTTGTCAAAAGTGTCGTCATTGTATTTTTAGCATTGAAATTGGATCTTTAGTAATGAACTACTATCATTTTGAGAGCAAAATTTTCGTCTCAAAAGTAAACATTCTGGCACGCAAGTGTTTTGTCCCTTGAAGTGCATTTATTAGTGAGATTTTCAAAATTGTGTCGTTGTCCTTTTTTTGACTTTTTGGGATGGCCTTTTAGTGACGACTCACATGACTAATGAAATTGGTCTCGTAATATCTTTTGCAACAAAATTTTCACTTTCAAGACGAAAAAGTTTGGTTCCTAAAACCCTTGTATGTTGTACTGTAATACGCAACTTAACCCATGGGCGATTTGGAAATTGCCAAAATACCCCTAAACTAAAAAACTTCAACCAATGTAGATAATGTAAAAATAAGCATAAGATAAGACCCATAAAGCTTAAATATCCAAGGTCCCGAGTGGTTGTGCATCATCCAATGCATGTCAAATCAGCATATGCTTTATACCCCTCATTGCTTATATAACAAACTAACTTTGATCCTCATTGTGTATATCACAAATATGCTTACAAAAAGCATCCACTTCAACACTAGGACATTCCTCTACAGGCAAGGAACCATATCAATTGGTTTTTGGGGAAGTAAACCTGTTACAGTCTCAAAGGGGTTGCGACCAATAGTCCAATTTACTGAACTCTAATAAGCAAATTCGGCCATAGGAAGAACTTGATCCCAACTACCAACAAGGTCGCGTGAAAGGCATTGAAGGTCATCCAAACTTCGATTAACAACCTCTGTTTGGCCATCCAAAAGAAGAAGAAAATTTCAGCCTTCTATTGTGCATTTTCCACAAAGTACACCAAAACTAACTCATAAACTTTGCATCATGGTCCAAAATGATTTCTTTTGGCCAACCATGAATTTGGACAACTACTATAAAGGAGATCTTCTTAGCAATATGGATGGCATCATAAGTCCTTGAACAAGGAACACCATTTTTTGTAGCAATCCACCACCATAAAAATGGAAGCATGCTCCCTAAGAGTATGTGGCAGACCTAGGACAAAGTCTATGCTTAGGTCGTGCCATGGCTCATGTGGTACTGGAAATGGAGTGTATCATAAAGCCAGCTGAGAAGATCTACCAACTGCTCCGCCTTACAATCATTCAAATTTGAATGAAAAGCAACATCACAAACCTCATGTGACCCCAAAAGATAAAAAACTAACATCATGCTAGCAGATTTCTAAAACTGTTTGGAAAAAAGAAAGCATAAGAACTTAGGTTTGGACTTGATGAGAAATCATATTGATTTGGTGATGAGCTTTTAAAGATTGCGGATTTTAGAAGGCCTACTCTCACCTTCCCGAATCATGGTGAAGTTGAGACTATTTCACTTGGAGAGTTCCCTCATGTCTTTCATGTGTATGTGTTTTATTTTTTGGCCAAAAATTGGGTGTTTTTTTTTTTTTTTTTGGCAAGAAGGGTGACCCAATGCACAAGGCTCCTGCTAAAGCAGGGCCTAGGGAGAGAAAGATGTAGGTCACCTTACCCCCATTTCAGGAAAGACAATTTATGTGACTCAACCCTCAACCATCAGGACACTAACAACAAGCCTATATCGTTATTTATCTTTGTATGATCAATATCAATTATTATTCTCCTAAAGTTCTAAGTTCTTTTAAGACAAAAATCATTATTATTACAAATAAAACTTGCTAGGGTAGCAATCAGGTACAAGACTTCAGTTGTTGAATGCTAGTTCATTCTCAACATCAATTCAGTGGTCTTATTTCTTTTGTTTGTTTCTTGTTTCCTTGTTTTTGACAACTCAATTGCTAAGTCCATTATCACGATCAAACTAGTAATTGTATAATGAACAAATGTAATTACACCATATTTTTTCCTATACAGTTTTATATGCTAAATGTACAAAAAGTTATGTAATTCTCTCCCCAAAAAAATGATATATATGAAAATGCAGAAGAAAAAAACATGCATATAATTTTCCCTCCAAAACTGTTCAACTCTATCACAATAGTGAATAATTTGATTTATACAAAGAACACGCCAGATATGGAAACATACATAAAGACGTGCTCACTTCCAACTTCTGACACAAGGACAAAGCAAAACAAATACATTCAATTATAATACATAAAAGGGATGCTCTTCCATATTTGTTAAGGTATTGTGAACCTGCTGCTTGTTGCTGATCATGATTTGCATACTTCTTCTCCAAATGATTTTCCCCATGACAGCCTTACTCTGTGGCAGTGGCTCTGGTTGCTCAAAAAGCCCCTCGTCAGTGGCAATACTACAGCTACTGTTTGATCTTGAAAATGCATTATCCCGAACACTCTCCATACTCCCGGACTTTTGAGAAAGGTGATCTTCAAGATAACAATCCACTCTCCTTTGTAAACTAGGAGGTAAGACCACCTGTCAATCCTTGAGAGTTTTGGTTAATTGCTTGAGAAGCAAGGGAAAGGAAAGAAAAAGAAAAAAAGTGCCCCTGAGGCACAAGAAAAAGAAAAAAAGTAATGAACACAACACACTTTTCACTAATTTCAAAACCCTTTTCATGATTTCAAAAATATCCTTTTCACCATTTCCAAACATTTTTTACACAAATTTCAATATTAAAGAATGCCCCAGGAGCATTTGTTAGTATTTTCCAAAGAGGTGGGGGAAACAAACACATTAGCCTTGTTTGGTTTCTTTTTCAGAAAAAAAAAAATCAGAATCATTTGATAAAATAAATATCAAAAATACATTTTTAAATTTTAAAAAATTATTTTTGGCCTCCCAGAATTTTGTAACAATGATAAGTGTTTTTTTATTTTTTTCACCAAATTAATTTTTAATTTTTTAGAAAAATTTCTTGAAACAAGTTTATGAAAACCAAACCAACCATGGCCAATGAAATTAGAAAACATGCATGGGTTAAATGTTCATTACCAATAAGTGAAGCCTATAAGCTATGAAGCACGGACACCTCTCCGGAGGTCGCGTATAGGTGTCCGACACGTGTCGGACACAGACACGTGTTGGAAAGAGTTGGACATGCAGCGGACACATTAAGGGCACATTGAGGACACTCTAGGGACACATTAGGGACAAACGGAGTACTATTTTTTTCAAAGAAAGTTAAAATTTTTAATTTTTTTTTACCAAAATAGCATACCTAAGATTGATAAATTTAATAAAATTAAATATTTGACATAAAATACATGTTAAATATTTAAAAATATACATATAATAAAAATAAAAAAATATCTATTTTGAACATGTCCCCAACGTGTCTTGTCCTGTCCTGTATTTTTTAAAAATTTACGTGTCCGCGTGCCCGTGTCATGTCTGTGTTGTGTCACGTGTCCGTGTTCGCGCTTCTTAGCCTATAAGTACTGAAATAAATTAACATAAATCAGCAAGAGGAAGCAGTAACATTCAGCTTGAATAATAAACAAAATATTAAAAAACGGAGAGAATTTTCAAGCCAGATAAAAATAAGGGGATTATTTTACAACAATAAAATTAATATATATATATCAAATTTTTCACATAAAAAAAGGGATGAATTACTTTATAGCATCTGAAGAGAACTCAAAGCATTACTATGATATGGAAATCAGAATCTGGTTAAAGAAGAATTTACAGAATTAAGTGGAGAAAAGCTCAAGAAAGTACCTCTCTCTGTGGCCGCCTATCATCCAGATCAAATCTGTAGTTTGGCAATGGAAGCTTACTAACAACAACAACTTTCACATACAGATTGCTGCCAAAGTTTTGCAGTTCAAAAATTCAAATCCACTTATTAATCAATATGGAATGTAATGACAGAAAATAGGTTTTCATAATGTTAGATGAAGATAGATACCTATACAAACCCATTTTGCTTGCCAAAGACGCTATTTGCTCAAAATCTCGTCTGTCCTTTTTGTCCCTTGACACCAGCTCTTGTTTATGTTTGCTGTGTAAGAGCTTAGTTAACTTCCATTTCCACCCATCAACATTATCTGAGGTGGGAGCACCCTGAAGAACATGTAGAAAGTTCAGATGACTAGTGACACACCCATAGCTGTGGGGGAAAAGAACCACTCAGGGAGGGGAGCAGGAGCAGAGGTTGATGCTATATGTTTGGATATCTAATACACATACAACAACAAACTAATCGAGGCGACTTCATGATCTATAATTTTTGTGTTATGATTTAAAGACCATATGTAAAAAGGTACTCATACAGACAGACACATAAAGCTAACCCTTTGAATATGGCACCAGCAACACAGAACAATGGAGACTAAGATGGACTAGTGGCAAGATAGAAGACAAAACTGAAAATGGAACATCCATAACAAGCTGAAGGTAAACACCCTTGGGGGCAAGACGAGAAGAAAAACAACCGAGGTGACTGCGTCAAGGTGCGGATGTGACATGGCTCAAACTGAAGGCTAAAGAGGACGAGGAGAAAACAATATTAGTGTATGTAATATTGTTTAATATTATATTCCATTTTTAATGTATTTCCATCTTTTGTTTTCTTGTACACTATTCCACTTCAGGCCTATATAAGCTCTTTTGTACAATTTCAGAGATAAGTGAATATACAGAGTTTCTCTCATTTTCTTCTCGCATCTTTTACCCTTAACTGTATCATGGTATCAAAGTCTATGATTCAGTGATCTAGTTTTTATCATCACCACTTTTGTGTCAGTCTTTGTTGTCGCTGTTGTTGATGTACCAATCACCATCACTGCTGCAAGCACCACATCAAAACCGCCTTACACCTCTGTTTTTATTTCTCCAGGTGATTGGATCGTAATTTTGATATCATCAGAATCCTTGTCTTCTCATTTCGAGTCAGAGCTGCCAAACACATCCTAAAAGACCTATCACATGCCTTCACGCTACTAACAATTGAGCACATAGATCTCAATCACACCAAATTGTTCACACAGTGCCACACACCGCCTCAACTTTTGATGCGTTAATACCTCCGCACACATCAGTTCTTTTATGCTCACTAGTGCGACTTGGATCCGTCTTGTTGCCTGATCTTTCCGCGTTGGATCCAACCCGTCTCGCCCACTTGTACTGTGCATTGTGTGCACTTTACTCTCTGCTTCAATCAGGCCAAACGTATTCATCTATTTCATTTTTAATCCTGGTTCAATTTTGTTTTGAATGGCTCTGTACCCACTCATATAGGTTTTTCGACATTTTGAACTTGATTTTGGCCTCTGTTTTTGCTGATGCTAGTACAGTGTTATTCTAGCCTCGGATGCATCAGAACTTCCGATTATGGAGTGATCTACCATCTTTCGATCTATGCACAGAATCTTGAAAAGTCTCAAATAATATTCCCCTTAGACAGGCCTAAAAATTAGATATTTTGCACCCTTATTTCAATAAATCCTCTCCAATTCTGGTAATCACCCTCCTACTTCTCCATATGCCACCTCAGGTACTTCTTGATTTTTTTTTTTTTTTGTGCAAGTTGTAATCACATGACATCATACCTTAAGGTTTTCTCTTCAAAATAGTATGTTTCTCACATTCTAGGCATCCATACTATCAATTGTTCTGACATGCTTATTAGTTATTTTGGTCAGTCACTACCTATGAAGCACGGTCACCTCTCCAAAGGTCATGTACAGGTGTCCGACACATGTCGAACACGGACATGGACACGGACACGTGTCAGACACACTTCGGACACCTGTCGGACACGCTGGGACACTTTGGACATGTTGGGACATGTTGGGGACACTCTAAGGACATGTTGAGTACTATTTTTTTCAAAAAAAAATTTATAATTTTTAGTTTTTTTACTAAAATAGCATACCTAAGGTTTATATATTTAGTAAAATTAAATATTTGACATAAAATACATATTAAATATTTAAAAATACACATATAATAAAAATATAAAAACATATGTTTTGAGCGTGTCTCCAACGTGTCGTGTCCTGTATTTTTTGAAAATTTACGTGTCCGTGTCGTGTCACGCATCCGTGTCCGTGTCGTGTCACGCATCCGTGTCCGTGCTTCTTAGGTCACTACTTCTAATGTCTCTTTCTGATACCTATTTAATCTCTAAACTCACTTTGAATCTCATTTTTGTTAGGAAATTATATGAACTTGGACTTAATGTTTACCTTTTCTGCTACTGGTTGTCATGTGCAAGATCCATAGACCAAACAGACTCTTGGGATAAACCGTAAGACTGGACAACTGTATGAGCTTATCAATCTTCACATTTTTTCTCAGTTCTCTTCATCAATTCAGTCTGCTGCCTTGGCACCCTCTCCATCTTCCATAAGTCTTCAATCTGATGTTAATTTTACTCCTTTTGTGAGTCATTCTAATCTTATTCTCTTTCTACTTCCTCGACTTCTCAATGTCTTTTTTTTTTTTTTTTTACCAGCCTCTACTTCTCTAAGTCTTTGGCATTCTCGATCGACTGACATCTCTTCGAATCGTTATACATTTTGGTTCTAGTTGTCAGCTAGGATCTGTCGAAGATAAGCATATATTGATTCTCTTTCTTGTCAACCTGCTAAACAAACAGCATTACCTAAATGAATTTATTTCTGTTACTCCATTTGATTTAATTCACTCTAACATTTGGGGGCCTTCTCCCAACACGACCATGGGGATCTAACTAAATAGTTTGTTGTATTCATCAATGATTATTTTCGCTTCTCTTGTCATATCTCATTCACAACAAATCTAAGTTACCACAGATTTATTATGATTTTATAAAGATGGTTCAAACTTAAATTTTTATATACCATCAAAGTCTTTTAAGTTGATAATGCCATGAAATGTGGAGAATCATAATTTCTAAAATTTCTTTGGCAAGATGGCACCATCCGTCATCGTTATTGTCTTGAAAAATTTCAAGTTTTTGACAAAATGGTCATGCAAAGAGTAAGCATAAGCATATTTAGACACTCCTTATGCTCTTATTATCTCTGTGTCTTGTCCTAAGCGATTTAGGGGAAGCTGCTCTCACTACTGTCTATACTATCAATTGTATTCCCTCTCCCACATTTAGTAATCAATCCCTTAATGAATGTCTATATGGTACTCCTCCTGACTATAGTATTCTTTTTTGGATGTTCATCTTTTATCTTGCTTCAGCCTTATGAGCGTACTATATTGGAACCTTGAGCTCATCTTTGTTGTTTCTTGGGGTATGGAATCCAACATAAGGGCCATAGATGTTGGCATCCCTATTTCAAGCGTCTTCACATTTCCCATCATATCATCTTTTGGGAACATAAGATGTTCTCCTCTATGTCCAAGTTCCACTTACCATTCATCTCTACTTCATCCTTCTTTATTGATCCTTCTTTGCAGTTGTTTCCTAATAATTCTGATACAAACTCTCCCTCTATGCTCACAAGTGCAGTCTCTCCTAAGGTGCTTACTATCTATGATTGTCATGTTATTGATCCTTCTGCCATCCACTCTCTTGAGTCTCCTGCATCATCCTTACATACTGATGATCCCATTACTAATCCGCATCTTCGTCATTCGACTCGGGTAAGAGAACTACTTGTTCATCTTCATGATTATTATTATTTTCCTACTCTTCTTTTCCAGCTTCATTGAGCCTCAACCCTACCGTGATGCTAGTTTTAACCCTCCATGACAGCAAGCAATGGGAGAGGAATTGCAAGCATTGAATAACACTCATACATAGGATTTGGTTCATCTTCCTCCTGGCACGACAACAATTGGATGTAAGTGGGTCTCCAAAAGCAAGACCCATTTTAATGGATCTATTGAGCATTATAAAGCACGTTGAGTTACACACGGGCATGGTATTTACTATGAGGAAATTTTTAACCTAGTTACTCATCTCAGCTCTATTCACAATTTACTTGTCATTGTTCGAAAGTGGGGCCTCTACCAGATTGAAAATGCATTTCTTAATTGAGACCATGAGAGAATATATAAGCAACTTCCTTAGGGGTATACTTATCCTTCACACACAATTTCTGCAAACTTCATCAAGCTCTAAATGATCTTAAATAGGCTCCTTGGACATAGTGTGCCAAGTTCAATACTACTATTGGGAATTTCGGATTCACCTCTAGTCCTCGTGACTCAACTCTATTTGCTTGTAAGTATAAGCATGAAACTATTATTCTTCTTTATGCTAAAAAATGATTATGACTGAAGATAATCCAGTTGGTATTTCTAATTTCAAAAGATTTCTCAGCCAACATTTTGTAATGAAGGATCTAAGTTCTCTCAGTTACTTCTCAAATCTTGAGATGTCTTCTGATTCAGGTGGTTACTACATCTCTCAGACCAAGTATGCATCTTAACTTCTAATTAGTGTTGGTTTCACTAATATCATGACTGTTTTCACTCTTCGTAGCCTAATGCCAGGCTTACTCCTCTAGATAACAAGCCACTCTTTACATACAGTTGGTTTGGGGACCTTATCTATCTCGCAGTTACTTACTTGACATTTCCTGTGTTATGCATCTAGTCAGACAATTTTGTCAATGCTTCATTCCACTCATCATATTGAAGTACTTCAGATTCTTTACTACACCAAAGGGACTTTGTTTCAGTCTTCATTTCTCAATTCATTTTCTTGGGGTGTGTCCTTGCTCTAATGTTGATTGGGCTAATGACCCTAGTGATCAGCATTCTACTATTGATTTTTGCTTCTTCTTGGGCAATTCTCTTATAAGTTATACCTTGGCATAGTAACAAGCAAACTATAACTGTCCACTTTAATATAGAGGCAGAATATTGTGCTCTAGTTGATACTAGCCAAGAGCTCATCTAGCGTTGTTGGTTACTTGAGGATATGGGGGTTACACATTCCACAGCTCCTGTTATTTGATCTGTGATAATCATAGTGCTATCCAGATTGCTTACAATGATGTCTTCCATTAATGCACTAAACATATAGAGATTGATTGTCACTTTGTGAGCTAACATGTTATTCATGAAACTATTCATTTACTTCAACTGATCAAATGGTAGGTATTCTCATCAAATCACATCGCCTAGTATGCTTTCATGATTTGGTTTTCAAACCCAAGTTGAGAAATTGCTCTCCGCTCACCCACCTTGAGTTTGAGAAGAATGTATATAATTTTGGTGTATTTTTTTTTTTTGGATAAATAATAAGACTATTGAAAAGGCATCTATGCAAAAGAATACAAGGAAACCAAAAAATGGGAGAAACTAAAAACATCTAACCAATAACATTATCCAAAAAAAATTTAAAAAGCAAACAAATCTGGATCCACCCTACTCTTCAACCAACTATACATAGTAACTAGCAGCCAATTCTCAAGCCATGACACACAATGATAAATCTCTTGAAAAGTTCATCGATTTCGCTCCAACCAAACCAACCATATCAAACAAAAAGGCGCCAACCATCAAATCCGACACTAACACCGACGCCGCCCAACCCAAACCCCCTCTAACCCCACAACATATCCAAAACTGCCCTCAGTTGCACCCAAGGTTTGAAAAAGCAGTTGCGGTTGCGGTTGCGGTCATCATAACAGTTGCGGTTGTGCGATTGCAGAGTATAAGGGTCGTAGTGTAACGGTTGCGGGAACCAGAACCGTGAACTTTTTTATTTTTCACACAATTTGAAAAGAACTTACCCGATAAGCATATTTTTTTTTTCAGAATCACATTTATTGGGGTTTAAAATATATTTTGATCAATTTTTGTTAATTTTTAAGTATGATCCTATATATTTCATATTTTTAAATCACTATAAAAAGAGTTTTTTACATTTTATTTCAAAAGTTAATGACTTTATATGTCATAAATCCATATTGTACCTCTTATGTTTATCTATTTTTTAAGAATAACTGATTTTAAATGTCTACAAAATTATTTTGGACCAATACCTGAACCAATTAAATAAATAAATGTTTACAATTATTAAATGAAATGATTATAAAAATAAAAATTGAGACATAAACAAAAATTATTTTTAAGCTACTGAATATTGCAGAATATGTATAATGTATATTTTGTAAGTTTTTTTTTTTTTTTTTGAAGGAAGCTATTCAGAATGTTATAAATGTGTGCAATGGGTCATATGGTACTATTACCAAGTATGTAACAATCAAACGGCTATTACACGTGTGAATTTCCGTCACACCACAAATGTGGGTGTAACAAGTAATGCCTACCACCATAACCATTATGTAACACCGCTTTTTGAAACCTTGGCTGCACCCAATCAACCCCGAAAAGAGAACAAACAAGCCCCCAAAACCACAAAGCTACTGAACAATGAAGAAACAAATGATCGACGGAGTTTGCATCAGCACAACACATACAACAACAATTCACTATCACATGCCTTCGACGAACCAAATTATCAATAGTAAGGTTCTGTCCTAAAGCAATTGTCCATAAGAAAAAAAACCACCTTAGAAGAAACTCCCGGCAGCCAAATACTCTTGCAAGGAAAGACCCCTGCCACCTCCCCCACCAAACTCCGATAAAATGGCGAAACAAAGACTGTCCTTTGGCACTCGAAACATTCCAAACCAGCACATCTTCCCTTTACGCGAAACCCCCAACCCATAAAAAAAAATAAACAACTCCCTCAATTGATCAACCTCCTAATCTTGAACTTGGAGCCGAAGTTGCATATCCCATATCACCGTATCCCCAACCCCCAAACAAGATGCAACTGTGGCCTTCTGATCCATAGCAATACCAAATATCAAAGAGAAACACACCTCTAACACAACCTTTCCACACCAACTATCCCTCCAAAATCGTACCTTCTCCCCTATCACCACCTGGAAGTTCACCATATCCCAAAACTCCAAATTCCCTATCCAAATTCCCTTCCACAGGCCCCACCCATGAGACCCCATCACATCCCCCGACCGCCAATTCCTATCCAACCCAAACTTGATAGCCACCACCCGACGCCATAAACGATCCTGCTCCCAAGCAAACCGTCAAAACCACTTCCCTAACAATGCCCTATTAAAAGTCACTAAACTCCGCACCCCCAAACCACTCATCTCCTTAGGACGACAAATCTACCCCCAATCAACCAAGTGATATCTGAACTCCTCCCCTCTACTCCCTCACAAGAAATCCCTTTGAAGTTTCTCCAAACGTCATGCCACAAAACAAGACTAACATGCAATGACATAAAGTAGGTCAGAATACTACTCAACACACTCTTGATCAAAGTTAACCTTCCCCCCTTTGATAGGTATTGCCTTTTCCACCTCGCCAAACGACAATGCACCCGCTTCACCACCGCATCCCACACCCATTTCGTCTTGAAACTAGCACCCAATGATAAACCCAAATCCGACACCTTACATCCCAAAATCGCCGCTAACACCTGCATCCTGCCAACCTCTCCCACCAAAATTAACTCTAGATTACTCAAATTAACCTATAAGCCCAACACCGCCTCAAAGCAAAGCAAAACACATCACAAATACCCTAACCGCTCCACAATCGCATCACAAAAAACCAAAGTATCATCTGCATACAATAAATGAGACACCAAAAGCAACCCCAAATGATGAGCCCACAGTAAAACCTTCCAACCTTCACGCACCGGCCCCGATAACAACCTACCAAAAGCCTGCATGACCAAGATAAACAACAAAGGAGATAAAGGATCCTTCTGCCGAAGACCCCAATATGTCGAGAAGAAACCCGACGGCGTACCATTCACCAAATAGACATCCACACCGTGAAAACACAAAACTTCATCCACTGACACCCCTTCACCCCAAAACCCATCCAATCCAAAATATAAAGAAGAACCACCTAATTTATGTTATCACAAGCCTTCTCAATATTCAACTTGCAAATCAAACTAGGATGCTCTTGTTGAATCCAACAATCAACACACTCATTAGCCACCAAAACTGCATCCAAAATCTACGGACCCCTCACCCCACAAATGCATTCTGAGATTCAGACACCACATCCTGCAAGACACCTCAAAGCCTATTTGCCAAAACTTTCTCCAACAACTTCTATACACTACCAAGTAAACTGATAGGCCTAAAGTCCCTAATACCCCCCGCAACCCCCCCCTCTCCCTCCTCCCTTTTTCTTTCTTTATATAATATATTCCATTTTCAGTGTATTTCCATTTATTTTATTTTTTCTGGTACACTATTCACCTTAGGGCTATATATAGGCATTTTTATACAATTTCCTAGATAAAGTTCATATACAGATTTTCTCTCTTTTTAACCCTTGACTTTATCAAATATTACCAAGTGAACGACTAAATAAAAGTGAAAGCCCAGCTAAGGTCACTCAAGAGTCAAAGTTGACAATCCTCTTCATCGTTGCACGTAGTGGGAGCGAGTGCAGAGGCAGGCCAACGAAGGCATATAGAAGTTTCCAAAGTTGAAAGCACCCATGGAAATGAGTATATATTAAATACATTTTTCTACTTTGTTGTAATATAACAGTAAATTATGAATAAATATTTGAGATTGATGTAATCTACATATTATCTTTCTTTAAGTATAAATAAATAATTAGTAAATAATTTAAGTTAATTTCCCCTTGTTGCTTTTGAGATTTGTATGTTTTAAGAGTTTCTATCTAAAGTGAGAAATATCACCCAATTAGGAGTTTCCTCTACTAAGCTCCAAACAAGAAAGGGAAAATAACGAAATTGTGGGCTCCGGGGCAATATACAATACAAATTAGGTGAAGATTTTGAAAATTACAACAGAAATGGAACAAACAGAAGGGGAGAGAGAGAGAGAGAGACTCACAGGATTGGAGGGGGGGTCGATGTCAAAATCAGAACCTTCTTCCGAGAAATCATCGGCAGCGGCATCGAAGTGCGAAATCTTCTTCAGCTGGTGTCGGTGTTGTTGTTGGTGCTGGTGTTGGTGGTAAGGCAAGTAAGGGTAGGGATTGCCTCTGGGAAAGCTGTTGTTGTTGTTGTTGTTGTTGTGAGTGGTGACAGTCTTTGAGTCGACAACAAAGGGAGCAGAAGAGGAGTGATTGGAGGGAGCAGAGGAAGTGATGAGGGAGCGAAGGCGGTGGTGCGGGGGGACATAGACGGCGCCGTAAGACGACGGCGGAGGCCGGTCCTTCATCGCCGGCGGGTGGTGGTAGTGTCTGATGGAGGTTTGTTTTAGGGTTTTGGAGTAAGAAGTGTACAAGGGGAATTGGAGAGGACCAGCGCCGTTCATGCAAAGATCGGTTTCGATTCCACGACTCAAACCTGAAGACGCCGCCGCGGCGTCGTGGTGGTGATGCTTTTGATGAGTTCCGTGAATTTGGTTGTGGATGGCGGAGGGAATTGAAAGTGGATAATTCACAACGAAAGTCTGTTAAAGTTAAAAGTGACAGTCGGCTGATCCTTTGTTTGCATGATTAAAAAAAAAAAGTTAAAAGTGTTAGGGTTGTTTGGGGTGTTAGGGTTGTTTGGGCGTCTACTTTTTGTTTTTTTAAATTAAAAAATTGAAGAAAAAATATAGTTATTTAAATTAATTTTTTTATTTTTTATGAAAAAAAATATGTATTAAAAAATTATATAAATTAGTATGTAGGGAAAAATTAAGATTGAGAGTTATGCCGCCGTAATTTTTGACTTTTAGTGAATAGTGATAACTTTTTAACTTTTTAACTAACTTTTTGGCTCTTTGACTTTTTGGCAACTTTCCAAACTTGGCCTTACTATTTTATTTAAGTCATATCATCTTATTTAAATCATATTACATTTTTAATACATCACTTCAAATCCAATTTATATCCAATCTATATTTCATAAAAAGTCAAAAAATATACTTATTTAGATCATCCCAAACTTACACTTGAGATGAGAGAAAGCAGAAAAGAAATGGTTGTAATTTGTAAGATAGATGGGAAAAAATAATTATTTGCGGGTTTAGTTTGAGTTTTTTGAATTATATTTTTTTGAAAATTGTTTTTTAATTTTTTTTTATTTTTTTAATTATTTTTAGTGAATATTTTAAAATTTTAAGTAATTTTTTTCAGATGTATCTTATTTAAATATATCTAAAAAGTAAAAAATTATAAAAAATATTTTAAAAAATTAATAAATGCACAAAAATATGAAAAATATACTGAATTCTCGTATTTTTTATATTTTTGGTATTTAATAAAAAAAATTTAAAAAAATTCGCAAAAATTATACTTTTTATGTATATTTATGTTATGTGTGTCTAAAAATAAAAATAAAAAATTACTTAAAATATTAAAAATAATAATAATAACAAAAAAGTATGAAAAACAAGAAAGTATAATTTTTTTAAAAGTATTTTTAGAAAATCAAAAACAAGCAAACTATTTTTTATTTTTATATTTGATGAATAAAAGGGAAAGAAATGTGATTTAGAAAAATAAGAAAGTATTATATTTTATTTTATCAAAATAATTTTTTATATTAATAAGGTATGCTTTTCTATAAAGGTAATTTTGATATTTAAAAAAAATTTATTAAATTCAATTCTTTTTTACTAATCTCATCACATAGATTTGGTGAGAATTCTAATCATCTCTCATCATTTACTTATGTCTATTTTAACAATTGGGTTAAAAATCAGCTTTTTGATTTTTTTTGTCAAATCACCTCTTTATTCTTTTACTTTTTAAAAATCAAAAAAATTAAAAAAAACCAAAAAAACTTATTTTTAACCTACTTCTCGAAATAGACCTCCAAACAAGTTAAGGGATTTTCTATTCTCACCATTTCTTTTTCTTTTTTCACCACACGCTTCCATCCAAACAAAGTGTTAGAGAGAAAAAAAAAAAAAATTACATAAATCAATTATAACTCAGTGTGGGAATCAAAATTAATTACATAGGGTTATTTTTGGAAGGATGGTTAAAAGTCATCTTCTAACTTTTAACCCATTTTTAGTCACATCATTTCTCACATTTTTTAAATATTTTTTCAAAAAAAATTTAAAAAATTAACTTTTAATCATCTTCCCAAAAGCAACCCATAAAGGTTTGAGAGCACCTTTCAATACAATCCAAAATTTTGGATAAGACACCCCATGTTTTATAATAGGGATAATTTCATTTCAATGTAAGTTTGCAAAAATATTTTTAAATTAGTGATAAATTTTATAAATATTAAAAAATAAAATCATAAAGTTTTCTATGAATTTGTAATCAAAGTTCCACTGATACAGTGAATAGGAATTTTCACTTTATAATATGAAAGGTGCAAAATTTAAAAGGGAAATACTTTTCTTTCTTTTTTTTTGAACGAGAGAAAAATCCATTAATGATAAGTCAAAATGGCACTTAAAAAATAATCCATACTTACACAAATAGAGCTTACCCTAATCAAAGGAAAAATTACCAAAGAGACACATAAGCAAAGCTAAAATAGTATCAAAGACATGATCATATAGGATCCTAACCCGTACAACAAAGCAGAAGCGATCATAAGAGATCAGTACTAGGACTAGTTGGAGATACCACAAAAGCTTCACTCCAGAAAGGGTAAGCTACCAAAATCACATCTATGGAGCCCAAACAAACTGAAATTTAAAAAAAAAAAAAAAAACTCAAACAAAAACAAACCAAAACAAAGATCTGGGAAAGAAAGATCAGATTTGGTGGAAGGATGGCCATGGCGTAGTGGTGGTGGTGTCAGCAACGAGAAGAGGCGATGGGCAGCAAATCCGTTGGCGTTGTAGTTGTGGTGGCACGAAACGGTGAAAGGCGGCAGAGAAGTAGTAGATTTATTTCCGGTTGGGAGGTGGAGGAGGAAAAATGCAAAAAAATCTCTTTGTAACTCTCATTTCTTCGACAATCATACCCTTCTCACTTTCTATAAAGTTACCACCGCAAGCCACCACCATGACCTAGCCCCACTTCTTCTTCTTCCTCCCTAAACCATAGGTTTGAAAACCTAAATTTATTTTATCTCTCTCTTTCTCGGGCCTTTTCCCAAATTAAGCCAAATTAGCAACCTATTTCCCAAACTTGGCCTAGTTTGGACAAAATTCCCAAACTAGGCTAAAACGTGGTTGTGAACCACGCCTTCATCCTTTTTCTGCCTCTCACGCAGAAAAAATTGTAAAATCGTAAAAGCGTGTTTCCAAACCATGCTTTTAATTAAGAAAGCATGATTAGAAACCATGCTTTTAAGTAAATTTCTTTTCTTTTCTTTTTTTCTGAAAATGTGGTTGTGAACCACGCTTTTAAGCAAATTTTTTTTTTTATGAAAGTAAAAATTTTTTTTTTGCTAAAAACGTAGTTGTGAACCACGCTTTCACTGGGCAACTTCTCCTGGCTCTTACATTTTGAATATTTAGTGGCACTCTAAGGTGTGTTTTTTACTTTATTCCCAATATAGGGTGAAACGGTTTTGCCAAACTCGTTTTCTTTAAAACGGCTTTTTCAATGCCATTTTTTATGAATAAAAAAATATAAAAAATTCCTTCGTAAAAACGGTTTTTCTAAACCCGTTTTTACTTAATGTCTAATTAATTTTCAGTTTATATTAAACGGTTTTTGTAAAATCGTTTTTTAGTAATTTTTTTTCTCAATTTATATTTTTCAACATAAATATAAATTGCCACAAAATAATGTAATTTAGAAAATGGGTTTAGTAAAACCGTTTTCTAATACGGCTTTCCTAAAGCCGTTTTCATGTTTTTTTTTTTTTTTTCTGTTGTCTTTGTTCTGGTGTAATTTAGAAAACGGGTTTGCTAAAACTGTTTTCTTATACCGCTTTCCTAAAGCCGTTTTAATGTTTAAAAAAAAAAAATTCTATTGTCTTTGTTCTGGTGATAATGTAATTCAGAAAACGGGTTTACTACAACCATTTTCTAATACGGCTTTCCTAAAGCCGTTTTCATGTAAAATTTTCTTTTTATTTTTTTTTTTATGTTGTCTTTGTTTTAGTGATAATGTAATTCAAAAAAAAAATTTGGCTTTACTAAAGTTGTTCCCATGTTAATTTTTTTTTTCTTTTGTCTTTGTTTTGGGTTAGAAGGTGTAATTCAGAAATTTTTTTTGGCTTTACTAAAGCCGTTTTCATGTAAATTTTTTTTATTTTTTCTTTTGTCTTTGTTTTGGGTTAGAAGGTGATAATGTAATTCAGAATTTTTTTTTGGCTTTACTAAAGCCGTTTTCATTGGGAAATTTTCTTTTTTTCTTTTGTCTTTATTTTAGGTTAGAAGGTGTAATTCAAAAAAAAATTTTGGCTTTACTAAAGACGTTTTTATTTAATTTTTTTTCTTTTGTCTTTAATGTAATTCAGAAAATTGGTTTAGTAAAACCGTTTTCTAGCCATTTTCATTAATTTTTTTTTCTTTTCGCCTTTGTTTTGGGTTAGAAGGTGATATACATGCTCTACAATCAAGCACACCCACACACTCGACTTCGACTAACAATGACAAAGGGTGAGACGCAAGAACACCGGCAGATGAGGCCAAGAGGACGAAAGCCACCGCGAGAGCTGCAGCAAGAAGGAAGAAAAGAAAAACCACAAATTTTGGTGATGTATTTTTTACATACGAATGGTACTTTTTCCATTTTTTGCTATGTAATGTAACTTGTATGTAATTTGGTGTCTGATTACTGTAGACACCCTATTTTTGACCGCCCTTAAAACTTGGGCACTACTGATGGTTTACTTGGTGGAGAAATGTGTGCAGGGCAAAAGTTCAGTTTCTTCGGCAATGAGAGAGACAAATCTCAACTTCATACCTCTTTTGGACCAAAACAATCTTGATCAAAATATTTTAGACCTTGAAACCCTCTCTTTCAAAATGTTTTGAAAATAAAGTTCCTACGATGTTCCGACGCTTGCATTCTGTTAAATGTTGTAATTTTCGGTAAACCGAGCAAGGACAAAGTGGAAATGAATGAAAGAGAGATGAAATCTTTGAAAAATCTTTCAAAACACTTTGTTTAGGTGTTTGGAGTTGAAGAAAAGAGGAAATGAGAGAAGAAAACTAGTTTGGGAGAAGTTCGACATGAATCTGGGTAGAACCAAAACTGCGCGGCTTCACCAAAATAGGCATAACTTTTTTCACAGTTAGAATTTTGATGTAAGGCTGGTGCCATTCGAAATTTAACATCCGGGGCTTCAATTTGGACACAATAATGACCCGAAAAGGAGTCCATATGAAGGAGTTATGGCCATTTGAAATTGGACCTGGAAAGTAGAATTTTCCTGCCGACCAGAAAAACTAGTTGGTCGACCACTTTCTCCTAAAAAAGTGGTTGGCCAACCAAAAAAGTGGCTGGTAGGTCCCAAACTCAGATTCTTTGAAGATATTTTCTCCAAATTGCCTTCCACAACCTCCAGCTTGTCCCATAGACAGATGTTTTCAAGCCAACTCTCATTTTTGCTATATATGAGGCTATATCTCTCATTTTCAAGGGACAATCTTCTTGGAAAAGCTTGGGAGCTTCTCACTCTAAAAAGTCGCTCTCTCTCTACAACTTCTAGGGCTGAATCTCTACCCCTCTCTCTATATACTCTACTCTCTTGCCCATTTTGTGCATAGAAGTGCTTGAAAGTAAAGAAATGCTTCTAGTTTGCCTAGGCATCCTTCATCAAAGTTAACCACCATTGGGCTGAGGTTCTTTGACGATCATTTTGAGCTTCAAAAGTTAGTCCTGGCTCAGATTTTGGGCTGATTTTGCAATGCTTCAAGGGTAACCCTCTTTTTCCCTTTTTAAGCTCTATTTTGATTACACTCTTAGCCATATTTACATGCTTCATATGGATTAACTTTCAACCTAAAAGCTTTATTTTTGAGCACTTAACATGTTTGTTTAAGGCCTCTTGGGTGTTGGGGGTGTTCTACCCCCTTTTGTGCCTTGTTTAGCCTTGTTTTGAGCCATGCCGTGAGACCTTTGTATTGAGCTTTGCTTGGCCCTTTAGCCACTGAAGTTCAGCGGATTTTCAGTGGTTGGCATGTGGTTTTGAGGGCCAAAATCAGAGAGGGGTGACCCCCTCTCTTTTGGCCTTGTTTGCTTGCATTTTTGGCTTTCCAAGGGAGCATATATTTCCACACTTCCTAGCCTTGGTTCAGGCCCTTTTTAGTGACTTTTAGGACTTGCCTAGACTCTGTCTATGGCTGATTTGGTCACCTTTTGTTTGCCTCTTGCATGTGTAGAACAATCCCTTTCATAGCCTATCAAAGTGGCATGTCATTCTTGCATGTATTAGTCATATTTTAGTGGGTTTTTAGCCATCATTTGGCATTCCATGACTCTTTGTTTGGCTGGTTTGGTAGCCTCTCACATGCTTCATATGCTTGTAGTGTAAATCATGTTCACTAGCTTAGAATGCATGATGTTTTGGCCCTCTATTCTAGCATATTTTGGCCATGCTCCAACCTAGTTTTGTTCATATTTTGGGCTGCCTTAGCTCTATTTTGAGGCCTCTTGGTCGAAAGATGCTTGCCATGCATGCTTGTAGTGTAAATCCCTTAAACTAGCTTTATATGCTTCATGTCTTGACATGTCATTCTAGCTTGTTTTCTTCCCATTTCAAAGATGTTTTTGGTGATTTTTTACCATGTCATGACTCTATTTTGTTTTGGTTTGGTTGTCCTTTGCATGCTCCATACACTTGCCATGCAATCCCATGAGATAGCCTAACATGCATCATGTTGGCACATGTCTTTTTAGCATGCCTTTGGCTTGAATTCAAGAAGACTTTGTTCATGTTTTTTCATGTTTAAGGTCTGATTTTGGTCGTCTTGGTCATCTATGACTTGCTTTGTATAGCTTTGATTCAACCTAGCTTGTTTGCTTTGTGCATCGGGTCCACTAGCATGCATTACTTGGCTCATTTTAATGATTTGGAATCATTATTTATGCTATTTCAGTCCATGTTTCATGGCCGTGCACTTGCATTTGTCACTCAATCAATGCGTTGGAGGGTTCCCCCTTTATGCCTTAACATGAGCCATTGTGTATGCATTCATGCCTTTGCTTGCGAGCCATCATTTCAGTGCTTATTTGGGGTTATTTTGCCATTATATAACTCTGATTTTTGTTGGTTTAATCATCCCATGCTTGGTCCTAATAGGTGTAGTGTAATCCACCTTATTTGCTTTGTATGCATTATGTCTCATGCCCCTCATGCTAGCACATTTTGGCTTCCATCCATGCATGTTTTAGTCTCATATTAACATGTACTATGACTGTTTTTGGTTGCCTTAATCACATGCTTCATGTTTTGTATACTTGCGTGTAAATGCTCTTGCTTGCTTCAAGCTTTGAGCACCATTGCATGCCTTATTTGTGTTGTGTACTTGATTCGCATCACTTAACATCACATTTCGTAACATATAGATTTGCTATGTTCTCACTCTGCTCATGCTTTGAATGCCTTTTGATGGTTATGCATTGTTGCCTAGTTCATGCCTTAGTGTGTATGCTTGCATGCCTAGGACTTTGGACCTTCATCTTAGCACATTTTGGTCTTTGTTAAGACCTATTTCAACTTTGTCCATGCTTAGTTCATGCATATTTGCCATGCATTACATGCCTTATGTGTAGCCCTCTTTGATAGCTCTCATGCCTTAGGACCCTTGCATTCTCTACTTGCTTTGTTTGAATGATTTGGCATCATTTCTTACTTAATTTCAGTGCACTTAGTGTCTTTACACTTGCACATTTGTCACTCTTTGAGTACTCTTGAGAGTTATGCTCTTGGGTCTCTTGTATTGGCCAATGTATTGTGCATGCATGCTTTGTATTTCGTGCCTTCATTTCATCCCAATGGCCACTGAGTTGGGCATGGCTAAGACCTATCTATCTTGGTTTAAGTCCATTGTTGCATTGTGTATGCCATGTCATAATGTGTTGTACATGTTATGTTATTGTTTGCATTGAGCATGCCATGATCATATTGCATTGAGTATGCCATATTGTCCGTAGCATTGTGTATGCCATGTTGTTACATTGCATGTTTGCCATGTTGCTTGCATTGTGTTTGGGATAGGAGTTAGTCCGAACACGAGAAACGAGGGATGTCTCGTATTCAAAGTGACGAAATGTGCCTCGATTCCCGGTCGTCGACATTCTTGACTACCCATGATGGAGTTGTTGGCTTTAAGTGTTTGTATGTGCATTCATTTCACATTGAGTCGTGCAATTCGGCTCCTCGGCCATCATGCATCGAAATGTGTGATTGGTGGCCCGAGGGTTAAGGACTACACTCCCTTGAGCTTATGCAATGATGGGGAGAGTGGTCATGCATACATGTGTTGCAAATACTTTACCGTGCCTCTCTCTTTCCCTTTGTTGCAGAAAACCAAAACCAGGAGAGGAAACTGGTCGGCCGACCAGATTTACTGGCAGGCCGACCACTTTTTTTGGTTTCCACCACAAAAGATGGTCGGTAGTTGGTCTCCCATGCCTATAAGCTGGTCGGCAGCCTTCCCACAGATTCACAGGGTGGAGTTTCATCTCTCTGGAGCTTTATGCAAGTTTCTGAGATCAACTGCAAACAAAGGCGAGTTGGGGTGTCGCGAGGGATTTCCGAACAAGGCAACTCGAGCATGCGTGCATCCTTTGTCATGTAAAATAGAGCTGAGGTAGCCTATTTCATCTAGTTCACATGCTTATTTAAATTGCTTACTTAGTTAATTTGTTGATTAATTAGAGTTGTGTAATAATTAGCTGTAGTTTGTTATTTATTTTGTTGTGTAATAACTAGTTTAATTAGATTAGCTTAGATTAGCTAGTTGGTGTTGTATTATCTATTCGCACTCCGCCGAGAGGGCTTAATTTTGTAATAAGTGTGCGTGTGTGTGATGCATGTCTTCCAACCCCCAATTTCTTTCTCCCTTTTATTTACCAGCTTATGATGGTTAGTTTTAGGGCACGTTTCAATTAGCATCCTTATGCTTCGCATGTTTGCATTCATTCGTTTGTCTTGCATGCACTGGGCTCGGCACATCATATTAACTGCATTGTATCTCAATTTCGAGTTTAATACATGTTATCTGTAGCATCTCATATGCCATCTTAGAATAGCCGAGCCTATCTCAAATGCATTTTGCATGTGTTGCATTAGCCATCTTAACATGAACTAGGATCATGCATTGATTACTAACTAGTTTCTGTTTTGGCTTGGAGTACTCAGTGAGTGTTTATGCTTTAGCATCCTTACATGTGTGTAAGTGACTGCCATGATAGCATGCTTGCCATGAGGTTAACTGCTTATGTGATATACCTGCCTGAATGCCTGTGGGTGAAGGATGGATTACTTGAATTGGGACAATTCATTGAAATCTGCATTTTAGCCTAATTGCGAGTAGCGAACTTCAAATCATTTTCCAAACAAACGGATATGCAATGCTTTGTTCCAAATTAAGCGATCCAGTTTATACTTGTATGCTGTGCGCATCACATAGTAATTCTAGGTTAATAACTAGAATAAGAGCACATGTGTTTTCAAAAACAAGATATTATGCTTAGTAGTGGCCGATCTTTGATTGGGCGAGCGGGGGTGCTCATGAAATGACCTTCCCTAATCGTACCCAAGTTCCCGAGCCGAGGCAACTTTGGTGATGACGGATACGTGGCCTTAGGCAACGAGTCAGGGTTTCCTAAATTCCTCAAAAATAAATATTTAGGTGGCGACTCAGATCCGCAAAGCACCATGTTTAGCACTTCTTTCTTAAAATCAATTTTTCAAAACGACGGTTTGGATTTGGACACTTTGGTGATTTATCGGTCTTGCATTGCACTTTGCGAGATTAGATTCAGAACTATGACATTGAGTCCGAACTGTAGTAAGCACAATGAACAAAACGCGATTTTCCCGAGACATTCAGGGACGTCTACAGTTTCTGGCAACTCTACTGGGGATTTAGAGAACTTGACTCGAACTCATGATATCTTGTTTTGATTACACTTATGTGTTTCTTTGCTTTGCATGTGCATTGGTGCGCCTAGGACACCATGTTTGCCATCTGTTATTCCTGAACGGTTTGTCGGAGGCTCGCTTTGAGAAGCGTGCCATAAGGTCGACCTACATTTTGCTCGCCACGATGGGAACACAAACCCCTGGTTTACCGAGGAACCTTTTATGACCATTCGACCTAGTGCATATCGGAATCCATAGTGACCATCCCAAACTAGGACAGGTTGCTCACCCGATTATAGGTTGTTTGAAACTGTTGGGTGCGTAGTGAAACCCTAGCTCCTGACAAAATAGGACAGGGAAACCCTACCCCTCCATAGGGTTGTTTTGGCTCTCATTTACTTGCTATGTGCTTTTAGAGTGCGTCTCTACAGAAATACATGTATCAATTTGCAAGTCGGGGTATCAAGCCTGCGGGCATCAGATTTATGGAATCAGTTTTACCTAAGGGTATCACCACAGTGTAATTTTGGCGAATTCAATAGAAAGTACAAACATTTAGTTGTACTCATATTTGTTTTGGTAAAATCAAACTGAGATGCTGTTTGTTTTCTTCTTTTGCAAGGTAGCCTCGGAACTATAGCTTCAGAAGGCTCCAATATCCCCCAGGTACACTGGACTTATATTGATAGACTTTGTCGTCGAATCTGTTCGTATAACCTTTGTTTGCCTCACCCCCACCGGTTACAAGACGAAAGAGGTTCAGGCAAAATTCACCAATATAGTTTTTACAGCAGTCATACTTCAGTTCACCCGGGTCTAGTCTGGTTTAGGAATAGTTGTTTGCATTCAACTCAGCAAAAGATCAATCACCCATTCTCATGGCTCAGTATCCCTCAGCCAGTGTGGAAGAACAGATGCAGTACCTGCAACAAACAATCAAGGCACTGCAGCAGGACGCAGTTCGTCAGGCTGAAGTCATGGCTCATCAGGCTAAAGTCATGGCTTGTCAGGCCGAAGTAATAACCCAGCTACAACAACAACAGCCACAGCAGGCTGCAGCTTCTACACCTCATGCACCTCCCACGGGTAACCCAACACCTGGAGTCACTGCCCATACTACTAATGTCCGAGAGACTCAGGGCAATTCGGTGGAGCCAATCCTAGCACAGACCTCTAAAGCTCCTGTCCATCAAAGCGAGGCTCCCTTTGAATTTGAGGTTGACCCAACTGCACTTAAGGTCAATAAATTGGAGGAGTTGTTTAGATGAGCACAGGGAGTGAACTCCATCTCGGATTTAGAGGACAAGTATATTGAATCTAGCTACCTTGTCAAACGGTTTAAAATGCCGATATCGATCGCTTTGGACGGTTCTCGAGACCCAAGGTGCACCGCCACTGCTTTTCGATATCTTGAGGCCAATGGGTTTGACCACCGGTTGTCTCTCTTTGGCCGAACCATATTTGGGATAGCCGCAATCTGGTATGCAAAATTGGAGGACTCTGTGAAACGGAACTGGGAAAAGCTGGCTGAGGCCTTTATTGCTCAATACTCCTATAACACACAGATCGAGGTCACAACTCGTGATCTCGAAGCCACCCGCCAAGAACCAAGGGAGGGTTTCTCAGAGTTCGTGACGAGATGGAGAGTAAAGGTCTCAATGATGACTACAAGGCCTTCCGACAAAGATCAGATCAGAATGATTGTTCGGAATCTATATGGCATGTTGCTGCAGAAAATGATCGTTCTACCACTATTTACCTTTCCAGACCTTCATGGAATGAGGGTTCAAATTGAGGATGCCATCCGACAATGGATCTTTGCAGAAGATAATGAGCCGTTGAAGAGAAATGTTGCTCACAATTCCAATGCTACTACTAAAGGTAGCACAGCTATGAAATGCTCAGAAGTAGACACTATCACCACTTCCCTCAATGGCCAAAAACCAACCACCTCAAATCGGCCCCAAGCCCGAAATTTTTATCCTCTTTATATAAGTCTCTCTCAAGCTTTGAAAATGCTGCAAGAAAAAGGGCACCTAGAACTCCTAGAATCCCAACCCCTTCCAAATCCTCTCCCACCAAGATATGACCCAGCTAAATACTGTGCCTATCATCAACAACACGGTCATGATACGAACCGTTGCATCCGTCTCCGTCATAAGATTCAGGATCTTATTGACGAAGAGACCGTAGCTCCACCCAAAGGACCTCAGGTTAGTACTGACTCGTCACTTCCCCACATCAACCTCATCCATACACTACCATCTGCCTTCGACCCTAGCATATACATTACCCCGGTCCATCTACCCAAGCCTGAGGTGTTCATTCCAGAAAGCATGGACTTATGCATGATGGGTGCACCTGAACCCCAATCATCTCAAACCTGTGAACCCACTACTTCTGAGTTGATGAAAGTGATTGAAGATCTTCAAAGAACTGTGACAAATCTGGCCTCCGAGACATTGGCTCCCTCATCAACCACATCACATGCTAGGAGTTTCACGACAAAAGGCTCCCTAATCTTGGGACGGGCTGCATTTGAAGAAAGTCAAACCCTTGGCAAAGTGGAGGCAGGTAGTAAGAACAAGGTAGGGGTAGGCATTGGTCTCCATGAACACCTTCAGTGGGCTGTGGAGGCTTTGAGAGCCGAAGGGCTAAACAAACAACAAGTGATTGCAGTTGTTGCAAAGATTGTGGAGGATACTTTCATCACTCAGAATGAGAGCGGTTCAAGCCAAGGGAAAAATCGGGAGAAGGCCGCATCGTGCAAAATGATCTTGTTAGCTCTAATCCTCCACTCGGAAAAGATCAGCAAACCAGGCCAACACCTGCCACCAATCCCTTTGTTGGTGCGTCCAACAAAAATCCACAAACCTTGAAATACCAACCCCGAGGTCAGACGGTCTTCCGTGCTCTCTATATGCCTTTGTCCAAAGCTCTCCAAATCCTTGTTGGACAAGGCCATCTCAAACCCCTTGAGCCTCGGCCTCTCCCGAATCCTCTACCGGCTACGCATGATGCTGCCCAGTACTGTGCCTTCCATTAACAAACCGGTCATGGCACTGACAATTGCTCTCGTCTTCGCCACGAAGTGCAAGATCTGATTGACGACGGGGTCATTACTGCGCCAAGCTCTGCAAAGTCTATCAGCACTAGATCGGTGAACTTGGGAGATAATGTGACCATGTGATCAGGAGATGAACCAGCTGCGGGTGGCGCTCAATTTACTCCAGACGTGGGAATGGCATGCACTGTTTTGAGCAATATGCAAATACTAGTTTTTGTACTTTCTGACTTGGGTATTGGGTCAGTCTTGTTATATTGTATTGAGTCAATCCTTTTGTACTGAGTCAGTCAGGTTTGTCTTGTTGTATCGAGTCAGTCTTGTTGCATAGGAGTTGGGTGATTCTGGGGTTGTTACCTTGGGCATCACTATTTTGTTTTGTGTTTGTGTTTTTGCTTTCTTTTGGGTCTGTTTCTGCTATGGAGCCAGTTACACCAAAAGATCTGAATGAAACAGCTGTGGTTTTCATGTTTCTATGTTTGCTTCTGCCTTGTGCCAATGGTGCCAGAAGTTCTGAATAAGATGGCAGTATTTGACTAAAAACTGTGTCTTTTCTGTGCCTTGAAATCATTGCATTGACCTAAGTTTTTCAAAACTTTTCAAACACTGTGTTGAAAACAAAGAGGAAGGAATTCCTCAGGATTTGCAAAATTTGATCATATGAGAGAAAGAGAGGCATGCTAAGCCCTTAATGAATGAAATCTTGCTTGTTAGTGTGAGTACTGAGAAGGATCCTGGCTTGATCCAGATTGGTTCTTCATTGTCTTCAGCGCGAGCGATTTGTCGCTTTCTTAAAAAAATTTCAAAAAAATGTTTTGCGCGGTCCTGCGAAGACCTGTGTGGAATCGCTCTTGAGATTATGCAGCCTAGGATCATTCTTAGCCTCAAGACTCGGCCCCTTTTGCTTCCAAACCTTGAACTGGGATTCAGAATGTTCAACGGTCAAACACAATGTGAAGCCTGTGTGGCCAGATTTGAAGCAGCCCATAAACTAGGGGCAAGGAGGTCAGAAATAATCAAAAGAAAGCTTGTAAAACCGGATAAGAAGCTGTAGACACCCCATTTTTGACCGACCTTAAGACTCAGACGTCACCGATTGAGCGCTCGGTGATGTTGCATCTTGTGCTTTCGTTCGAAGTCTCAGGTCGGGCCGTCGCCTTTGCCTCCGGACTTCCGAACTCTCTTCTGTGCCTTGTCTCGATTTGCGAACCAGACTCGGTTTTCTCTGATTTCTTTCCTGAAAGAAGGGAGTGGTCCCGTAAACTATCTCCCAGTGGCCGTGAGCTACTTTTTGTGGCCGTAGGCCATTTTGCCCATTTCGAGGTTCGGTTTTGAGCCGTTAGGCCGTGTGCCTCGGTTGGGACCCAACCATCTCCGATTTCTCGGTTTTGGCATGCATCTTATTTACTCCCATTTAAGGGACATCGGGGCTCGAAACCCACTTGGCGGCGAACACCACTTAGGTGCCGGCCATTTTCGGGATCGACCGCGCTTTTGGCCCCGAGCATTCATTTTGCATCGATGTCTGTTCATTTTGGCGGACACCTCGCTTGGTCCTTCCAGGACACCGGGTCTTCGAGACCCACTTGACGGCAAACACCACTTAGGTGCGGCGGCCCATTTTCGGATCCCGAACCACGCGGTTTTGGCCCCGAGCATTCATTTTGCATCGATGTCTGCTCATTTTTGGGACACCTCTGTTGGTCCTTCAAGGGACACCGGGGTCTCGAGACCCACTTCGCAATGACCACACTGCGTGCCCAGCCCATTTTCGGACCCCGTCGGTTTTGGTCCCCGAGCTTTCGTTTTGCATTAGTTTTTGTTCAATTTTGGCAGGTACCTCTATTTCATCATTCCGAGGAACACTGCGGTCTCAGATGCCCACTTCGTGGCCGAACAAAATCTTTTTCTTTTGCCCTCAAAATATCTAGATATTTTGCCCTCAAAATATCTAGATATTTGGGGATAGATATTTCTATCTTTTTGGCTATAAAACCAGCAACTTCCAGCTGGGGGGAAGGGTTAGAAAAACTCTTTGAGAGCTCCATACACACCTCTCCTCTCCCTCTCCATTTCCAAGCCTCAAACATCCAAGTCTTGGCACCATTTGTTCATCAACATCTAGCATCACCATCACCATTCCATTTCCACCACTTGGAGCTGATTTCCAGCAGCTAAAAAGGCAGCAAATTCGGTCCAAGAGGCAGCCAAGAAGTGTTCTTCAAGGGTAAGTTGCTATTTTCCCTTTTCTAGCTCTATTTTGTATCATTTTTCTACCCCCTTTGCTTGAGTTTTTGGGCTCCGACCCTAACTGGTTTTAGGCTCACTTTGAGCCCCTCTACAACATTGTAGAAGGGCTCAACCATGTTTGGTGACTCTATCATGCATCTCCTTTGTAAATCCTCCAAATTACCGTAAACTTGCATGCTTTTTTTAGCTTATGTGCATTTATTTTTTGAGCATGCTATAAACTGATTTTGAGCCTATTTTGTGTCCCTCTACAATATTGTAGAAGGGACCAATCTTGTTTGGTGTCTCCATGAATGGCCTCTCTTTGTATCTCTCTCTGGTCATGTTTTGCATGCTTTGTTAGACTTATTTGGCTCCGGATTTCAGCATTCATCAGGCTTAGAAAGAGCCTTATTTTTGTCTCCTTGTCTTTCTTTGTTAAGGGCCTTAAGCCATTTGGTGGATATTTTTGGCACTTACTTTGAAATCCATCTTATTTACCGTAAAATTGCATGCTTATTTAGGCCATCTTAGCCTCTGATTTCAGCCTTCATCAGGCTTAGAAAATGTCTTGTTTTGGGCTATTCTTCAAGTTTTATTAAGGGTCTTTTCTGGTTTGGTGCATCCATTTGGTACCTCTCTTTATAACCCTCTTTTGGCCCTTATTTTGCATACTGTGTATAGTATATCTACGCACTGAATTTGGGGATCTCATCTTCTGTAAAAATGCATATTTTTAGTCCCTCTCGAATGTTGTAGAACTTATTTTTTGGGTTTGAGCATTGTAGATATCACTTGCTTTGTAATTCCCCTCTTTTACCGTATTTTTGCAAGCTTTTGTTTCCATACTTGTGAGCATTATTTGGCCTTGCTTTGTACTAATAAAATGCTAGTTTAGGGGCTGCCTTGACACTGTTTTGCATTCCATGTCCATATTCTGTATGTTTAATAGGGCTGTAGGCCATTTCGGGTGCATTTCATCGCATTTTGGGCATCGGTTGCAATTTTATCATAATTTGGGGGCTGTTTTTGCATTATCTTAGTTGCTGAATTTTGCATCTTCCTTATGCCATTTGCTACATCTCATTCGCATGTCATTTTGGTGCTTTAGAGCCTCGCCTCGGTTTCTTATGCGTCTGCAGATTTCGAGGCAACTCGTTTTATCCGACAAGCCCTATGTGAGTGTGGTTGAGGCCCTCTCATGTTGGCGTAAGCCCAATTTGCATTTTCATGCTTGTATGCCTCGGTTTACGTGCCCGTGTGCACGCATTTCGAGGCACTTCATTTTTATCTGACGGCAGCCTATGTGAGTGTGGTTGAGGCCCTCTCATGTTGGCGTAAGCCCAATTTACATTTTCATGCTTGTATGCCATTGCCTCGGTTTGCGTGCCGTGTGCACGCATTTCGAGGCACTTCATTTTTATCCGACGGCATCCCATGTGAGTGCGGCTGAGGCCCTCTCATGTTGGTATAAGCCCAATTTGCATTTCGGATGTCATTCCGCATCGCCTCGGTTTACGTGCCCGTGTGCACGCATTTCGAGGCAGCTCTTTTTCATCCGACGGCAGCTTATGTGAGTGCGGCTGAGGTCCTCTCATGTTGGCGTAAGCCCAATTTGCATTCCGTATGCCATTTCATTCCATTTTATCATCGCCTCGGTTTGCGTGCCTGTGTGCACGCATTTCGAGGCACTTCGGTTTTATCCGATTTGCATTTCATCATCGCCTCGGTTTGCGTGTCTGTGTGCACGCATTTCGAGGCACTTCGGTTTTATCCGATTTCCATTTTGTCATCGCCTCGGTTTGCGTGCCTGTGTGCACGCATTTCGAGGCACTTCAGTTTTATCCGATTTGTATTTTGTCATCGCCTCGGTTTGCGTGCCTGTGTGCACGCATTTCGAGGCACTTCGATTTTATTCGATTTTCTATTTCATCATCGCCTCGGTTTACGTGCTTGTGGGCACGCATTTCGAGACACTTCGGTTTTATCCGATTTGCATTTCATCATCGCCTCGGTTTACGTGCCTGTGGGCACGCATTTCGAGGCACTTCGATTTTATCCGACTTGCATTTCATATCATCGCCTCGGTTTGCGTGCCCGTGCGCACGCTTTTCGAGGCATCTTATTTTCATCTCATTTTCATCCGAATTGTGCATACTAGATTGTATCTTAGATTGCATGCTGCATTTTTCGGCACGCATTTCGAGGCATCTCATTTTCATGGCATTGTGCATGCTATATCACATGTTTGCTGCATTTCATGCATATCATGCATATTGCGCGGGAAACGAGGTACATTCCGTACTCCGAGTGACGGAGTGTGTCTCAAATCCCAAGTCACCGACACTCCGGATTACCCATGATGGAGTTAGGTTTTCATCTGCATTCATCCCATATTGAGTTGTGCAATCCGACTCCTCGGCCATCATACATCGGTATGCGTGATTGGTGGCACGAGGATCGAGGCATGCATATATTTGTGAAAATACATTGCTATGCCCTTTTCCTGCTCTCTGTTGCAGCAAAACCAAGGATCAACAACTTCTGAGTCCGACGATTTCGAGAAACAAAGGCAAACAGAGGCTAATTGGGGCATCGGTGGATTTCAGCGCCCAAGATACATCATTCATCGAAGCAAAGCGTACTCAGCTTTACCATGACTTTCTTAGTTTAATCAGTACATTAATTAGAAATCAGATATTCTTTCATTTCGTCTCAGATATTATTTATTCGGACCCTCTGCGCGAGGGCAAAATTGTAATAAGGGTGTGTGAGTGTGATGTATGTCTTCCAACCCCCATTTCTTTCTCCCTTTTATTTATCCGCTTACGATGGTTAGATATAGGGCATATTTCAATTAGCATACAGTATGACAGCATGTTTGCATTCATTCATCTCAGTATTACGCATCGCTCCTACAGATCATACAAACTGCATCTGTATTTCAATTCCAAGTTGAGTACTTGGTAGCTGTTGCATCTCATATGCCATCTTTAGAGTAGCCGAGCCTGCTATAGTTCGCATCTTTGCATGTGTTGCATTAGGTATTTCAGTATATTTAGGATCATGCATGATTTCTAATCAGTTTTCTGTTTTGGCTTGGAGTACTCGGTAAGTGGTTATGCTTTAGCATCCTTGCATGCGTGTGAGTGTTGCCATGATTGCATGCTTGCCATGAGGCTAACTGCTTATGTGCTATAACTGCCTTGAATGCCTGTGGGTGAAGGTTGAGTTATTTGAATTGGGATAATGCGTTGACTGTTTGTTTTAAGCCCACTAGATAGTGGCAAAATCATGTTTTCTAAGCCCACCCGAGGGTGGCAACCAAGATTTTAGCCTACTGCGGGTAGCACCATCACACCATTTTCAAACAAACAAACATGAAATGTTTTGTTCAATTCGAATAGCCTATACTTTTTTGTCATGAGCATCACATAGTAACCTAGGCTAATAACCGGAATAAGAACTCACAATGTTTTCAAAAACAGATATCATGGTTAGTAGAGGCCGGTCTTTGACCGGGCGAGAGGGGGTGCTCACGATGTGACCTTCCCTAATCGTACCCAAGTTCCCGAACCAACTTTGGTGATGACGGACACGTGGCCTTTGGCACCGAGTTAGGGTTTCCTAAATTTCCCATTTTAAAATATTTAGGTGGCGACTCTGTTATCTGGCAAAGCAGTCCATGTTTGGCACTTCTTTTCAAAAAATCTGTTTTCCTTCAAAACGATTTGCCGGATTTGGGCTCTTTGGTTCAAGATTGAGAACCGCAACAAAATCGAGTCCGAACTGTAGCGAGGTCCCCCGCGGGCATTGTTATAGAAGCACCCCTCGAACTAGGGGCAAAAATGTCATATGTGCTCGAAGAGTCAAAAATGGGGTCATTGCTCAAGCTAATAAAGATCAGCAAGAATGCCAAATCCCAGAAGGGAGGAAAGAAGAAAGTATTGCTGAAGGACAACCAAGTTCCTATTCACAACACTAGGGGCAAATTCACCCCCATTGGATGGACGCCTACATCATCAGCGAACAGCAGCCATTCTCTTGGATTCAGATGACTTCAAGATCTCAAACCATTTAACATGGACAAAGCTACACTTTTACCCTTAAGAGGCTCGCTGGGCTGAAAACCTGGAAGTGTGACCCAGGCAAAAGTTAGAGCAAGAAAAAGAACAAAAAGAACAAAAAAAAAATGCAAAGAATGAAAAAAAAGAAAAGATGAAAAAGAAAAAAAAAAGAAAAGAAATTAAAAGAATTGAAAAGAAGAGAAGAACAAAGATCGCAAGGTTGAAAACCCAGAAAGGGCGGCCTCGGCAAAAGTTAGAGCGCAAAAAGAGAGGTTAATACCCGAGTATACCTTACCCCGAACTACGTAAGGCTTGATTCCCATCTTTGGGATACGTAGGCAACTTCATTCTGAAGTCCAGTCGTAAAACACTTCAAATTTGACTGTGTCCATGTGATGGTTCTGGTCATCTCTGTCTTCTCTATATTTGAGAATTTGGTTGTAATTGTCACTGTGAGGACTGGTTGCCACGTGCTGCGGCGCTATTCAGACTAGGGGCAACTTTCCGTTGCCGTGCAGTGCTGCGATGCTATTTAGACTAGGGGCAACCTTCAGTTGCCATGCAGTGCCGTTCAGACAAGGGGCAATTTTCCATTGTTTTGGATCTAAGGTTGTGCATCTCAAGAGTAAATTCTGCGTTGGTCGAGCAGTGGCCATTTGCAAAAATAGTTTTTGAGAATTTTTAATGAGGTTGACTAATTCTCTCGAAAATTATTCCATTTTTTCAAAACTGGACCATTTTCTTGGACCCAAAAAAGGAAAATTTTCAGTGCTCATAACCTGACTTGCATGATTTCAAATCAGAAAATCGAACAAGCGTGTTAATCTAACTCTCATTTTGGCTAAAATTGTTTTAGTAGAAGCCAAAAACAAAAAATAGTCAAAATGATGAACTAGGGGCACAGTTGAGTCAGGTTTTCTGTCTTTTCCCCTTTATCAACGCACTTGCCAGAAAGGGCATCATACCTGCCGGAAAAAGGGCACCACTGAAGCTAACCACAAAAGGGTTGAAAGCTCTATCACCCTCCAAGCAGCAAGGTATCAAGCTAAGTGCGAAGCATGAACTGGAATGGATCAAGATATTCCACTTCCTCATTTAGACAGATCTGATCACGTCCAAACTCCCCAGCAAAGCATCATCAACCGATGTCAGCTGCAGATTTGCTACACACCTAGTCTTAGTGCAACCCCTCTGTGAGAGGAACTCACTGGCTGTGAGTGGAAGAAAGAGAATCTAGCAGCATGCTAGGGGCAAGAGCTCGCAATTTCTTGTTTATCCATCAACCACCCAGGGAAGGGATAAAAAAATGAGAGATTGAAGAATAGAGAGATGTGCGCTGAGAGAAAAAGTGAGGAAAAGGGCTTTTTCAGAAAAATAGAGCTTGAGGGCCGAGTGATATGAGAATCACAAATGAGAAAGGGTAGGAAACAATACCCGGAGAAACTGGCTCCTCGTGCACCAAGAGGTCTCTTGCCTTTGTAACACAGCTGAGTGTTGTGTTTGTGTATTTTTGTTTGTCTCGATTCTTGTTTTAAGTCGTTTGAGTGTCAATAGATGTGTTTAGGTTGTTTTACTTTATTTTTCCTTCGTTGAGTTGTGTTTAGGTTGTTCTACCTTTGTTTTCCGTTGTTAAGTTGTTTTGGCTGTGGTTAGTTGTAGGCTCAATACCCGGTTAAGAACCCTTTTCTCATTTCAATCTCAAAAATGAATCGTTTTGTGCTCAGAGTGCTGTGTCGTTCTCCATGTTTGTGAAAAACAGGATTTGTTCTTTCATAAAACCGCAGGGTTCAATCCAGGTCATGTCAAAACAGTAGAACCAGGACCTATTTGAAGCTATATAGGTTCCGAATTGCGAAACAAAAGAAAAAAGGAAAAATTTGGAGCATCTGAGTGTGTTTCAACTTCTACAAGTTTCGTCTTTATAAGTCGTGTGTTTAGAATAAACAGAATACTGTGTTATGGACTGTGAGTTCATAATGAGCTGTGTTTAGAACAGATCGTGTGTGTTCAGAATCAGTAGTATCCTGTGTAAGCCGTGTGTTCAGAATAAACAGAATAATATGTTATGAGCTGCGTGTTCAGAATGAGCAGTGTGCTGATACGAGCTGTGTATTCAAAGTGAACAGAATCGTGTTGATCGTTTCAAGCTTTTGCCGTAATGGCGATCGGCGTTTCCCCGAGTACCATTCCCCGTCAGAGTTATCTTGGCTATGTTTGCAACGAGGGAAAGTTGTGAATATATGCAGAAGCTACCCCCTGTCAGCATTTCAGGACCTTTGTATTGCGAGTTGAAAGTAAGTGTTCGAAGAAAACAATAGAGGGGAGATCCCCACCGAGTAGTAAAGCTTATCGCCACTCACCCATGAGGTGCTTTCTAAAGTGTCCGCTTTGTCTGTTTATTGCATTCCCTAAACATCACGCTCTACATTGCTTGCAACATGTATCATATCATCGCACTTATTGCATTTATTTGCATCTTGTGTTATCTTGTATCGTTTATCCTTTCACGCTGTGCAGTGTTTAGGATCGTTGTCCTCCGGGGCTATTTCAGGTTGCGTGGAACGCGCGCCTGATTGTTTATTTTCGAGCCACTCTCCTCATGATTTCAGCGTGGTTAGAGTGTTCTTTTCCTCACACGATTTCAACGTGTTTGGAATTTATCTCAGGTTGCGTTTGATACATGCCTGGACGGGTTGTTGGACCTCCTCTCACGATTTCAGCGTGGTTTGAGTGTCCCGTTCCTTACGCGATTTCAGCATGTTTGGAATTTATCTCAGGACGCGTGATACGCGCGCCTGGGTGGGTTTTATCTTAGGTTGTGTTTGATACACGCTTGGGCGGGTTGTTGGACCTCCTTTCACGATTTCAGCGTGGTTTGAGTGTCTCGTTCCTTAAACGATTTCAGCGTGTTTGGAATTTATCTCAGGACGCGTGATGCGCGGGCCTGGGCGAGTTTTATCTCAGGTTGTGTTTGATACACGCCTGGGCGGGTTTTTGGACCTCCTCTCACAATTTCAACGTGGTTTGAGTGTCCCGTTCCTTAAGCGATTTCAGCGTGTTTGGAAATTATCTTAGGGCGCGTGATGCGCGCGCCTGGGCGAGTTGTTGGACCTTCTCTCACGATTTCAGCGTGGTTTGAGTGTCCCGTTCCTTACACGATTTCAACATGTTTGGAATTTATCTCAGGACGCGTGATGCGCGGGCCTGGGCGGGTTTTATCTCAGGTTGTGTTTGATACATGCCTGGGCGGGTTGTTGGACTTCCTCTCACGATTTCAGTGTGTTTGGAATTCATCTCAAGTTGCGTTGTAGACGCCTGGGTGGGTTTTTGGACCTCCTTTCACGATTTCAACGTGGTTTGAGTGTCCCTTTTCTCACACGATTTTAGCGTGTTTGGAATTTGACTTAGGTTGCGTCGTATGCGCGCCTGATTGTTTGTTTTTCCTCCTCTCATGATTCTAGCATGGTTGAAGTATTTTCCCCTTTGCATTCACCATTGCATTTTGCATGTATTGCATCGTGCTTTCGTGCGCACCTTACCTGCACTTGTTAGTGCATTGTTCTCGCTTTCTTGCACACCTCACCTACACTTGTTAGTGCATTGCTCGCGTTTTCTTGCGTACCCCACTTGCACTTGTTAGTGCATGGCATCGCACTGTTTTGTGCACTCTCTGGTCTGGGAGACCTTAAATCCTGCATCTTTATTCGCACTGTCTTGTGCACTCTCTGGTTTAGGAGACCTTAAATTCTCTAAAAGTGCAATTCCTTTGGTGTTTGTCGTGCTCGAACAACTTCTGGTGGTCTGGTATAGCCACCTGCCTGTGTTTGCAGTGAGTTCCTAGGAGACCAACTGAGACGGTGGAAACTAGAATTCGAATGGCTCATGCCTAGAACGCAAAGGTTCGGGATTTCCGAGACTAAAGTCTGGTTTAAATACCCAGAGGTATATCCTCGGCTTGAAATCTGTATGGCAGCCCTATAGATTGAGATAACATGTGTATGCGCCTCAATTTTGGATACTGAACTAACCTAGTCTGTCACCCTGTTGGAGAATAGGGAAAGCTGCGACCATAGTTAGGAAGAAAAGTAATAACTGTGGTCCAACCGAGAAGAAGGGGAAGATTCCCACATTAGCATGAGGTAGGACATTGCCGAGGTAAGCCATTGCCAATTGCCCTCAGAAGGTACCTTCGCTTCTAACTACTACATCATCTAGTATGTCCATTGCATTGCATAAATCCCGACTTTTCAAACCGGCTCACCATCGATAAGTCCAATTATCAAATCGGCCACAGAGCGTATAAGTCCAATTATCAAAATCTTAAACAAAGAGGTGCGCTCGTCTGCTCACACCACCCAAATCGGCTTCGCGTAGCGTATAAGTCCAATTATCAAAATCTTCCTGCATAACATTTTGCATCCTGCCCCTGAACTACGCTGGTTTGATTCCTTGCAAAGGGATACGTAGGCAGCCTGCGGGTTCAACCAACTACATCTGTATTTTGTTTGTTTGTCCAAGTCTTCGGCCTTGTCAAAAATGGGTTCTCTCTAGGCTTTGACATTCACTCCTGTCACTTCTTGAGTTCCGAGTTCTGTCAAAGAGGGGCAACTGTAGACACCCCATTTTTGACCGCTCTTAAGACTTGGGCACTACTGATGGTTTACTTGGTGGAGAAATGTGTGCAAGGCAGAAGTTCAGTTTCTTCGGCAAGGAGAGAGACAAATCTCAACTTCATACCCCTTTTGGACCAAAACAATCTTGATCAAAAGATTTTAGTCCTTGAAACCCTCTCTTTCAAAATGTTTTGAAAATAAAGTTCTTACGATGTTCCGACGCTCGCATTCCGTTAAATGTTGCGCTTTTCGGTAAACCGAGCAAGGACAAAGTGGAAATGAATGAAAGAGAGATGAAATCTTTGAAAAATCTTTCAAAACACTTTGTTTAGGGGTTTGGAGTTGAAGAAAAGAGGAAAGGAGAGAAAAAAACTAGTTTGGGAGAAGTTCGGCATGAATCCGGGTAGGACCAAAACTGCACAGCTTCACCAAAACAGGCATCACTTTTTTTATAGTTGGAATTTTGATGTAAGGCTGTTGCCATTGGAAAGCTAACTTCCGGGGCTTTAATTTGGATACAATAATGACCTGAAAAGGAGTTCATATGAAGGAGTTATGGCCATTTTAAGTTGGACCTAGAAAGCAAAATTTTCCTCCCGACCAAAAAAACTAGCTGGCCGACCAGAAAAGGTGGCTGGCCGACCACTTTCTCCTGAAAAAGTGGTCGGCCGACCAGAAAAGTGGCTGGTAGGTCCCAAACTAAGATTCTTTGAAGATATTTTCTCTCCAGCTGTCTTCCACAACCTCCAGCTGTCCCATAGACAGATATTTTCGAGCTAACTCTCATTTTTGCTATATATGAGGCTATATCTCTCATTTTCAAGGGACAATATTCGTGGAGAAGCTTGGGAGCTTCTCACTCTAAAAAGTCTCTCTCTACAACTTCTAGGGTCAATCTGCCTCTCTCCATATACTCCACTCCCTTGCCCATTTTGTGCATAGAAGTGCTTGAAAGTAAAGAAATGCTTCTAGTTTGCCTAGGCATCCTTCATCAAAGTTAACCACCATTGGGTTGAGGTTCCTTGAGGATCATTTTGAGCTTTAAAAGCTGGTCTTGGCTCTGATTTTGGGCTGATTTTGCAGTGCTTCAAGGGTGACCCTCTTTTCCTTTTTAAGCTCTATTTTCATTACACTCTTAGCCATATTTGCATGCTTCATATGGATTAACTTTCAACTGAAAAAAGCTTTATTTTTTAGCATTGAACATGTTTGTTTAAGGCCTCTTGGGTGTTGGGGGTGTTCTACCCCCTTTTGTTCCTTGTTTAGCCTTGTTTTGAGACATGCCATGAGACCTTTGTATTGACCTTTGCTTGGCCCTTTAGGCACTGAAATCCAACGGATTTTCAATGGTTGGCATGTGGTTTTGAGGGCCAAAATCAGAGAGGGGTGACCCCCTCTCTTTTGGCCTTATTTGCTTGCATTTTTGGCTTTCCAAGGGAGCATATATTTCCACACTTCCTAGCCTTGGTTCAGGCCCTTTTTAGTGACTTTTAGGACTTTCCTAGACTCTTTCTATGGTTGGTTTGGTCACCTTTTGTTTGCCTCTTGCATGTGTAGAACAATCCCTTGCATAGCCTATCAAAGTGGCATGTCATTCTTGCATGTATTGGTCATATTTCAGTGGGTTTTTGGCCATCATTTGGCATGCCATGACTCTTTTTTTGGCTGGTTTGGTAGCCTCTCACATGCTTCATATGCTTGTAGTGTAAATCATGTTCACTAGCTTAGAATGCATAATGTTTTGGCCGTCCATTCTAGCATATTTTGGCCATGCACCAACCTGGTTTTGTTCATATTTTGGGCTGCCTTTGCTCTGTTTTGAGGCCTCTTGGTCAAAAGATGCTTGCCATGCATGCTTGTAGTGTAAATCCCTTAAACTAGCTTTATATGCTTCATGCCTTGACATGTCATTCTAGTTTGTTTTCTTCCCATTTCAGCATGTTTTTGGTTGTTTTTTACCATGTCATGACTCTGTTTTCATTTGGTTTGGTTGGCCTTTGCATGCTCCATACACTTGCCATGCAATCCCATGAGATAGCCTAACATGCATCATGTTGGCACATGTCTTTTTAGCATGCTTTTGGCTTGACTTCAAGAAGACTTTGTTCATGTTTTTCCATGTTTAAGGTCTGATTTTGGTCGTCTTGGTCATCCATGACTTGCTTTGTATAGCTTTTGGTTCAACCTAGCTTGTTTACTTTGTGCATCGGGTCCACTAGCCAGCATTACTTGGCACATTTCAATGATTTGGAATCATTAGTTATGCTATTTCAGTCCATGTTTCACGGCCGTGCTCTTGCATTTGTCACTCAATCAATGCGTTGGAGGGTTCCCCCTTTATGCCTTAACATGAGCCATTGTGTATGCATTCATGCCTTTGTTTATGCAGCCATTCATTCAGTGCTTATTTGGGGTTGTTTTGCCATTATATAACTCTGATTTTTGTTGGTTGAATCATCCCATGCTTGGTCCTAATAGGTGTAGTGTAATCCACCTTATTTGCCTTGTATGCATTATGCCTCATGCCCCTTATGCTAGCACATTTTGGCTTCCATCCATGCATGTTTTAGTCTCATATTAACATGTACTGGGACTGGTTTTGGTTACCTTAATCACATGCTTCATGTTTTGTATACTTGTAGTGTAAATGCTCTTGCTTGCCTCAAGCTTTGAGCACCATTGCATGCCTTATTTGTGTTGTGTACTTGATTCGGCATCACTTAACATCACATTTCAGAACATATAGACTTGCCATGTTCTCACTTCGTTCATGCTTTGAATGCCTTTGATGGTTATGCATTGTTGCCTAGTTCATGCCTTAGTGTGTATGCTTGCATGCCTAGGACTTTGGGCTCTCATCTTAGCACATTTTGGTCTTTGTTAAGACCTATTTCAACTCTGTCCATGCTTAGTTCATGTATATTTGCCATGCATTACATGCCTTATGTGTAGCCCTCTTTGATAGCTCTTATGCCTTAGAACCCTTGCATTCTCTACTTGCTTTATTTGAATGATTTGGCATCATTTCTTACTTAATTTCAGTGCACTTAGTGTCTTTACACTTGCACATTTGTCACTCTTTGAGCACTCTTGAGAGTTGTGCTCTTGGGTCTCTTATATTGGCCAATGTATTGTGCATGCATGCTTTGTATTTCATGCCTTCATTTCATCCCAATAGCCACTGAGTTGGGCATGGCTGAGGCCTATCCATCTTGGTTTAAGTCCATTGTTGCATTGTGTATGCCATGTCATAATGCGTTGTGCGTGTTATGTTATTGTTTGCATTGAGCATGCCATGATCATATTGCATTGAGTATGCCATATTGTCCATAGCATTGTGTATGCCATGTAGTTACATTGCATGTTTGCCATGTTGCTTGCATTGTATTTGGGATAAGAGTTAGTCCGAACATAGGAAACGAGGGACGTCTCGTATTCAAAGTGACGAAATGTGCCTCGATTCCCGGTCGCCGACATTCTTGACTACCCATGATGGAGTTGTTAGCTTTAGGTGCTTGTATGTGCATTCATTTCACATTGAGTCGTGTAATTCGGCTCCTTGACCATCATGCATCGAAATGCGTGATTGGTGGCCCGATGGTCATGGACTACACTCCCTTGAGCTTATGCAATGATGGGGAGAGTGATCGTGCATACATGTGTTGCAAATACTTTGCCGTGCCTCTCTCTTTCCCTTTGTTGCTGAAAACCAAAAACCAGGAGAGGAAACTGGTCGGCCGACCAGATTTACTGGCAGGCCGACCACTTTTTTTGGTTTCCACCACAAAAGGTGATCGGTTGTTGGTCTCCCATGCCTATAAGCTGGTCGGCAGCTTTCCCACAGATATCCAGGGTGGAGTTTCATCTCTCTGGAGCTTTGTGTAAGTTTCTGAGATCAACTGCAAACAAAGGCGAGTTGGGGCGTCGCGAGGAATTTCCGAACAAGGCAACTTGAGCATGCATGCATCCTTTGTCATCCAAAACAGAGTTGAGGCAGTCTATTTCATCTAGTTCACATGCTTATTTAAATTGCTTACTTAGTTAATTTGTTGATTAATTAGAGTTGTGTAATAATTAGCTGTAGTTTGTTATTTATTTCGTTGTGTAATAACTAGTTTAATTAGATTAGCTTAGATTAGCTAGTTGGTGTTGTATTATTTATTCGGACCCTCCGTCGAGAGGGTGAATTTTATAATAAGTGTGCGTGTGTGTGATGCATGTCTTCCAACCCCTATTTCTTTCTCCCTTTTATTTACCAGCTTATGATGGTTAGTTTTAGGGCACGTTTCAATTAGCATCCTTATACTTCACATGTTTGCATTCATTCATTTGTCTTGCATGCACCGCCTCGTACATCATATTAACGCATTGTATCTCAATTCCAGTTTAATACATGTTATCTCAGAGCATCTCATATGCCATCTTAGAATAGCCGAGCCTATCTTAAATGCATTTTGCATGTGTTGCATTAGCCATCTTAACATGAACTAGGATCATGCATTGATTACTAATTAGTTTCGCTTTTGGCTTGGAGTACTCAAAGGAGTGTTTACGCTTTAGCATCCTTGCATGTGTGTGAGTGATCGCCATGATAGCATGCTTACCATGAGGTTAACTACTTATGTGATATACCCGTCAATGCTTGTGGGTGAAGGATGGATTACTTGAATTGAGACAATTCATTGAAATCTGCATTTTAGCCTACTTGCGAGTAGCAAACTTCAAATCATTTTCCAAACAAACGAATATGCAATGCTTTGTTCCAAATTAGGCGATCCAGTCTATACTTGTATGCTGTGCGCATCACATAGTAATTCTATGTTAATAACCGGAAAAAGAGCACATGTGTTTTCAAAAACAAGATATCATGCTTAGTAGTGGCCGATCTTTAATCGGGCGAGCGGGGGTGCTCATGAAATGACCTTCCCCAATCGTACCTAAGTTTTCGAGCCGAGGCAACTTTGGTGATGATGGACACGTGGCCTTAGGCAACGAGTCAGGGTTTCGTAAATTCCCCTAAAATAAATATTTAGGTGGCGACTCTGTATCTGGCAAAACAGTTCATGTTTGGCACTTCTTTCTTAAAAATCTGTTTTCCAAAACGATTTGCCGAATTTGGACTCTTTGGTGATTTATCGGTCTTGCATTGCACTTTGCGAGATTAGATTCAGAACCGTGACATTGAGTTCGAATCGTAGTAAGCCCAATGAACAAAACGGATTTTCCCGGATGTTCGGGACGCCTACAATTACTTAATAGGAACTTATGTAATGTAAATATTGGGTTGGAGTTAATGTTATTGTGATTCAATTGGTTTCGCTTATTTCATAAGACTGATGTTGTGCAATGAATGAATGAATAGAAAGGTTATTTGTTTTATTCAATTGGTAGTGTATTTTTTGTAAGAATGAAAACGTTATTTGTTATATTCAATGAATAATGGTTACATTTTTGGGTTGTGTCACGATTGAGAAGATGAACAAGTTAAGAGAATGTGTATTTCTCCTAAAATAAATTTTGTCAACATTTTTGTAATAAAACTTAATACATAATATACGAAGTCACTAATTTACTAAATACTCATATGGGCATGAAAACAACATAACTGAAGTATCAAATGTAATAGCCATACATAGGTAGTACATAAGTCTCCCACAAAATACATTATGGACACCATGAACCGAACACACAATACATACATCTTGGACACCTTTAATCAACACACAATACATAAACATAACAGCTTAGATAGACAAATATTAGGCGCATAACTGACAAACTCATTACGTAAACACTTAGTCTAATGTACACATTACATATTAATACATGACCTAATATTGCCAAGTATAGACATAAACACCTAATTTGTGCTTAAATCGCAATCTCGTAGTCCTAATAATCCGAAGCTCGTGGTCAAAGACAAGTTCAGGATCCTCCATGATACCCTTGATAGCCACAACATTTGGTTCTGTTCTGTTCTTCTGGGCATCCTTCTCAACTATGTATAGTTGCATATTATGCGCCAACTCAAGCATTTGAGAAATCTCACATTGTAGTCTTTCACATAGTCGATCAACATTATCAGGATCTTCCTTTTAGATCTCAATAGAACGTGCTTTTGGCACCTTAAGTTGATTTTCCTGACTTAAGGTTTCCAGTTATACCCGCTCTATAAATAGTGCAGGCCACTTGAGACAAGCAGCGTCAGATAAACCATATCCTGTTTGATTGTCAGGTGGCTCCATACATGAACCTCCTTGAACTCGATAATACTTGGGCATCAAAAAATGTCGCTTCCCAAACCTATCACGATAACCACAAACATAATCTAAAACAGGTATTGTTGTTTTGTCTTCAGCATCGCCACGTCCCCTTCCCCTTCCTTGTCGTGAACTGTCACCCCTTTGCAAGTTCCTACCACCTCTGCAATTCGCACTTCCTCCCATGAATCATGTAGCCATGCTAATTTTTTAAAACAAATGAATGATAATTTCAGAGGGCTTAAATGAGTTGTAAGGTTTTATATTCACCTTTAGTCGCTTATATAGTTGGTTATGAACGCTTTAGAAAGACACTAAAGGAAAAACCATAGAAAACAAATTCCTCGCATGACAATCCCACATATACAAACAAGGTATGAGTTGTCACTAGAATGAAAAACAGAGAAAAGCAATGTCAGGTACCAAGTCACATGACTTGACAATCCATCTCGATATACCGACAAAATAAGGGCATGCTCATCAGAAGGTAAATCTGAATTCATCATGCTATGTGACTTTCTCAATTGACAATCCCACATATATCAATAAGAGATAAGTTGTCACTATAATCAAGAAACAGAGAAAAGCAATGCTCGCACCAAGTCACATGACCTCGACAATCCATCTCGATATATCGACAAAATAAGGGCATGCTCATCAGAAGGTAAATCAGTGAATTCACTGTTGCCATGTGACTTTCTGAATTGACAATCCCACATATATCAATAAGAGATGAGTTGTCACTGTAATCAAAAAATCGAGAAAACCAATGCCTGTGCACCAAGTCACAAGATGTGACAATCCATCATGCATAAACCAACAAAATAAGGGCATGCTCACTGTAAGGTAAATCAGTGAAAATTAAAGCGATCAAGAAAGTCACTATTGCCATGTGACACCACTAATGTAGTAAAAAGGGCGAGGGTGTTAGAAACGAACTTGAATTTCTTAGAACATAACTCACTTGCATGTTCAATGTGATAACTCGCTGACTACTCATGTAACAAGGATGTAAGAAAAACCGAAAAACCGACAAAACCGATTGAACTCGACTAAACCGACTTGACAAGTCATCGATGTTGACAAGTCACTTAACTAGTATATCATTTTATCTTCTACCCTCCTCCATTTGATTTTATGATTGAATTTCAAATTTCTTCAAAACACCATATTTCGACCTCGATATCATAACTTCAAGTGACTACTCATCAGATGAAAGAAGCACGATGCGCATTTAAGTTTATTGTGCCCATGTAAAATTCACCAATTCGTAGAGGGATTAATTTATTAACTGTGTTCAATGTCACTGCATTAGTAAGGCATTTTTGACGGATCTGTGAACGGCTTGACAAGTCTCTCCACTATTTGACTACTCAATGTGTGAAAAAATGAAGCTTATGTAGGCAATGTTGTGTTTCACTTAGCTATGCATCATTTGTTGTTACGACCAACTATTTGTATTTCATTGAAAAGTATGACTATCTGAATTTTTGTTGTCATTTGGAATTATTTTAAAATCAACTTTTGAATATTTAAATTTGTAATATTTTGGGAAACATTTACAACATCAACTAAACATTGGTCGAACGCATACATCTGCAGATCAATCGTAACAAATTTGTAAATCCCACGCACGCCCACTTAACCCCATAGGTATGGAAGATTAATTGTTATTTTATTTTTTTCTGGAAATCACTCGTAATAAATTTGCAAATCTCATGCACAACCACTTAACCCAATAGTATTGGAAGACTAGTGTATGAAAATATTGTTGGAATAAAAATGTAATTGAATATAAAAGTGTTGGGTTAAAATGGAATTTATTCAAATAGATGATCCGTATGGTTTTGTATTTTGAAATGAATATTATAATTACATTTTTTAAAAGAGTTTGTCAAACTTACAATTTTGTTTGCTTGTATATATTAAAAATAATATTTATAAATTTTAAATCCAAAACTTACTTGGTTTTCGAATTTCCAAGAACAGTTTTTTGGAAATTTATTAATCCCCCAACTAGACCAACCACTTGGCTTTGAGCTTGTTTGTCCTGTCCCCAAGTTTAGTTTTCTGTCAACCCCACATTCCTTACCAGAGTCATTATTTTGACTGGACTACCAAGAATTGAAAGGCGACTCTTGCTTCTTTCCTGATGGAGATTGAAATTCTTTACGTAGATGATCACTATTTGAGGAGCCCCAGTTAACGGAAGCTTTTGATTGAGCTACCTGTTCTGTTTTCTGTGTTGTTGAAGGCAGTAGTTCGTCTGTAGGAACTTTATTAGTCTCCTAACTGGACAAACCACTTGTTTTTGGGTAATGTTTGTCTAACTCCCAAGTTTAGTTTTCTGTCAACCCCCCATTCCTTACCAGAGTCATCATTTTCACTAGACTTCCAGGAATTAGAAGGTGACTCTTTCTTCTTTCCTGATGGAGATTGAAATTCTTTACGTAGAGGTCACTATTTGAGGAGCCCTTTTTGAGGGAAAATTTTGATCGAGCTACTTGTTCAGGAGAATCCGAATATAAAACTTTCAGTAAATAATTAAATAATAATAATATTACAATCTCAAATATTTTGGTGGTCAATCCTAAAGTGCAAATTAAATATTTGGAAGGTCTTTTAATTAATTTTTAAACCTAAAATAAATTTATGGTGGAAATCTGTAATTTAGAGGTAAGATTTTAATAATAACAAAATAAATAAATAAATAAAAGCAAAAGTATAAGGGAGTCAGATTTTTTAAAGTGTGTGGGTAACCCTAAACTCTCATATTATTCAACTAGCAGCCGTGAAGAGGAAATAGGAGTAGCTTTTGGTGAAAATTGAACAACTAGTTTGGTGCTTGAATAACTCCATCTCCAAGGTTGAAACCAATATTCTGTGAATATAGTTATTTTGTATTTATGTTTCTGTGCATTCATTGGAAGAAGAAGGAATGAAAGCTTAACTGATTAGGTGGCTTGAATATCTATCAGGTTAATAATTGGTATGAAATAGTGTAATGAGTATAGTGGATGTATGAAGAACAAGTATATGGCATGGGTTATATTCCATGAGTGTTTTTGCTTGTAATGGTGGATCTTGTCAGTGAAACGTAGGTTAGGTAGTAGTACTTGGCCACCAATATTTGTGAATATCATGTGTATTTTATGTAGTTTGAGGAATATCAGATGGGTACATAAAGTTGAGGGTACAATCTATGAGTATGAAATTCTGTACATAACCACAATCTTTAAAAATGAAGAAACCTTATCAAACGGATGAATTTTGAACTGAAATTTTTAAGAATAAAGAAACCTTAAATTTTACAAGTCTAGTTTCTTACATTTTTGGCCTTATAATTGCTATTCTATACTAAGAGAACCGTCAATTTCTTTAAAGAGTTACAGAATACAATCTGTTTGGGTATAATTAATTGTAAATAGTTATTTTGACAAGCAAATCAAGTAAAACCAATTGGGTTTGAAACTTAGTCCTCCAACCGACCAACCACTTGTTTTTGGGTAATGTTTGTCCAACCCTCAAGTTTAGTTTTCTGTCAACCCCTCATTCCTTACTAGAGTCATCATTTTGACTGGACTTCCAGAAATTGAAAGGCAACTCTTTCGTCTTTCCTGATAGAGATTGAAATTCTTTACGTAGAGGATCACTAATTTGAGGAGCCCCAGTTAAGGGAAGCTTTTGACTGAGCTACCTGTTCTGTTTTCTGTGCTGTTGAAGGCGGCAGTTTGTCTGTCTTAACTTTATTAGTCCCCCAATTGGACCAACCACTTGGCTTTGAGATTGTTTCTCCAACTAACAAATTCTGTTTTATCTGTAAAAATGCATTTGTTTTCCTCACCCTAACATTTTCCATGTTCTATTGGAATAGATGGTGCATTAAGTTTTGTATCTTTCTAATATGAACTTGTACAATATATTGTTGTTATGCAACGCAACATTGTTGTGATTTTGTGTTTACTTGTATTCATGATATTATATTTCTATTTTAATTTCATTTTGTTGGATAATTGGTGGAGGTAAATTTTCATGACACTCCTAGTGTCTACAAATTTGAAAGCACAAACCTTAAATCAACACATAAAAGCTAGCCTAATATGCAGACAAGAACAACACCGACTTAAATCAACACATAGTTAACTTCAAATTAAATTGGTCAAACTTCTCCAATTATATTAAATGAAATATGTAAGGTGAAAAGTGAAATCAAATATATTGTGAAGGCAAAATAAATTGAATTATATTTGTAAGCGGAAAAGTGAAATTAAATTTCTAAGCAGATTTGAACTTTACTTAAAACCTTCAGATATACATTGAGTAGTAAATAAAAGTCGAAGTGACAACTCGTATAAAGTTGATGGATACTTATTCAGGTTATAAAAGTTGACGTAACAACTCTGATGCATAATTGTTTATAATAATTTCAAACATACAGCTACCATGTGTAATGGCTTTGCAATGCTTATACACGAGTTATCAATAGGAAGAGAAATTTGTAACGAATCTTGACATGTGTACTTATAAATGTAGTTATTTCATAAACTTTAGGTTCATAAGTTAGATAAACAACAACATTGTCTTACACTCCAGTAACGAAGATACGACACAACATACAAACATATATGAAAGATAAATGTGTTTGATTTCTCATTCCTCATCTGACATACAGTAGTCAGAGAGATATTTTTCATTGTTTAAGATATTATTTTGCTCAATCATCGCCAAATCTCGTTGCTTGCTTCTACCATTTTGGTGGCTAGTTGAAGCATGAAATGTCGACATCTCCGCATCAACATTTTGTTGTTCTCCTTCTTAATTATGCTAATCGCTTTTTCATAGTCACTCATATTTCGCCTAGCCATGGTCAATGAACAACGATGAGGTGCCGGTGATCTAAAGTTACATAGATCATTAAACAATCCTTCTTGTTTCACATTCTCAATGCCCATTCCGCTTGGATACCAAAGATAATAATCCTTCTGCTCGAGTACTTTTCGCCTCTTGTAGTCATAAGTAAATTGAGGTAGTAGCCACACTTTCGATTTCTTTTGGCAAGTGGAACTTCTTGCACCTCTTGAAGACATTGTTCATAAAATAAAAAATTAATAATAATAGTAATTGTAGATATATTACTATCGTTATGACTTGAACAAATATCATACCGAGGTAGCGCTATTTATAGACATCATATTGGGGTTAACTAGAGATGACCTCGGTGATAATAATTGAGTTAGCACTATGGAAGAAGTGATCCTCGTGATATTATTTTATCTTATTCATTTCATGCAACTCGAAAATTCGTGACTTTGTGTACTGTGATGTAGTCACGACGTGATTGTCGATAAAATCATAATTGTAGGTCGTCCTTTTCACAATGCAATGCCTTTATATTCAAGCAAAGGAGTTGTCAAATTAATCAAGAATGCAAGGAGTTGTCACATTGCCACATTAAAACAAGTAGTACTACTTTAACCGACAATTTTAGTACAAATTGGTGTTTTCAAAACATTATAAATTAAATCATAAAATGAAACAAATGGCTTTAATTTCCTTTGTTTTATAGTAATACTGCTCATAAACAACTATGAAACAGAAGTGCAAGTAAATACACAACCTTCCAACTCACTTCAACCTACAAAACTATCGCTGATTTTTTCACCAAAACAATGTTCAAAACACAAACAAGCCAAAATAATAAAATGACCACCGATATGTAAAGAAGATTGGCATCGCAAATTTATATTTTATCTTATTTTCACTTAACTAAACTTCACAGCCATCCCTTTTCTCCTCTTTGCATTTTCTCGCTTTTTGTACTCGTAAATTACACTTCACTCCTTTATATAACTGCTTATCAACACTATTGCCATGTGGTCGATTAATGTGACTTAGATGAATTCAAATGTGAGGAAAAAAAGCATCTAAGTCGTATTGCACAAAGTCACATGCATCACTACATGTGAGGAAAAAGTCACAAAGTATATAATTTACAAAGTCGAAAGTCACATGCATCATCAGATCATCAATCATGCATGAAGTCACATGCATCATCAGACACGACAACGCCACATGCATTATTGCATCATCGCACAAAGTCACATGCATCACCGTGATCACTCCACAAAGTCACATGCATCACATGCAGTGAGGAAAAAAAGTCACATGCATCACTGCATCGCTACAGAAAGTCACATAGCATCTGAGGAAAAAACAAAGCATACAATTTATTATGTCTGTTAAAGTCTTTGCATCACTGATGAATGCTTGACGTATTATTGCACCGAGCCACAATTTATTATCGCATTCATAGCTATTGTGCCCATGTGAATTTCTGCAATTCATAATGGGATGATGGAGTGTCAGAACAAAATAACAAAACAATTAGACCCCTTTTGTTTAAAAAGCTACCCTATGCAACTCCAAATAGATTCATAAACCTTGAAGATAAAATATTATAGAGTTATAATGTATTGAAGATTAATTTATAGTAGAATTAGAATGAATGGGTTTTTCGATGTATAGAACTTGAAAGTGTTACAGATAAAAGCTAGCCTAGTATGCAGACAAGAATAACACCGACTTAAATCAACACATAGTTAACTTCAAATTAAATTGATCAAATTTCTTCAATTAAATTAAATTAAATGAAATATGTAAGCTGAAAAGTGAAATTAAATATATTATCAAGGCAAAATAAATTGAATTATATTTGTAAGCGAAAAAATGATGGTCTCATTTCTAAGCAGATTTAAATTGCTTAAATTTCAGATATGCACTAAGTAGTAAATAAAAGTCAAAGTGATAACTCGTATAAAGTTAATGCATAGTTGTTCAGGTCATAAAAGTTGACGTGACAACTTTGATGCATAGTTGTTTACAATAAGTTCAAACATACAGCTACCATGTGTATATGTGGTATAAATATCGCATCATACCACAACAAAAGTTTTATAGCTATTTTGAGCGATATCATAATGAGATATACGGTGATTGATCTATATTCAGCAATGGGTCGCTATTGGGTTGTAGATGGAGATGAATTTCAATACCCATTAAATCCAAATTTGCGTTACTCACATGCCGCCGTCAATACCATGAGAGCTAAGTGGAATTTCGCATAACTCGAAAGCAAACGTTCTCGTTGAGCTATGTTGTGAAGTTAATATTAAATTTCTTCGCTGGTTAGCCATGCGTATGCCAACTGACACTCCACAGTTGCTGCAAAAGGCATTGCATCGTATCCGCGACGAAGTTAATCGCATGATCCAACGTTTGCAAAGGTCCGAACTAATGAAGACCGCAAATGAGCGTGCCGAATATGGGTTAATGGATGATGCACACTAGTACTTCACCTGGAGCATGGATGTTATGTATGAATCTGATATTGAAATGTCAGATGATGATGATAATGAATGAAATTGTTTGGATGAATAACCAAACCATTTATCTTGTAATGGATTTGTAATGCTTATCCACGACTTATCAATGAAGGGAGAAATTTCAATAGTTTTTGAATAGTTCTTGTAATTCTACAAATAACAAATACCTTTGCTTTCTCCGCTATTGTTATTCTCAAGAACGCTACTTGAACTAGGCTTTCATGATTTCATGCATTATTGATGTGGAATATAATGATGATACTGAATGAACTTGGTTGCATGTATGACCAAACGTTTTCATTCATTATAATGGCTTTGCAATGCTTATACATGAGTTATCAATAGGAAAAGAAATTCGTAACGAATCTTGACATGTGTACTTATCAATGTAGTGATTTCATAAACTTCAGGTTCATAGAATAAATAGTTGAAATACATCCGTACGCTAGATGAACAACAACATTATCTTACACTCCAGTAACGAAAATACGACACAATATAACATAGAACATTGTTTACGACATTATTTCACTCAATCACTATCAATTCTCTGTTACTTGCTTCTACCATTTCAATGCAGTAAGTTGTCACATCGCCACAGTAAACTGTTTTTTGGTGCTTGCTTTTTTAATACAGTAAGAAGTCACATCGAACTGACGATTTCAGTACAAATTAGTGTTTGCAAAAAATTATAAATTAAATCATAAAATGAATCAGAGGCTTTAATTTTCTTTGTGTTAAAGCAATCGTTTCATAAATAACTACTTAAACGGAGTGCAAGTAAATACCCCAAGTGTCTTGAAATGCCCATGAGTTAAGTTACATGAGATAAAATCGAAATTATTTTCTCGCAGACAAAGACTGTGAAACACACCCACAAAGGAAGTACCTAGATGTAGAACATGTACCTCACAAAAACTTATGTTGCTTGGGGTTGTTCAATATTGAGGGAGTAGTTGAAATACAATCTCAAACCGAGCATGAGAATAAGTCACCCACAGTCAAGTAAGATGTTGAGCATATACCTCAGTCAAAAATTTCGACTGCTTGGGGTTCTGAATACTGAGGGGAGTAAAGGTGAAACACAATCTCAAATTGGGCATAAGAATGAGTCACCCACTAATATCAGGAGTTGTAATAAAAATAGCCAGTCCAATGGTGGCAACGAGTCGACTGTTGACAAAAATTAGATTTTGGGGAATGACACAACGTCAAAGGCAAATGGTTGAGGGTCCAGTATAGGGAGTTGGGGTTCTTCGAGTGAAGAGGGCCACAGTGATGATACGAATGAAGGAATGTGGGGTTGGCAAATTAAAGAATTTGGGTGCTGGAGGAACTATTTATTATTACAGAATTTGGGTCCAGTTGGTGGGTTAATCTATTCTATTATTGTGTTTTTGTTTTCTTAATGTTGTATGTGTGTGTGTGCGCACGATGTTTAAAAAAATCAATGTTCTTCAAATTTTTATTATATTATCAGGTTTTGTACTTTTTTTTTTTTTTGGTAGTCTTATGTAATATGAAATTTGTGCATTTGTATTTAAAAAAAAAAAAGTGTTCTTAAATTTATCATTATGTTGTCAAATTCTTTGGGAAAAAAGGTACAGAATAATAATAAAATTATATAGTTTTATTTATTTTGTGTTTTTTGTAAAGAAATAATTATGTAGTTAAAAAAAAATTATTTAAAAAAAAAACTGTATGAAAAATTATATAGTTTATTATTGTAAAACGAAAATCCACATGGTACCAAATGCAGCACAACTTGAATCTCTTATATATATAACCACCCTGTTTAAATCCATTGTGACATCATGATTTCAATATTTGAAGTATTTAGGAAATCATCAAAATAAGTGAGAATAAAAATTGTAAAATTATATTTAATAAATAAGTATGGCACATTTACATCCTGCGGTACAAGTTTGATTTACAAAAACTATATAAAAAAAAAAACTATACACTCCATATCACACCCGCTAATGCCCTAACTTGCCCTCAAACCCCACAACCCCAATCGGACCTCATTTCGCCTCACTAGACTCAGGAATATCCTGCTCTCCCAATCGTGAAATGCGATCCAGTGGCACTCTTCCTCGTGATATGGCCCTCCACCGATTGCTCAGGAGCTTGTGAGTGTGACCTCCTCTCCGCATGTGCCGCCTCGATCCTATCTCTCGCCAAAGATTGATACTGTGAGTCGTGAAACTCCTCATCTGTGCAATCAGATCACGATCTGTAGGACCTCGACCTCGACCTCGCCAAGACTTAACCTTGGTCGCGACGTCCGCCACGACTATAACCTCGACTCTCTCTCGACTGGGGCTCAATATGGGTCTCATCCTCAACGTGGGAGATGTCAGTGAGAACCGCATAATGTATACTCATGGTCGCGGTCGAACTAGTCCCCACAAAAGTAGGTGTGTGTAGTGTGGGACTATGTGATGTACATATATTAACCCCAACATTATAAACACCTGAACTGTCTGGTGGTGGTAACTGGGTGGGTGGGGTAACAACTTCAAGCATGTATTGGGGCGGTATCCAATCAGGGTTAGCTACATAAGGTATGCCAGTATGCTGGGTAGGATGTACGCAGAGGGAATCTGGAGATATGTATGGGGTAGTATGTGGTGGGGTGACTGATGTCCAAGGAGCTGATGTGGCCGGCGTTGAAGTGGAAGGTGCTGACGTGGATGGCGCTGATGTGTCTGGAGCAGTTGCTGCACTGTGTACACCGTAGTGGCCAAAATGCAGACGATCTCCCTAATGGGTAAGATGGATGGCCTCGTACAATAAGTCTTGGATCTCTGCAACGGTCTGCAACGCATGTTGTCTATCACGTCTGAAAATGGCGGCCTCAGCCAAGTGATATGACCTCCCAGCTCTAACCACCTGAACAAAAATTCGGACGTATTAGGCTACAGTTGACTCAAAGTAAATCAATTATGATCTTAATAATTATCTAACACATACTATAATACTCGCCAATGCCTCAAGATAAGGGCCAACTCCCTGATATCCTGACCAGTGTGGCTCGATTGACTAACTAGTAGGCATGTATGTCGCCAATACCACAACATGTAAGGGTCAAGAATGGAGCACCTCATCACTCCAAATACCAGACAATATTGTCCCAACTAGCATCCCACAATCAGATATATTGCATATAAAATAGACTCAACATGCCGCCTACCACGCCTATCGCTGACGACAACCACCACTCTCGAATCGATCCAAGACAAATCGACCCAACCAAACCTGTTGAGGACACGATGAGGGTGATGCCACTCAACCACGCCAAAACAAATAAGTGGCACTCTCGCCATCCATATCTCGACCTAGTTGATAGTAGTCGAAGCGCATCGAGGACCCCAAAGATAAGTCGCCAGATAAACCACAAGAACGACAAGTATATTAAAATTCGCCGTGAACTCAAAACATATACAATGAACAAGACAACTAAAATTGAGAGCAAAATTTCATACCGCCTCGATCATCCCACGAGCCGGGTCTCTATAAACTACGACCACGAGGTCGAGACAACCTCATGGCCCAAGTCAACCTTCACCGCTACTCGCTGTCTGAGTGGCAATTGCATGCCTCCCTCACCCATGGGAAGCTCATCAGGACCAACCACTTGCCGCCTAGACGGGGCAATGCAAATTAATCTCTCCTACGCCCAAGTCTGCAATATAATAGTTTGAACGCAATTACAATAATGATATATGTCATACAATATGAATTAACATGTAATAAAATTCTTACTAACTTGTAGCAAGACAAGCGGTCCTCCAATCTCCTTCGCACCTACCTGAGCTGCTCGACATAGCATCCTATACAAGCATGCCAAAGTCATACCCCCAGCTTGTACTAGCCAATCTCGTCAATATCCTCAAGAAGGGCAAGTACATCATTTGAGCAGTTCTCAGGACTTATCAAGGAAAAGTACCCCAATAAGCCATGTATATATGCTCGGCATGTCATTGCATTAACTCATCTCGAGCATGATCTGAAGAGGACCAAACTGCGCCACCACCTAACCCTCACCTACCACCAGAAGTCTGCAGGTGTAGGTGCTACTCTCAATAGCTCAACACATAGGGCTATCCACTGCTCCCTCGTCAATGATGGGTCAACTCCAGTAACTGCTCACCCATCAATCTATAGACCATATAGGACAGATACATCCTACAATGTGACGGTGGCCTCCCCGATCGGGAAATAGAATGTATAAGTCTCTGTACGCCACCTCTCGACGAGAGCAATGATGAGTGGGTGGTCCAGTCGAATATGCTCGATACGGTACACACCATAGAATCTCGCGCTTAGTATATACTGCAAGATTCTATGGTCTAACAGATGCTCCTACAATCCAGAATCTGCATGGCAGCAGGTCAACACGGTAAGTGCCTCTCTCGCATAATGTAATGACTAGTTTAAATAATAGCATTATCACGTAATATAAAACAAAATGCAGGGTATTTTAATTGTAAGCGTAAAGTCCAACAAATGTTATTGCATACCGGACGCTCCCATATACTGTCAGCCTAATATGGCTGACTGAACAATGGAACCTCCTCAGGTACATGTGCCATGAAGCCTGTACAAGTGAAATACTAGATCATAACAATAAAAATCTCATTTAATCATAACAGAAAAACTGTAATTATTCCATAAATTACGATTTGTAAAAGAAAAGTATACTCAGCTATTTCAAAATTTAAATTTGTGTGATACTATATATGGAAGCAATTCACTAAAATGTAATTAATTTTTATTTCAAAAACCTCTATTGGTTAACTGTAATTTAACTTTAACAATTAAACTCTAATTAATTTCATACATGACGACTTCCAAAAAAAAAAAATGTGCTTAGTTATTTTAAAATTATAAATTTCTGTGCCACTAACATGGAAGCAATTCACTAAAGTCTAATTATAATCATAAAAAAAAACTCTAATTATTCCATAATTTATGATTTTTAAATATATATATATATTTGTACTTTAAGATTTAAAATTATGTGTCGTTAAATATGATAAAAATTCAACAGAAGCTACCATTATGTATGCTAAAACTAATATAGAAATCTTTTCGAAAATAATTTTAGGACCTCAATTACATAAGCTTAATAATGACCATGAACATAGTGTATTAACATGTGGATAGTTTTCCTACATAAATATTTGCCAAAAAATTGAATGAGAATTTTTTTTTTCCAATAATAGGTTGATGATTACATTTATGGCATATTTGACAAAACTTAATTATTGATTTTGTAACGCTAGAAGTTTGGATAAATTATAAAATTTTTAAATTACATAAATTTATTCATAAATTGTAAATGTGAACAATGGTTGCAGCATTCGAAAATACTAAATTTTTTCATAAATATTAAATTTTCAAATGATAGAAGAACTATGTAATTAAGTATAGAATTTTGTAATACACATTTTCAATCAAGTACACAGTAAAAAAACTTAGGCCTATGTGGTATAGTTAAATGTTTTTGCATACATATTTAGTTTAATTTATTTGCTTAGTATGTTAGTTGTAAATTTTCTTTTAATATAAAACAATTACAATATATAAAGACTTAAAAATTAGAAATGATCTATTACAAATAAAAAATGATCTATTTAAATGTATGACCCCATTTACAAATAAAGAATTAAATGATCTATTACAAATAAAGAATTTAAAAATGATATATTACAATATGTAAGTATTACATAGTCTTCATCGACTAAGTCGTGGCCGATATGTTCGTCATTATGACTTGTCTCTGGTTAGCACTCATTGCAACGAGCGTCAAACGCCTATCCGATATATCCATCTCATTCGTAATACGAGACATAGATGTACGACCCGCTTACTTCTCGCATTTAAGTACATTAGGCATTAAGGTCCACTACGGATCATCCCAATAATCTTGATGCTATTGGATTGAATTTAGTTTCAAACCTCATGTATACAGAAGCCTATATACGATTAACATATTCAATGGATTGTCACCAAGATTCGCACATTACAACAGCATATGGGAACATGGATAGTGTCTTATCTCATATTTCCCACAATTGCATGTGGGTTGATTCATCCAAGCACAATCAGGTATTGTGATCTCGCCCATGGCGAAAAAGATGTTTGCACATCAAATACGCCGATGAGGCCTATCGCATAATATTGATACAAACTAATCAAGTTCATGTTTTTAGGTATAATTAACTTAACAACATAATAAGAACAATTTAGTTCACATTACAAACTAACCTGCCATATGATATCAACTGAAAGTATTTCTCATGATGCCCTCATCGATAGTTTTTGCATCTCTAGGTATTGGAACTCATTCCGCATATCCGTTTCAACTTGGGCTCCCATCTCGTCAAAATATTTTACGAGCCAAATGTAAATTCAACCATAGCTAAGATAGGTAAGTTCCTTGCACCTTTCAAGACGCTGTTGAAGCACTCGCATCATTGTCGGTCAATACCCCCATCAATATCGATCATTATACGAAGGGCCCACTCCACGATTCATCTTGTGGACCAATCAATGGCATCTTGGTTAATAGCCTATATCTATTCTAAGTAAGCATTACACTTCGTCATTGATGAGCACTCCCTGCTTTCCATAGAAGTTGTTTCAGCTCCTTATTTTTGAACTTTGTGTTAAAGTTACTACAAACATGTCGAAGGCAGTGCCGATGATATCCAACAAATTGGAGCGAAGGATTTGTACCAATGTCGCCTCACGCCAGCTAAAATACTCTCTCGTCGATATCAAGGTCACTCTCTATCGGTCCATGATAATATGTTCCTTGATATTTGAAATGAAGAACGACCAAGACTCCAAACTCTCCTTGTCGACAACAACGAATGCAAGCGGTAATACTTTGCCATTGGCAGTGACAATCATTGCTACAAGCAACACACCAGTGTATTTACCGTATAAGAATGTATCATCTATGGTTATAACAGGCCTACAATATCTGAAGCCATTGATGACGAGTTTGAAAGACTATAAAACAAAGTGGAAGACGGGCATAATGGTTGTATCTTCGGTATATCTATGCTTCCATTGAACGATGGTGCCAGGATTAGATGTCTGTAATGCATGCATGAATTTAGGCAACTGCCTATATGATTCATCCCAATCCCTGAATACCATTCTAATTGCCTTTGCCTTGCATGCCACGCCTTCTTGTATGATATACTATAGTTCATGGTCTTTTTGATATCTTTGATGACATTCTTAATTGGCATATCAGGTTTATTCTGCATACGACAATCAAATATGAGTTGGATTATTTTCGTGTGAACACTATAAACAAACAAATATGTATATATATGTAAACATTTATTTTTTATACTCACCGCAACTTGTCCCAAAAGATAAAAAGCAATGTAACTGGAGCTAATATTAGTGTGGTCCTTGTTCATTCGTGGGTATAAACAATGGTGAGGACCCCTGTACTGGTTTATTTCAAAAAGATCATGTTTCATACTAAGAGATGCACGCAACCACCATCTGCAATCGTGCTTGCAAGCAGACACCCAAAGGTCTCGCTTCGAGGTTACGACTTTATATTCTCGATTATTTGTTGCATGGTACAATTTCACAAGATGTACAAGTTGCTTCCATCAACGAAACCATTCCTTTGTCTAACTCGATTTTCATCAGTTCCAGATCCGGTTACGAGGAACAACATCATGGCTACTCATGTCAAAATCACCACCCATGTGAATGTTCTCATAGAAAGGGATTTTAGGTCTAGATGGAATGGGGGCATTTTCAAGGTCAACGGAGCGTCTAAGATCATCTTCTTCATCATCATCATCCGACCCAATAAATTTTCTTCATCACACATTTCATTGTCATCATCATCTAGGGCTTACATCGTGACCTAACATGTCACCGCAAGCAAACTGCACATAGTTCACTGTTTTAGCTATATTACCAGCAACTTCAGCTGGAGTGATATGATGGCTGCAGGTGGGCACATCTTCTGTGTTATTGTGAAATTCATAATCATATCCACCACGTGAACTTGATTCTACACCATGGCCCTCAAATGTCTGTTGTGTGTAGCCCACTGCATAACATTGATCTGATTCATACATAGGAGACTGAAATGCTGTCGTGTCAATCCCATGTGTCAGCAATGTAGTGAATGGATAAAAATCCATCTGTGTCATATTCGGGACATTGTGTACAACCCCTTTATCAATGTACACTTCCAAACAATTTGGTGGTTGAAAACTTGCACCGATACTTAATACGGTGTTCAACGCCTCATCATCATTGATCAAGAATATCTTGTATTTCTTGAAAGCTTGCCATGGCGATGAGGATATCTACATTTGAAGGTCAATCGACACTTTTCTCACACTTGCCACCTTGGACATGAACATCTCCTCCAAATTGCTAAGCGTGGTGCCAAGTTGCACCCCATATATCGCTTTCACCAACATCATATGAGACACCTTCATCGATCCCTAATTATGTTTCCCTAGTAGAAAATGATTGGAACAGCTTCCATGTACTTGCTTCAATGAAACAAAAAACATTAAAATAGCAAATAATATACTTATATCGGATTTACTTCTAAAAGAATTATATGAATTTTAACTCATTCAATTACAATTACTAGACGCAAGAACTTTATTTAAGTAATCAAGAATTGTAATCCAACAATCATTATTGATTTTTAATGAAAATATGTGTTAAAATAATGATTATGTTTTAGATTTTAGTTTTTAAGAAAAAGCTACAACACATAAAGATTAACATCATACTCTTGTGTTCCTTTTTCCATTATTTATTACGATTAACATCATGCTCTTGTCCACGGTATATATAAATTTTTCTTTTTCCATGTTTCTTCTTCTTTGTTTTGGTAATATTTCAAGATTGATTTGATTTTTGTAAATTCACCTACTTTTTATTTTTGTGTTGGTTATTTGAATTTGTTTAGGTGGATACTTGGTGCAAGGAAGTTGTGGAGTCAAAAGAAAATTTATATTTTCCTATAAGTGACATTTATATCATAAGTGACATTTTCATATAAAAGCAAATCTTATTTTTGTCAATTTATATTTTCCAAGGTAGAAGGAACTCTAGAGATGAAACATTACTTCAACACAACTAAACATTACTTCAATTTATATTTTCTCGCATTTTTATTTTTGTCTATGTTTGTTTATTATTGTTTATTTTCTCATTTTATTCACTTATTTTTATTCATATAAAATAACGGTCGAAGTTTCATCTCTACGTGAATTTTTTACTTCCTATGTAGAGACTCAGTATCTTTCTCGTGAAGGTTCTTTTTCTCCATTTAGGATTTATTTTATATTTTGTACTCGATTTATTTCATTAGATGAGTTATTGTTAGATGTATAATATATTAAATCTTGTGTTTTGTCATACAAAAATAAATATAAAAATAAACAATTCAGATTTGCACTAAAATTTAAATTTCATATTATAATTTTGATGTAAATAGATATGCAAGGTATTCCATTATATAAATGAAGGATATGTCACATTTAAAAATAAAAGCAAAAAAAAAAAGAAGAATGCTCGTGACAATTGCTATCACATTTAATATTTGTTTAAGGATTAATTAGAAACTATTCACAAATTTAAATATAAAATTATAAATTCACAACATTTACACCTACTGAAGTTACATGAATTAGGTATATTTAACATGTGGATAGAAAACCGTATACTACACAAAAAAAAAAAAAAAAACTCTTTTTTGTCTACTTGAAGAACTTTATGGTAAGAGCTCATAACTTAATTGAGTTTTGAATAGAGATGGTAATTTTTCCCAATATCACTAATGAGAAAATAGGTGGAGACGGAGAATTATATTTTCACACTAATAACTAAACAACTCTTACATCATAATCAAAATAATGTCATAATTGACCTCACAATATGTTATAACTAATCACATTATGTCATAATTCAGCTAAGTTTTTGTTTTGAAGATCTTTTATTAATTTTGGATAAATTTTAGAAGAGATTTCTAAATTATTATGATAAAAAAATTAATTATTAAAAGTGTATTATGCTATTCTACGATACAAATACAATAACAAATCTATAGCGTGATAAAAAAAAAAACATAATTTTTTTTCCAACAACTTTTTCAAGATCATCAACACTTCACTTTGTCCTTATTACCAAACAAGATTTTACCTTGAATGTAATACTTTATACCCCTTTAAAATAAACTTTTTACCAATTGTCTCTACTATTTAAGGATGAAATTAGACATTTGGTAATGAATTACTATCTTGTCAAGACCAAAATTTTATTTTTAAAAAGGTATACCATTTAGCATTAAATTATTTCGTTCTTAAAATTACATTTATTAGTGGCATGAAATTTTTACATTACAGTGTATACTAAATATATTTTGATTTTCATTTTTGCCAACAAATGAACATAAACATGTTTAAAATATTGGACAAATTACAAAAAACAAAATACAGAGTTTTACGTATTTTTTAATTTAAACTCAAAAGTTTTAATTTCATCAATTTAAATTTTGAACTTCATTCAGGTCACAACCTACACTCATATCCATCTCGCTTACTTTGTTTAACAATTTTGTTTTTAAAAAAATACATGTGACAATATATTATTTACTCTTTTAACTTCTTCTAAACCCACTTTTAAACTTGGACCATACTAGATCACAAACTATCCTAACCATCCATTTAAATATTACCATGCACCTCACATAGTGGATAAACCTTGTCCTTCCCCATCTCTTTCGCCATTGAAACCTATATATTTCCTGCTACAGCCTAACGGCATCAAAACCCACGCTGTCTCTACAATCATCCTCCCCTCCCCCTTGCCCCATAACCCATCGCGGGACTTTTCCCAAATTAAGGCAAAATATCAACTTATTTCCCAAAGTAGGCCTAGTTTGGACGATTTCAAACTAAGGAAATTTGATTTATACATAAAGCGGTTAGAACCACGCTTAAGTATTTCCCAAAAACGGGTTGCAAAACCACGCTATCGTTGACCAAAGAAAGTGTGGATGATAACCACATTTTTAACTAAATGTAAAAACGTGTTTTCAAAACACATTTTCAATAGTAGATCAAAACCAAAGACTCTCTCTCTCTACACACACACTCACATATATAAATTTTAATATATATAAATTTTATTTTATAAAATTGAGACCAATATTAAATATATATAATAATAATTTATAGTAAATAATAATCACTATATAAAATGATTACTTTTTACTTTAATTCTTAAAATTTATTTATTTTTATTTAGGTAAATTACAATCGACACTTCCGAGGTTTATATTTATGATGTTTCTCACCTTTGAAAAAAATTCATTGAAAAAAATAATTGGAAAAAAATTATCCTGATAAAAAATTAATTCAAAAAGTTATTTGAAAAAAATTAATTGAAAAAAATTTAGTAAAATTTTTAAATTTTTTAAAAACCAACGAACTCATTTTTTGAATTTACGTCAAATTTACAAATTGAGACAACCATTTATAAACCAAAAAAATTATCAAACAAGTTTTTATGATTGTTTTTAAATTTTTGTAAATATAAATTGAAAACTGAAAACGAAATGATTGCCAAATATGCCTCAGATGGTAAAAATGTCATAAAATTAACAAATAATTAAATAAGTTATCAACGAAGAAATGACTTATCAAAGATTTTAGGTTATGATGGCCTCGATTTTTAGAATTTTTTTTAAAAAATTAAAAATTAATTTGGTTAAGAAATAAAAATAAAAAATAATTATCAGTATAAGGGTAAAAAATAATTATCATTTTAACTTTTGGGTAGGTATATATAGATACGATATGGTTGTTTTAATTTAATTTGTAAAAAAAATATTTCTAACCACTCGAAAGATAAAATTATATAAAAATGATTTATATTTACAAAAATTATAAAAAATTATTATTTGCTATTATAAATTATTATTATATATATTTAATATTGGTCTCAATTTTATAAAATAAAATTATATATATTAAAAATTATATATGTGAGCGTATGAGTGTGTGTGTCGAGAGTCTATTTCCTCCTAATACATGGAAACTTGTGAATAATCATCATCATTCTTCAATAAGATAGTCAAATTTGATGGGTACGTAGCTCTCATTCTGATTAAGCAAGATCTCTTGTAATAATATAAATTTATTAAAATGCTTAAAATGCATCAAACGCAGTAGAGCCATCCCAGCACTACCATTTAATTTAATCTTATTTATTTTAAAAAAAGTTCTAATTAATTTTTATAATATGGTGCAACTTTTGTATATGATGAAGTTGTCACTCTATGTGACATTACGAAAATATTTTTTTTGAGGCTGGATATACGCTAATTATATGATCTTTTTTCAAATTCATACACATGTATATATGTCCTATACAAAAATGTTTGGTTGAATTTGAATCACATAGCAAAAGTTAATAACTTCTCAGACTTTAGAATAAGTCTAAGAACAATAAAAAATTATTATAGAAACTGCATACACAAATGTATATAGATGGATAAATTTTCAAAATACTAACAAAACCTATAAAAATTTTATGCGATATATATGAGCTTGTATTTAATTTATGATCACTTGTTTGTTTATAACAAAACTATAAGATTTTTTAGCTTCAGGACTCTATTTTGACGGCTAAGATCCAGAAGAGGCAATTCCCAAAAAGATTACCAATTTGATGAGAGCTTAGAGGAAGATCATATATATAGGCGTATGCTACCATTGAGTATCCAGAGACATTATTTCTTGATTGAATCCATAACACTCCTAATTATAATACGAATTATTTATTTTACATTTTTATCAAAGATAATAAAACAAAGAGTCTCTCCCTCCTCTAATAATATGATCAATTTTCAAAAAAGGCATTGGTTCCAAATAAATCAAATAAATAATAACTCTACATAACCCTTAATTTAGACAATGATTTAACTGCATTTTAGCATTTAAAGTGAGTATATGCAATTTAGAAGAACACTTATTTTGTTGAGTTAAATCTTGATAACTGAGCTAGTTTTGCTATATTTTGATAAAGTAGATGTGATATATCATATATTTAATTTCATTTTTTAAAGATTTTTATTTAAT